>ML797520.1:201869-219437 GCA_009831015.1 Picea engelmannii
AATCATCCTTGTTAACACTGCAAATCTTAGTCAGCGTTGTCTCCAAAATCTTATTGAAATCTTCGACTGTACCATTCGCCTGTGGGTGGTATGGTGTGCTCTTCTGATGGTGAACTTCGAACTCCTGAGTCAAGGCTTCAATAGTTTTGTTAATGAAGTGTGTACCTTGATCACTCATAAGGATCTTCGAGCATCCAAATCTGGTTATGATATCCTCAAAGATGAATAACGCAATTGTAGCTGCACTACATTCCTTAACTGCTCTTGCTTCTGCCCATATGGTCAAATACTCTATAGCAGTGATGATATATCGAGGTCCTGTGCGCTTTCCTGGTGGGTTGATTGGTCCCACAAAGTCAATAGCCCATTTCTCAAATGCTTGTAATGTTAACTGAGGTGACAAAGGCATCTCATCCCTTCTAGAAGGCTTCCCTAGTCTTTGACATACATCATAGGCTCTGTAGTATTCCTTAGCATCCTTATGTAAAGTAGGCCACCAGAGACCAGCTCTGAGAACCTTTTACGCTGTCGCTTTCCCTGCAAAGTGTCCTCCTGCGATGCCTTCATGTGCTTCTGCAAGGATCAATGGTATTTTTGACTCCATAACACATCTTCTTAAGATCTCATCTGGTCCCATCTTATATAACTGTCCAGCTATAAGTTGAAAATCTGTAGCGCGGACTACCAACTGTTTCTTTTGAATAATTGTATACTCGCGAGGTGCCATTCCTGTGGACAAGAAGTGGACTATCTCGACGAAGTGATCATCGACTTTCCTGATGGCCAACAACTGTGCATCTGGTAGTGTATCATCCAAACTGGTAGGCTCCTATCCATCTTCTAACCTGGATAAGTGGTCAGGTCCCTTATTCATTCTCCCTAGCTTGACCATGATCTCAAAGTCATACTCTTGGAATAATAATAGCCATCTATATATTCTTCCCCCCAACACTGGCTTGTTGACTAAGTACTTCAATGCATAATGATTAGTAAACATCTTAAAATGTCCTCCCAACAAGTAGTGTCTAAACTTCTGCAGCGCATATACCATAGATAAGGCTTCCCTTTTAGTGGTAGTATAATTTATTTCAGATGTAGAAAGCTTGCTGCTAGCAAGAGCTATAGGGTGGTCAATATCTCCTACACCCGGCTGTGCTAAAACTGGTCCTAATGCAATGGATGAAGCATCGACACGAACATGGAATTCCTTAATCCAATCTGGAAAAACCAAAATAGGTGCAGTGACCATTTTATGCTTTAATGTGTTGAAGCTCTGTTGGCATTCCTCTGTCCATTGAAACTTACTATCCTTCTTTAATAGCTTCTCCATATGTGTTGTTATCTATGCGCGACCCTTAATAAACTTCCTGTAGTATCTAATGTGTCCCAATGCAGTGCGCAACTGTCTAACCGAAGTGGGAGGAGGTAGATCAACAATAATAGCAATCTTGGAAGGATCTACCAACAACCCCTGCTTACACACAATGTGTCCTAACAATACTCCAAAAGGTGAAAAGAAAATACACTTCTTCAAGTTCATGGAAATCTGACATTGCCTGCACTTATCTAACATTAATCTCCAACATTCAATATGATCTTTCAGTAGGCTAAAAATAGTCGAATCATCAAAGTATGCTTCCAAAAAATTGTGTAAAAATTCCTTAAATGCTTCGACCACCACCCTGGAAAAGATGGCCGGTGCATTCTTCAAGCCAAAAGGCATCACAGTGTACTAAAAAGATCCCCATTCTGTTGCAAATGTGGTCTTATGTCTATCCTCCTTAGCAATTCTGATATGGTGATAACCTAAAAATCCATCTGTGAATGAATAAACTTCATGTCCTTCTACATTATCTAGAACTTCATCATTAAAAGGTGTAGGAAATGGATCATGTAAACATGCATTATTCAATTTCTTTAGATCTACACAGATTCTGATTTCTCCTGTCTTCTTATCTTGGACCACCATAGGGCTGATCCATTCAAATTCTTCAATTGGTTCTATGATTCTTACTTCCATCATTCTATCTAATTCAATCTTAACTTTTTTCTTGTACTTGGGATTCAGTTTGTAAGGCCTCTGCTTGACAGGCCTTGCATCTGCTTTCAAAGGAATATTCATTTCTTCCATGGGCCCTTTAATGCCCTTCTTGTCTATGAAGTTGGTTGGAAACAAGTACTGATACTCATGCAATAGTTATGTAATCTTACTAATAGTAGCATCATCCCAATAGTCTCCAACATTTGCCAACTTAGGTGCTTGCTCTGTTCCAATATTAACCTTCTTAATTTTAACAGGCTTCCCAACAAAAGGTAATTCAATCCATAGCCTTTCTATATCTATTTGTCCTTCAGTTTATGAAATTTTCACATTCCCGAGGTCATCATCCTCATCTGCATTAATATTATAACAACCCTGTAACCGCTAAAGAGGCGCAGTCCATTCATCTTATTTTTGTTCAAGGGGGGTGGGGGGGGGGGTTAGGTGCCTCCTCAAAGACTTTTTGTCTTATAATTTGTAAATCCTGATCTACTGTGGGGCACTGACTTTCAAATAAGAACGTAGTTATAAAGTTCTAGGTCATACCATACCTATCTGTAGTGACTAGGCACAGTTCTTCTTGAAGATACCGGTTGATAGGCGTAGTATCTAAGGTGTTAATGAACTTATGTACCCACTGTTCTTTATGAATGTCGCTCCAGGCTTCCTCACAACTTCCCATGTGGTTCTTAAGGAAACTCTGACCTGTGTATCGAACTTCATAACTTTCATCTTGGTTTGAAAAACGCACTGTTAACAAGGTGCGACATTGCATCCATTCCATGATGTTCTTCTTATGCGTTTCCCACCATCTAGTTGGCATTGCTTTAAAGTCCTCATATAGTGCCAACAACCTTTGTTGTATTGGTGCAATTCCTTCAAATTCACATATAAATGTCTCTAAATTATTCAAGCCATCAAATGTAGGAAGATTCCTTACTTCTGTGCCAATCCAACGAACTACCTTAGTCAATCTGACACACCTCCGCGTAGAGACTTCATACATTCTGTTTTGCCAATTTTCCAATGCTTCTTCTTAATCTGACGAGCATGCACTTTCACTTCGCCAACTTGGATTTCCATCTGCTATAGGATTAATGTAATCATATTGTCATGTTGTCAGTTTATAGATGTTCTCTAGTTCATAGGCGCGATATTCTTCTCTTATAGGTTATGTGTATCTGCGACCTTCATCAGGATTGAGAGGTGCAATGACCCTAATGCCATCAACTTCAAACTTCATTCTTCTCTTTTTTCAGATCAACAATAGTCAAATTGTCAAAAGCCCAATCAATTCCCAACAACGCGGGATAGGGACAACTATCATTAACAATCTTGATTACTTCGAAGTCTACAAATATCCTCACTCCGTCGATGTCTACAAGGACATGCTCTAGTCTTCCAAAGGGGTTCACCGCCTGGTGATTATCCATCCCAAGCCTAATGGGAGAGTAAATCAACTTAGGTTTTCCCATCAATTCCCAAGTTTGCTTTGTCATAACATTTACTTTTGATCCCAGGTCGACGACCACATAGTCTATGTCATAGTCTCCAATCTGAGCACTAAGTTGCAGTCCCTTGCTTGTCCTCCTTTTTCTAGATACTTGATTCACAGCTCTACTCAACAGAGGATCTACTCTTCCAATTTCATACTTTCTTATCAATTGTTGTAGTTCCTGCACAACTCTTTCATCTTTAATCAAATTAATACAAGTATACAATAAGTTCACAAGCTTGCTTACCTCTTTTCCTTGTCTAGGTGGGGCATACTGATCAAATGCTCGAGGCATTTCACGATCCCTTACTTCTGGTTGTGCCCAAGATGAAGAAGCATGTTCACCTACAAATTCTCTTCTTGCTTCTTCAAAAGTATGCTTTTCTTTCCTTGGATCAAACAATGGTGTCTTCTCTGAAGATTTTTTGATCCTTGATCCATCTGTAGTCTTTCCTGGAGTTACCCTATCTTCTCCTGTGACAATGCCTCCTCTAGTAAGAACAACGACTCTGTGTTCCTCATCGCTAGGTTCAACTGATATTAATTGGACTTGTTGGTTTCCACCTCGTCTTTCCTGTACTTTAGCTTACAATACTTGACAGTCTTCAATGACATGTTCAAATGAATTACAATAGCTGCAAGTATTACAAGGGTTATGACAATCCCTTGCCAAATTACCCGACTGGGCGTAGTTATACCAAATAATTTGACCTCGACCTTGACCCATGCCTCCTCCTCGTCCTCTTCCTCTGAACCCACTGCGAGGGTTGAAGTTTCCTCTTCCTGGGGAATTTAACTGCGCAATACTTCCTTCTGATTGTAATTATCCTTGGATTTTATATGCATCCCTTGACCTTTCATGCATGAGGTCATAAGCCCTATAGTCCTTCTCATCACACCCCACAAATTTACAGAATGTGCAATAAAGATTGGTGGGTGTCTGGACATATTTCTGCATATAATAACATTCGCCAGGGCGATTTTTATTTCTACATACCTCACACCATGGTAAAGTAGCCTGCTTCAAAGGGTTAGGGGCTCTAGAGGCCAAGTATTCATTAAATAAAGAATAATGCTCTTTGTCATGGCCCTCTGCTTTACATCTGATACACCAGATGTCTTCTCTTTTCTCTTTTCCTTTGTCCTTCTTCATGTGTTCCACCTGTAAAGATAAACTAGTTAATTGATTCAAAATCTGACTCATACTTGGACTGGATTCTCCTACAGGGGCTGCTTCTAGTTTCGTAGCAATCTCTAATGCCTTAGCCTACGAAGCGACTTTCTGTTGCATAAGAGGAACTCTAATGTGTGGCAGGAGGGTAGTGATGAAACATTCCTTATGTTGTTCATCTGGAATATGAAAACTTAAATGGAATATCAAGGTCTTAAACCTCTAATCAAATTCCCAAATAGGTTTAGTCACCTTCTGCTTGATTTCCTTCAACTCTGTAATGCACTGCGACTCCGACTTAGGCTTCTTGAACTCTGCACTCAACACAATCTTAATGTCATTTAGCGGTCTAGGCTGTATAGATCTTGTAACAAACTTCATATACTAGCTCAGGGCGCGATCCCTCAAGATAGTACTAAACTGATCTCTCTTAATAGCTTCGTCAGTGACTTGCTTAATGCTCCGTACAACTTCACATAAGAACCGGTGTTGTTCAGGATCCTCAGATCCATATCCTCTAAAAATAGGTAACCTCATTTCATCTGCCATGGATTTTCCTAGGTTTTTTGACTGAGTATGTACTAAACTGCTTGTAATAGTACTTTGAGTGCTCTGATTACTCTGGTTACTTTGTGTTGTTAAAACAACAAGGGGCACAGCAATACTTACTTCGATGGTAGGTGCGGTACCTGAGGTTTCTGGTTCTTCTCGGTGAAGTTATTCAGTCTCTACTTCCTTTGCCCTTGCAAACTCTGAATACTCTTTGTCTAGTAGCTCTGCTTCTTATCCACTGTAGAATCCTTCGTCTTGTGCTAATGGCCCGTAACTTTGCTTAAATAGGTTCGCAAGAGGAACCTCTCTGAATGATCTTCCACTACGTGTGTATCCAACCTCTATGTCACTATTGCTGTTTGAATTCTTGAACATTAGCTTTAAACTTCAACCGATTATTGTATCTTCAAGATATTCTTCTCATGCAATAACATCTTAATCTTCAACTTCAAAAAGTGTAGAAACTTTCCTCTAGGTCCCTTGAAGAAATACCTCTTTGCTTGACTATATGATTCCACTCGGTCAATAACAAACTCAGTAATGTACCCTCCAATAATGCTATCAAGCCAGATATCTACTGCTCTTGACACAATGTTATCAACTCTCTTGACTTTCTTAATCAACGCTGATGTCCAAACCATGGGTGGTCTAGATCTTATTTCAAACTGAGTGTCTGCTAGTCTGGTTAACCACTCGTATAAATCCTTATGAACTCCTGCAAATAAAATCTCATGCACATCAGTAAAGATGTATCTTCCCAACCAATATTCTGTACTAATACTAGGGTTCTTGTTCTAATCTATGATGAAGTCCCTTTCTTGTTCTTCTGTCCAGTTCTGAATTTCTGTCTTCGATGGAAACCACCTGGACACTCCCTCATGAAGATCCTAGTCCTATCAACATAATCATTTGTTGGCACAAGGGCAGACCCAGGGTTCAATTCTAACAACGCACCAATAAACCCTAACTATTGGGCCTTTCGACAACACCTCCGAAGCAGATGAGGTGTCACCTGAAGTAGAAATAGGGGGGTTGTAGGACACATGTGTCTACAACCAAAGAAAATGCAAGATGATTCCAGAACAACAACACAAGATAACCTAGAGATTCTTAACAGTCTTATACTTAGCTTTGCGAATAAGTTATAACTTCTTATCTTTAACAAGGACAATATCAATGCAATAACAATATTAAGGACAATAAGTAGCAAGCATCAATCACATGAAACAACAAGGTTTTACGTGGTTCACCCTCTCCCTAGGGCTACGTCCACAGTACTATGTTTATTGATTAAGTAGATGAAAATACACAGTTCTTGTTGCGCACTCAGCTGCAGATCCTCCTCTCTCTTTCTCTCTATTTTCTCTCCCTACACACCCAGATGCAGAGTAGATCTTCACACCCAGTTGAAGTCCCAAAAATACAAGAATACTCTAAGACATGACACTTTTACATCAATATTAATATCACGCTCTCAACTCTTTTAGACCTCTTTTTATACATTCCATGACTCTTAGACAACCCTAGATCGAAGCCTAGGTGTCAAAACCCTAGGTCCCAAAACCATAGGTCCAAAACCCTAGGTGCCAAAACCCTCGGTCCACATAACCCACATTTTAAGGGCTTCGCCGACCTGTTCTTCCTTATTCTCCGCAAGGTGCTCCAAAGCACCCATTGGTGTATTCTTTCGCTTCCTAACTTGTCTGTGATCTATCTTCTTTGCTGCTTTGCCTTCCTTGATCTTCTCTTTCAACGACTTGCTTTTCCTTACTTCATTCCTTCTTTTATGCTTCTTTAACCACATCTACCCTCCCTCGGTTTGTGTGCCTTCCGCACACTTCATGCTTTGTCTTTCTTCTTCTTTAATCTCTGCTTTCTTCCTCAATACATAACCAAGGGCCAACATGGTGAGTGATTAGCATGCAAATATAATGTTGGTAACTTGAGCATGTAGGCATTATTATTATTATGGTACAATTTTTTGTATGGATTGGATGGATGGGGAAAATATTACCTTTGGTACTTGGCAGTGTACTTTCATGCAGGTGTATGTTATTTCCAATGTACTATGGATAATAATTATTGTGCAGCTGTGAGAGGGAAACCTTTTGTATAGTTGGGAATATGTGGACAACAAAGAGATTTCCTAGCTAGCTCGTGGTAGAGAACTTGAAAGGAATTGGGATAGCCTAAGGGATTATTTAGTAGAGAAGGGGATCCCATTCTTGGTGTTTCTCAAGATGAGGGGGATGAGTACTTGTTGATTGGGATAATTGTAGAGGGGCTGCTAGCCTATGAGAGTTTATGGGTCATTGGTTGAATAATAAGACTTTATATCTAGACATTAGAAATTCACCCTTATGGAGTCATAACCTCATATCGGGGGTGGCTTTTGTCAAATAAATATTATGTGTGACATGGTGCTTAAGGCTAGTATGAACATCTTTCATTTGCAGCCAGTTGGAGGATTATTTTCTCAGAAAGATAAGTTATTTGAGTGTGTCATGCAATACCATGTTTTTATGTTTTTGTTCTACATTTTATTATGTTATAGTAGTTCAACTATGTGTGCATGGATTTAATTTGCATAAATATGGATGAAAGCATTGTAGGATTGCATTCATGTCTTAAGATTGAAATTGAATACTTAGGGGCGACAAGTACGAAGTGGGGGGTGGGTCATCTATGGCCCTGATGGAAACCATATTATGAAGTTTGCTTGGGGCCTCAAGAACAATTCAAATAATTAGTCAGAAGTCTTGGTTATATATATGGGGATGAAATTGATAAGAGTGAAAAAATGTTTGAGTGTCATTGTCTTTGGTGATTCGAAACTGATCATCAAAGGCTTGCACAAGATCAACAAAATCTCTCAATCAAGACTTCAAAGAATATACCACATGATAAAAATTGAGGAATAAAACTTTCAATTGGTTGACTACTTCCATATTTTTCGAAGGCAGAATGGGGAGGCTGACCTCCTAGCCAAGAATTCTAGACAATTGGACCAAGGAACTCTAAGGGTAAATGATGTTCCCTCCATGTAATTTTTACCATAATTCAATGGTTAAGGGGAATTTTCAAATATTTTTGAGCAATTTTTTTTTTTTGGGGGTGACGTGACTTCTTCCCCCCTCAACATTGAACCTCGTGATTTCTCTGAATTCATTATTTTATTTGGAACAAGTCCCATTTCATCCCCTCGAGTACGACACTCCACTTGGCACATGCTTCCTCCCTCCTACGTGTCAAGCTTTAAAACCCCTCAAACTCATCACCAGGCCACATTTGGGATTTTTTGTCAGCTCAAAGACACTCCAGGCAACATTTCTCCTCTTGAATGCTCTTTAGTTCATGCTTACTTGGGATTCAGGCTACGACCCCTTGGTTTCGGTTTGAGGTACCATCGCTCGACACCACCCATATTTTCAGTCACTTAGTTACTTGCGTGTGCACACATGGGTGCCTTTCTCTGGTCATTATATCTCGTTGAAGGTAGGGTTATGTGCATACTTTGGAATTTACATGGAAGACATTCTTCTCTTTGCTATATCTGGTTTCCTAGTCGCTGTCTCAGCCAGTTTCACTCTTGAAGATCAGTCATCTACAACTCACCTCCCCTCATGTGGTGATGAAATCAACCTCTCAGCCATTATAACAACCACAAAATGAAAGCCATGAAGGGGAAGTTGAAGCTCCAACAACAAGAGCTGACAACTTTGCATGAGTCACACACTCAGATGGAACATAAATTCCAGGACAAAGAAGACATAAGAGACAAGGAGCTTGCCATCTCTCTCAAGAAAGTCAATCGACATTATGAACAGATCCTCTCCCTTGGCAAGGAAATCCACTGAGCACACCCATGAACCCATTTGTAGCATGAAACAACTCCTTCTGAAGGTTTCCATGCCTCATATGAAGTAATCCAACCCATGAAACAACAACCAAAGCATACAAAACATGAATATCTTCAAGCAATGGTGGATGTTGCTTTGAAACTTAATTAAATAAGGTGTTATGCAATGTAAATTTGTTTTTTGCTAAATTCCTATGTTAGAATATATTCCTAGAAGAATGGTAGCATTTTTGTAAAAATTGTAGTAGTCACAAGTCAACTAAAGACAATTATACTCCCTATTTTGCTGGAAGTTCCTAGAGATAATGGAATTGTACTTCAAAGTTGTTTTAGCTTAGCTACAACCCCCTTTTATAATACAAATTACTCGTTTTTGTTAAAAAAATATATTGAAATTGAATACTTAAGCTATTATAGCTTGCTTCTACTATTGAATTCTACAACTAGCCAATGAAATTGATTTTGGTACCATAGAGAAAATATTTATGTTGTTTTTAAGCACCCCATAACCTCAATAGTGTACAAAGGTTGTTGTGTATGTGACATCCTTCTAAAAGGAAAAGACTTCTCCTTTCAGTTATTCTGTTGATAATTTTACCTTGAATGCTTTGTTATGTTCCTAATTTATAAACCTAGGAAAGAATTTGATCAACTTAATCACTTCTGCAATGATGGGTCACTTTAGGTCTTTGTAAAGTTGGCTAAATAAATTGACATCTAGATTTTCTATTTCTTTTAAAGATGAGGCTTTGCTTTCATCAGACTTCAACATTTCCCATATTGCATTTTTTAATTTTTATTCCTTTTGCATAATTTTGAAAGAGTTTCGTATTTTCACCCCCTTTGGATAACAAAACAATTCTTCTTTTAAGCCTCATAACTTTGAAAGAGTTTGGTATTTTCACCCCCTTTGGATAACAAAACAATTCTTCTTTTAAGCCTCCACTTGGTTGCCTCCCACTTCAATTAATTTATATTATTTTCTCCAAGGCTATTTGACTCTATTTTATCTTCCTCAATGAAAATTCATGTTGGGACTTCGCTAAACAATTCTTCTATTTTATTTTCCACTTCAATTATATCATTTTGGAAGGTATTTCATTTTGCTTTTAACCACTTTATTGTTTCTTTTTAGCCCTTTGGATATTTGAAAATAATTGAAATATTTCGAATCTCTCCATTTGAGAATAATACTTCCTCCACTCTTTCTTAGTATACTTGAGAATTACTCATCTCATAACCAATTAAAATTGAATTTGAAAGGAGTAAGTGGCTTATGCCCATGTTTTTCCAATTGAGGTAATATTGGAACATGGTCTAAGGTGCCACTAGCCTCAATCCATCTTCTATTTATTTTATTTAACCGAAACTAGAAAATAATATATTAAAAAGTGCAACAAAGAAGCTAGACAATGAACATACAAAAGTATTGATCTAGAAGCCATATGAAACTAAGTTGCTTTCTAGAGCTTTCTAGAGTTTCTAGTTATTACATCCCTGTTGTCCTTATAGGTGTGCAACTTAAACAAAATACCTAATATTCTAGTTACTTTTAAGAACACAAATTTGACGGAAAACATGATGATTGAGTGCTTCATCTTGACCTACATTGGTTGGAGGAGAGTGTTGGTGTTCACTGTCCATTTCATACTCCAAATTGGTGCACAATTTCTTCTTCCTTTAGATCTGCATGAGTGGAATTGATTGACACTTTTTTATTCAAGGTTGTGGAATGCATGTCCTTGTTGAGGTTTAAAACCATATTCTTATCATGTTGCATTATGCTTCCAATGTATTAATTATTTTGCTTCTATTGAACCAATACTTCCATTACTTTCGCATTTTGTGAGGTACATATATCTTCCTTCTCATGCACCTCAGTAATTACTGTGAACATGGAGGATCTATTGCATTGAATTGAATCTTCATGTCTATGAAGTTCCCTTTGAATCCTTCTCTATTGTCCATTTTTTTAATGCTCACAACTAAAGTGATTGTGTAATACATAAACAGAGTAAGTCACTACGACTAGAAATGATTCCTTATTGTTTAAATGTTAATCCCTAGACGAAGCCCCATGTTAAGTATAAAATCCCTTATTAAGCCTTACATATTGAATTAATATATTTTTAATGTTATATTTGTATGTCGACTGGAACCTTCATTGCACCCTTCGTTATAATTGTACCCCTTTGTCTCCTATATATATACCAAGGAGACCTAGTCTTAGGATCATCTTATCTCATCCCATATTCTATTCATAATTGGATATTTTCCAAACGGAGGTTTCCCCCCATAAGTGGTTTGTATTCATTGAATTTTTATCATTTCAAAGGCATTGGATCTTAACATTTGGAATCAGAGAATCGATCCTAGGTTTTTGCTTCTCCAAGTGAATCATCTTAGCATTTTCACTATAACTTTTTTTTTTTGGGCTGATTTAGACAATGAAATTTGGAGGTTACTTAAATTTAAGGTTCAGGGTTGTTATACTTTTGGAGATATAGCTTATGGAAGATAGGTTTTATGACTCATCTTGAATTCAGTTTTAAACGATTCATCTTGGGATTTTCGCTATAACATTTTTTATTTTATTTTTTATAGTAAAATTTTGTGGAGACTGAGGAGATATCTCCTAATACATGTGGTCCAAATTTCAGATTATGGTTCGCTATACTTTAGAATATATAGTCCACACAAGGCCTGTAACTAATCCTAAAATCAATTTTAAAAGAGCCTGTAACCTTTTTTATGTGACGTTTCGAACTCTGAAATTCTCAGGATCCTGAGGAGACATAGCGAATTACATGTGATTTTTTTTTCCAGATTTTGAATGATTTTAATTTGTGAGATATATATTGTAAAAGTTGGGGTTGTTTACTAATCGTGAAATTAGTCTTGAACAAGACTTTTTGGTATTTTTGCTATAACATTTTATCAGTGAAGGTTCATACTGTGAAATTTTGTGGAGTTTAAGTAGTCATATTAGTACTACAAGATAAAATTTCAGACTGAGAAGGGTTCAAAGTTTAGAGATATATCGGGACAAAGGTCAACCATCTACTCATACTCCAAATTAAGGGTTTGAAAGGTATGTAACTTACAATTGGAACAACTTTTGATTGGAAGATCCATTTTTGGTGATTCAAAATTTGTGAAAAAGAGGAAAAATAGGAGAATTATTATTTTCTCACGTGGCTCCAAAGGCTCATCCAAAATTTACTTCACCAACTAAACCTCCAGAGAGCTCAATAATGACTCAAGAAGAAAGAGATGAAATTTTTCACGAGAATGGAAATATGGAGAAGAAAATGGAGGAGATGGAAAATAAGAGGGATGGAATAGGAAGGGGATAGAAAAACATATGGAGTCCCAGAATCATGATTATTCATCACTTCAAGATCCATGTCATCAAGGTTTCAATGCAACACCAAGGAACTACTTCATTCCAAAGATCGATATGAGGAAATTTGATGGTAGATATCCTATAACATGGATATTCCAGATGGAGCAATTCTTTGAGCTACACCAAATGCCAATATTACAAAAAGTACCTATTACATACTTGTATTTAGAAAATGATCAATTCTTTGGTATCAATGGCTTTGTGAAAGAAAAAATAATTATATTATCTCTTAGTCCATTTTTATGGAGGAATTGATATCACTTTATGGGGATATTAGGAGTAATACATTATTTAGTCAATTGATAAATCTTTGATAAAAAGGTCCAATTTGTTGAAATATTGGCCAATACTAAGAGGGGGTGTGAATCGATATTGCTTCTTTTTCAATATTTTAATAATAATTAATTATTAAACTTATTAATCACAACAAATGATCAACAAGAATGTAATGAAAACAAAAATTAATTATAAAAATCACAAAAAGTACAAGTTACAATGTGTAGGAGACACTAATATCTCTTCTTTTGAGCACCAACTCAAGGAGACACCAACCTCCTCTTTTAGAGCACCAACTCTAGGAAGCATCAAATCCCTGCTTAGAGCACCAAATCTAGAAAGCACCAACTCCCTGTTTAAAGAACCAACTGTAGTAAGCACCAAATCCCTGTTTAGATCACCGACTCTAGGAAGCACCAACTCCCTTGTTTCATGATTCAACTTGTAGAGGAGTACAATCCTCCCTTGCTCCTCCTTTCCACCCTTACTTCATAAATGTATTCAAGATTCTTCTTTAGACTCTGTTTTTGTTTTGATCTTATGAATCAGACCACATAGACATCTTCCTTTCACCAAACCTTTTTGTTAATATAGTATTCCAATAGGTATGAAATTTAACCATTATGTCTTTTAACAATGAACCATTGCACCTTTTCATTTAATTAACACTAATATTGACATTTACATTGTTACTAAATAGTTGATTTTCATTTTAAAAGTCTTTCAAATCCCTTGTAAGTTGTTCAACATTTATTCTTTCATGTGTCAAAAGGTTTTATAGTATCAATGGAACGACTGGGTATTGTTTATTGTTGTTTGTAGTTAATATTGAATAAACCATGACCTTGGCGAATTAACTAAATTCAAACTCTGAGTATTTATTTAATAAGGTTTTCTTTTTTCATTTAACAAAGGTTTTTTAATGCATCCTTAGTCTTCCATAGGCTCAGATTCAAGTTTTTCATGCCTCTTTGGTGCATTTTCTGTATCGAATATTTGCTAGGTACTTAATTCGTGGCCCTTTTTCCCATGGGACCACAACGTTGTGACTCAAAACTAAATGCATAATGCACAAGGCCCGTTCTCTACACAATCCTGAAGGCACCTTTTAATTTTCACCAGGTGATCACTCCCTGTGACCAACTGCTATCTTGGTTTATCCACTTAACTACTTCGATATCCCAAAATACTTTGACTTGTGATCGATAACGAGCATGCACAATGCTTATCTCGATGCTAAAACAAATCGACGACTAGGTTTTAAACATCAATTGAGTGGGCGATCCATATGCTATTTGAGTTGCTTAGTTAGATCTATGATTCAAATTTAATCAATCGTCGAGTGGACGATCCTCATTAAGTTTTCATTTGAAACATAGACTCGATTTAATCCCAAGACAAAATACGATGAGATATGATGTTGACACATGGTTTATGAAATTTGGTATTAAATAACTTTCGGGTCCGCCTTCTCCTATTATACTCCGTGCTTGTTCAAACACAAAATTGGATTAGGACAGTTCGATATGAATTTTAATCTATCATTGTCGATCGCTTATGTTTCATCGTCGATTGGTTCCATTCTGATCCAAATGATGCCCAAAAGGGCCCCATTTCACTTGTCATAGTTCTGGCAATTCTGATAACAAACTTATATCTTGTTGCTCCCAAATTTTACAACTTCATTGTCAAAATTCTTTCCAATTTTGAGGTCTGATGCTACTAATGATGAAAGCAGGCACATGACTTCTCTCTTCATGAATTCAAGTTCTTCATTTTTTGCATTGAGATTGTCCAGTTTAAACTTCTTATGGGTCAAGAGACTTCTCGATTTCTTTCTTGTTTGTAACAAAATCCATTTTGGTCAAAACATTTACACAGGGCAGTTCAAGTTGCACTATTGCAGAAAGAGATTCCATACAACCATTTAGACAAAAAAAACTAGGCAATTAAAACAAGATAGTCATCATCTAAATAATCCTCCAAGTGTTCCATATATAAGTACTCCATTTGGACCTAGATTCAGTTCCTCCATGACATCTTCCAAGGATATTAGTTACCTAATATCAATAACTACTGAATACTTAAAATCCTCTGCAATCTAGATGTTACTCCCCTCTCACTAAGACTGAAGATGAAAAGCTTCCAAGAATAAGATTGAGGTTAATCTTGAAGAAACTATACAATGACTAGTTTGTGAATGCTGATGGGTTTGATGACCACACAAGACCTGTTAACAAAAATACTAGAACATCAAGTCCAACATTCTCTCTAAATGATAATACCATATTATCCCCTTTTTGACATCAATGCTAACACCTAACACCATGTCAAGCATGGGTTTGTCAATACCATATTGACCATGTTGACCATATTAACCCCATTTTGACATCAACGACAACACCAAATATCCAACATTCTCCCCCTTTGGCATTGATGGAAACAAGGTAAAAACGTTTTTCAAATAACTGGGTTTTGTTGTTTTCTTCTCCCCCTCAGACAACAATGACAGAATGGATGTTTATTTTCTCCCCCATGTGGTTGTACTCCCCCTGTCCATGTACTCCCTCTATGATGACACTTGATCAATTCAATTAGATACATAAATTACCCCCAATTTCTGTCTAAAGTATTCAAAAGTACTCCCAGGTAAAGGTTTTGTGAATATATCTCCAATCTATTCTTTAGTATCCAAATATTCTGCTTTAACAACTTTTTGAGAAACTTGTTCCATTAAAAAATGAAATTTAATTGGGATATGCTTGATTTTTTAGTGCATGACATGATTCTTAGAAAGGTTTATAACACTAGTATTGTCACAGTTAAGAAGAAGTGGATGATCATACTTTAATTGTAAGTCTTCTAGGGCTTGTTTCATCGAAATTACTTGAGTGCAACAAGATGCAAAAAAAATATATTTAGCTTTTGCTATAGATAGAGATATGGAGGATTACTTTTTACTTATCCATGACTGATCCGAAATCGGATCCAGAAGCTTGATAGGGCTTGAAAAATGCTCAAAAATGAAAGTGCTCAGAATGCGATGAAACCTATGCCATTTTGTCTGTCTCGTCTTCCTGATTCTGGTGGTATATTTACTTTGTCAAACGGAGTCCGTATGGAGAAGATATCGTGTTCTGTCCGAAAAGTCAAACAGGTAAAAAAAGGGGATGACTGTACAGTTCGTACAGTCCACGTGGCATGTCCGTACAACTGACGTGGCGGTATCAGATTGCGACACATGGCAGCCTGGGATGACGACACATGGCAGCACCAGGAGGCGACACGTGGCAGGCGGATTTGGCTGATTTGGCGTACAGTTGGACCAGTACTGAGGTGACACGTGTCACCACTAGAAGGGTGACACATGGCAAGGTGACGTCATCGGATGACGTGGCAAGCTGACGCGGCATGTGACTGGGCAGTACGGCAGGCTGATGTGTCAGTACGGTAGAGACGACGTGGCAGAAGACATGGGCGAATCACAGGTTGACACGTGGCATGATCTGGTTGGTTGGTAAGGGTGCCACGTGGCCCAGTCAAGGGCTGCCACGTGGCACCCCATTATTGGTTATTGGTTTCAATGTAAAATTTGGTATGGCCGGGGGTCGAACCCACGACCTCCGGGCGGACAACAGACCAGGAAAGTTGGGCTAGCCACTTGGCCGTCGGGTAGTTCTTGTTAACTATTCGGCAGGAATCATATTTGAATTTGAACTTGCGTATGGTCGGCGGGGGGAGAGGGCCGAGGCTTAGCCCCAGCCCTCGGTTTATTGGCATTGATATATGACCACATCACATGTCCGGGAGCACAGGGTTTTAAATGGCGCGGTTACAACCTATTAACTGTGGTTCTGTTTACATGCCAACAAACCCGGGGGGCTTACCCTATGTGATAGCGCGGTTATAACCATAAGCCACGGGGGTTCCATGCCAAACGCCGGGTGACCAGGGGCCAACTTGATACGGGGCTAGCACGCAGGTGGCGCGCTTGGCCACATGGCTGCGCGCCCATATGACCAGGAGCGCGCCAATGAAGGGGGTTGCGCCCGATTTTGCCAAATGAACTATATAAAAATGGGTTTTTAAACAGAGTTTGGTTTTTTAATTAATATTATGCCTATTTTTAAAAGATTTTCTCCATTTTTGGGGGATATTGGGCATTTTTGGAGGCCAAATTTTTGGAGGAAGTTGGGGATGAGAAACCAACTCCAAGCCTATATAAACCAGGCCTGTTTGAGGCCATGAACAATCATTCAGATTAGAGTTATGCTGAAGGAAAGCCAAGCCAAAGTCAGTTTGATGCAGGGAAGCCTTTGAGGTGGAGACGCTGTCAGATCGTTTCTGGGAGCTTGGAGCATCAGTTTTGCATGCCGTTTTCTTTGCAGGGTTCTAGAGGTCTGGGAGAACAAGACCAGATCAGTCTTGTAGCCATTTGGCATTGCAGAGATGTAATTTTGAGCACTTGAGCAGAAATAAAGAAGCCTCCCCCACAGAGAAAAGGCCCGGAGACGTAGGCAAAAGTTGTGCTGAACTCCATTATCAACCTGCGTGTTTATGGTTTGCTGTTTATTATTCATTTCAGATCTTCATATGTGTATTTGAATGTCATAATTAATCTTCTCTCCTCATTCTTTCACTAAATTCTCAAATGGTTAATTAATACATGCAAGATTAAAACTCAACCATAGTCATTTAAAAGATCCTACGGATCAAGTGGTATCAGAGCTAGTTGACGTTTGGATTTGAGTTGCATGTTAACCAGGGA
>ML797520.1:219537-230825 GCA_009831015.1 Picea engelmannii
TCATCATCAGATGCACATAACAAAGCAGTGCACAGTCAAATTTGCAATTTCAGATAAGTATGTGGATGAAGTAACTTGTGATGTTGTGTCGTTAAAAGAATGTGGAATGGTCTTAGGTAGTCCGTACTTGTATGATCGTAAGGAAATCTTCTACAGAACAAAGAATCAATATCAATTCACTAAAGAAGGTCAGGATTATGTGGTGCATGCTCATCATGTTAAAACAAGTAAAACACTTCAAACAATGGAACAGTTAACGAAGGCCGTGCAAGTAAGCAACAAACCAATAATTGTTTCAAATGAAGTAATAGATCTTAAGCAAGAACAAGACATGGTTATTGAATGGAGAATCAATCATAAATTGCTTCAAGATAAGCTCATGTCGTGCAAATACTTCAAGTATATCAGTTCATTTGCAGTCGTCTTCCTGATGTTATCATTAGCAATGTTTTCTACATGGATGATAGTGGCTTCAGTAAGATGTAACAGGGTTCAAATGACTAATAATGTATTGTCAGTTGTCATGATTGTGTTACGGTTGATCTTGATGAGACAGGTGCACAGGACAGAGTTCAGAGATAGAGGACAAGCCGAGTGGCCTATCCCGAGCTTGTTGACTGGTCAGTAACCTTTTGGGGACCAAAGGTCTTTTTGTGGGGAGGTGTGATCCGAAATCGGATCCAGAAGCTTGATAGGGCTTGAAAAATGCTCAAAAATGAAAGTGCTCGGAATGCGACGAAACCTATGCCATTGTGTCCGTCTCGTCTTCCTGATTCCGGTGGTATATTTACTTTGTCAAACAGAGTCCGTATGGAGAAGATATCGCGTTCTGTCCGAAAAGTCAAACATGCAAAAAAAGGGGATGACTGTACAGTTCGTACAGTCCACGTGGCATGTCTGTACAGCTGACGTGGCGGTATCAAATTGCGACACGTGGAAGCCTGGGATGACGACGCGTGGCAACACCGGGAGGTGACACATGGCAGGTGGATTTGGACGATTTGGCGTACAGTTGGACCAGTACTGAGGTGACACGTGTCACCACTGGAAGGGTGACACGTGGCAAGGTGACGTCATCGGATGATGTGGCAGGCTGACGCGGCATGTGACTGGGCAGTACGGCAGGCTGATGTGTTAGTACGACAGAGACGACGTGGCGGAAGACGTGGGCGAATCACAGGTTGACACGTGGCATGATCTGGTTGGTTGGTAAGGGTGCCACGTGGCCCAATCAAGGGCTGCCACATGGCACCCCATTATTGGTTATTGGTTTCAATGTAAAATTTGGTATGGACGGGGGTCGAACCCGCGACCTCCGGGCAGACAACGGACTAGGAAAGTTGGGCTAGCCACTTGGCCGTCGGGTAGTTCTTGTTAACTATTCGATAGGAATCATATTTGAATTTGAACTTGCGTATGGTCGGCGGGGGGAGAGGGTCGGGGCTTAGCCCCAACCCTCGGTTTATTGGCGTTGATATATGACCACATCACATGTCTGGGAGCGTAGGGTTTTAAATGGCGCGGTTACAACCTATTAACTGTGGTTCCATTTACATGCCAACAAACCCAGGGGGCTTACCCTATGTGATAGCGCGGTTATAACCATAAGCCACGGGTTCCATGCCAAACGTCGGGTGACCAGGGGCCAACTTGACACGGGGCTAGCACGCAGGTGGCGCGCTTGGCCACATGGACGTGCACCCATATGACCAGGAGCGCGCCAATGAAGGGGGCTGCGCCCGATTTTTCCAAATGAACTATATAAAAATGGGTTTTTAAACAGAGTTTGGTTTTTTAATTAATATTATGCCTATTTTTAAAAGATTTTCTCCATTTTTGGGGGATATTGGGCATTTTTGGAGGCCAGATTTTTGGAGGAAGTTGGGGATGAGAAACCAACTCCAAGCCTATATAAACCAGGCCTGTTTGAGGCCATGAATAGTCATTCAGAGCAGAGTTATGCTGAAGGAAAGCCAAGCCAAAGTCAGTTTGATGCAGGGAAGCCTTTGAGGTGGAGACGCTATCGGATCGTTTCTGGGAGCTTGGAGCATCAATTTTGCATGCCGTTTTATTTGCAGGGTTCTAGAGGTCTAGGAGAACAAGACCAGATCAGTCTTGTAGCCATTTGGCATTGTAGAGATGTAATTTTGAGCACTTGAGCAGAAATAAAGAAGCCTCCCCCACAGAGAAAAGGCCCGGAGACGTAGGCAAAAGTTGTGCCGAACTCCGTTATCAACCTGCGTGTTTATGGTTTGCTGTTTATTATTCATTTCAGATCTGCATATGTGTATTTGAATGTCATAATTAATCTTCTTTCCTCATTCTTTCACTAAATTCTCAAATGGTTAATTAATACATGCAAGATTAAAACTCAACCATAGTCATTTAAAAGATCCTACGGATCAATGACACAAGCTATTTTCCTAGGAATGATGTTCCTCCACTAGTGCTCTTTCTATCATCTACACTACCAACCCAATCTGCATCAGTATATGCAGTTAAAGTGAATTCTTCTCCTTTTGGATACCATAATCCAAAATCCAAGGTGCCTTTAAGATATCTGAAAATTATTTTAGTCGCCTTCATGTGAGTCTCTTTAGGTGCAGATTGAAATATGGCCACTAATCCTACAACTTGCATGATATATGGTCTTGTTGTTGTTGCATATAATAAGCTACCAATCATTGATCTATACAGGGTTTGTTCTACTTCTAATGATTCATCATCTTTGCTTAGTTTGTAACCTGTAACCATAGGAGTGCTCATAGGTTTACACTCTTCCATCTGAAATTTCTTCAACAATTCTTTAATGTATTTAGTTTGATATATGAATATGCCATTATCTGAGTGTGAAACTTCTAAACCTAAGAAAAATGTTAGTTAACCAATCATTCACATTTCAAACTCTTTTTGCATTTTTGTAGCTAATTGTTTGCTTAGAGGATTTTGATTACTCCCAAAGATGGTATCATCCACATATACTACAAAAATAATCATATTTTGATTTTCAATTTTAATGTAAATATTGTTGTAAGGAGCTCCTCTTTTGTATCCTTGCTACTGTAAATGATTATCAAGTATTCAAAACCATGCCTTAGGAGCTTGTTGAGATCATACAATGCTTTCTTTAATTTGCAGACATATTTTTTTATTTTCTGATACATAAATCCCTCATGTTGTTCTGTATAGACCTCTTCTTCTAGATTTCCATTTAAGAATGCTGATTTGACATCCATTTGATATATTTTAAAGTTTTTGAAACATTTAAATGCCAAGAACATTATGATAGCTTCTAATTTGGCTACTAGGGAAAACGTTTCCTCAAAATTAATCCCTTCTACTTGGGTATATCCTTTACACACTAACCTTGCTTTATTCTTGATAACTTGACCATCTTCATTAAATTTATTTTTGAAAACCCACTTGGTCCCTACCACTTTTTTTGTCTATTGGTCTTAGGACAAGATCCGAGGTCTGATTCTTTTCTATTTGATCAAGATCTTCATTCATGGATTTGATCCAATCTTCATCTTTGCTGGCCTCTAAAAACGTTTTGGGTTCTATTAGAGAGAGCATTGCTTGTTCTGATCCAAATGTTAGTTTGCTTCTAGTTTCAACCCCAACACTTTTGTTGCCTGTGATTTCACTCTCAGGATGATTTAATTGTACTCTTCTTGAATGTATTTTTGTACTTTGTCTTGGTGATTCTTCCTCTTCCCTTCCATTTTGTGATTCTTATTCTTCATGTTGTGATTCTTCTTCTTCACGTTGTGATTCTTCTTGTATTTCTTTAATTTCTTCATCATCGTCATCATTTCCTTCCTTTTTATTAATTTGAGATTTGATTCTTCTTGATTTTAAATCATCCACCTTCACATTTTCCCTTTCCATAATTTTATGCAACCTAAGATTATAACATATGTAGGCTTTCTTATTGGATGAGTAACCAAGAAATATGCCTTCATCTGATCTGAAATCAAATTTTCCTAGATTTTCATCATCTATTTTTATATAACATTTTCTCCCAAAGACTCTAAAATGTTTTACCAATGTTGGTCTGCAAAACCACAACTAATATGGTTTCTTGTCATCGTTAAGTCTTAGTTGTTCTTTGTTAAGTATATATATTGTTGTATACACTGCCTCTCTCCAATAGGTATTTGGGAGTTTGGCTTCATTCAACATGGTTTTGGATACTTCTTGTACAATTCTTTTTTTTCTTTCAACAACTCCATTTTGTTGAGGAGTTCTTGGGGTTGAAAAATGTCTTTTAATTCCATGATCTTAACGAAACTCATTAAATTCACTTGAGGTAAATTCCCCTCCATTATCCAATCTTAGGCACTTGATCTTGAGATCAGTTTCATTCTCAACATGTGCTTTGAAGACTTTGAATTTGTTGAGTGCTTCTAATTTTTCTTTGAGGAATGATACCCAGGTCATTCTTGTATAACCATCAGTGAATATAATGAAGTAATGTTCACCTTGTATACTCTTGGTTCTTGTTGGTCCACAGAGGTGAGTGTGAACAAGTTCCAAAGGTTTTGATGTAGAGTATTCCTTTGTCTTGAATCTTACTCTTGTCTGCTTTCCAAGTTGGAATTGCCTACAAATAGAGTTTGAAGGTTTAATAATCTTTGGCATATCTCTCACAACTTCCTTCTTACCAATTTTTATCAGATTGTCAAAACCTATATGTCCCATTATTTTGTGACATAGCCAACTTTCATCTACTTGGCTCATGCAACACCTTTCTTCTTCTTATATGTTTAAGATATATACATCGCTTGGTGTTCTTGGTGCAATAGCTATTAATTTTCTTGAGCCTTCTTCTCTAATTTCACATTTTTTCGAGTCAAATATGAGTATGTGACCTTTATCACATGTTTGGCTCACACTGAGGAGATTAGGTTTAAGGTTTTCAACCAACAACACATTTTTTTTCTTTGGCTCTATTATTTCCCAGACTTACTATACCCTTTCCAAGTATGTTGGCAGATGCATCATCTCCAAATGTAACCTTTCCTTTTTCTTTTCTTTCTAGATTGAGAAATTTGTTTTGATATCCTATCATATGTTTAGAACATCCATTGTGAACATACCATTGGCTTCTTTTACTCTTGGCATACATGGCTACCTTACATTCTGTTTCTTTTTCTTCCAAGTGTTTTTCATTCCACATCTTTTTATAATTTTATTGAATGTTAGGGAAACCTGTCTTCATGGAAAATTTTGATAATATACACTCACTAGCTTTGTGACCATAATTGTTTCACTTGAAACATTCAACACTGTAATCTTGTAATGGAGAGATTAATTATAGTTTCTATTCTCTTGAGTATTGTTATTCTTGTTGTTCTTATAACGATATCTTTGAACATTTTAATGATTGTACTTTCTATAAGCTCTATAATGTAATGCTTTATGCCCAAAATTATTGCAAGAGAAGCGATATCCAAGAAAGAGATGCTGATACCTTTTGGAGGGAGTTCTTCTTGTAATTGCATTCCATCTATATTCATTTTATTTTGAAAGCAGAGCATATTTCTCTAGATTAGAATCAACTTTTATCTTGTCTTCTTTCCTTTTGAGAGAGCTCTCAAGAGAATCTGCATAACTTTTTGGATTTTTGTTAGTTTCTTGAGATGTAGAGTTAGATCCTTTGTTAAAATTCTTCTGCTCATAACCTATCCCTGTCTTATTGCTTGGCGATATTTGATTGCTAAGAATATTGTCCAAGATTTTTGAGCTATTTTCAAAACTTGAGTGGTTCTTCCCTTTCTCAAGTTCCCTTTTTAGAAGCACAATTTCAACCTCTACCTTTTCACAATCTTGTTGCTTATCATTGAGTTGTTTTAAAATGACTTCTTCAATTATTTTGGATTCTTTGAGTTTAGTCTTCAAGTCAATAATAATTTGTTTTGATTCTTTGATAGTTTTTGAAACTTCCTTTTCTCTTGATTTTTGTTTCCCTTCATATTCCACTAGTTGTTCTTTCAATGGCCTGTTCTTCTTTTTATACTTCCTCAGTTCTTCTTCATGCTTTACTTCTCCTACAACTTCATAGTTTTATTCATTGTCATCGACACCATTATTTTGAGTTTCTATTCCCATAAATAGAAGCTCTGTCTCATAATCTTCACTCATTTCTTAAGAACTGTTGTCTTCTTTGGAGTAAAAGTTTTTCTTTTTCTTGTAAAATTTCTTCTTGTTTCCATTTTTTCCCTTCCTAACTTCTTTATGGTTGTAGGTATCTTCATCATCACTATTCTTGCAATATACCAGATGAAATATAATGTGAAAAACATAAATATTTAGCAAGCAGTAATGAAACAACAAGATTATAGCTAGAGCTATACCAGAATAATACAATCACCTTTATTAAGATAACAATGTTCACTTACCTCTTTGAGGGGGAAACCTCCAGCAAAGCATAGCTCTATTACAATAATCTTGAAGAAAAAATATCTAATACCCCCTACTCTTATTTATAATATCTCTACCTTCTAAGGAAACTTCTAGAGGAAGATCTTTCTGGAAGTGAAAGCTTCTATTATGTCTTCTTACATTGAATTATTATCCTTTGTTTATTAAGCCTTATTAACTAATGTCGGCCTTTATTACATAGAAAACATATTCTACTAACTAATGACCCATGAAGAGGGGTTAGGATCATATCCTAACATGCCCTCCCCCTTCAAAAGTGGCCTTGTCCTCAAGGATGAAAGTTTAGAAACTGTTGGAGTATGGCCGCTGGTTCCCAAGTCGCATCATCTGGTGATGTGTCCTTCCACTTGATTAACATTTCCTTGATAGTTTTGCCTCGCAAATGACGTTCATGAGTATTGAGGACTGCTTCTGGTTGGATCCAAAGGGAGCCTTCTTCATCTAATTCCAGAAGGATGGTTTGGACCTTGGAATTTTGTCCCACCACTTTCTTTATACAAGAAACATGGAACAATGGATGGATTTTGGAAGTAGCTGGAAGGGCCAATTTGTAGGCCACTGAACTAATACACTTGATGATCTGGTAGGGGCCATAAAACTTGGGAGCAAACTTGTGATTTCCCTGGGCTTTGAGAGATGTTTTTTTGTAAGGTTGGAGCCTGAGAAACACCTGATCACCTTTCTAAAAAACCCTCTTTGAACGATGATGGTCTTCCTATTGTTTCATGCAATTGTGGGCCATGAGAAGGTTATCCTTTAGAGCTTCTAGGGTGCTTGTTCGATCTTGCAACATTGTATCAATTGATTGGACCTTTGATGTGCCTGAAAGATAGGTAGTGACTGTAGGTTAGCATTGGTCACACACTACTTCATACGGGGTCATTTTAGTGGTCGTATGATAGGAAGTATTGTACCACCATTCTGCCAAGGGGAGCCATTGCACCCACTAGTGTTGTTTGTCTGAAGCAAAACACCGTAAGTAGGTTTCCAAACATTTGTTGACCACTTCTGTTTGGCCATTAGGGGGTGGTAGGTTGTACTCATGTTCAGTTAGGTGCCCTACAATTTAAACAACTGTTGCCAAAATGTGCTAGTGAAAGTCGGGTCAGGGTCAAATACAATAAAGGTGGGCATGCCATGTAACTTGAAAATCCGATCAAAGAAAACCTATGCTAATAGTGTTGGTGTGAAAGGGTGGGGTAAGGCACAAAAATGATCATACTTGGAGAGGCGATCAACCACCACCATGATGATAGACTTGTTCCTAGCTTTAGGGAGGCCCACTATAAAGTCCATGGAGATGTCTGTCCACATAGAAGCTGGAATGGGTAGGGGTTGTAGGGCTTCTGGAGACTTGATAGCTTCACATTTATTACATTGGCACACCTCACATTCAATGACAAAGTGAAGGATATCCTTCTTCACACCTTCCCAAAAAAAAGAATGAGATGCACGAGCATAGGTCATTTGGAATCCCGAGTGACCTACAATAATTGAGTGCAACTCATTTAAGAGCCTCAGCTTGAGTGTAGAAGAGGGCGATAGAGCAAGGTGATCCTTATATCTAAGAATATTATCCTGCCAAGTGTAGCCTACGAGAGGATTGTGGTCCTCCTGAAGGTGTTGATTTATCCTGAAGATAGTCAGGTGTGTTAACCACTCTTGGCGTAGTTCTTCAATCCAATCAGGAACTAGTAAGGATAAGGCAGAGAGGGAGTTGTCCTCCTCATGTTGTCTTGACAATGCATCATCGACAATATTATGTTTTCCCTTTTTATATATGATTTCATAATCATAACCTAAAATTTTGGTCAACCACTTGTTTTGTTATGGGGAGGATAACCGCTGCTCCAAAAACTACTTTAGACTATGGTGATCTGTTTTGATCTGAAAACGACATCCCAAAAGATATGGACACCATGTGTGCATTGCATGGAGAATAACCATCATTTCTTTTTCATACATAGATCTGCCCATATTGCGGCCACTCAATGCTTTGTTAGTAAAGGCCAAAGATCGATCATCTTGTGTGAGCACTGCGCCTATACAAGTGCTAGAAGCATTTGATTCCACCACAAAGGTTTTGTTGAAGTCAAGAGTTTCTAGGACAGAAGTAGTGCACATGGCCTTCTTTAACTCTATGAAGGCTTGCTCAACATCAGGTGTCCAATGAAATGCATTCTTCTTAAGAAGGTTGGTCGAGGGCTTAGCAATTTTTCCATAATGGTGGACAAATTTCATGCAATATCCTGTGAGACCTAGAAAACCCCTTAGGTGCTTTAAGTTCATGGGTCGTGGACACTCCTACATAGCTTGTATATTTTTGGGGTCTACTTTTACCCCTTCTCGACCCACAATGTGTCCCAAGTATTCCACTTCGTTGGTTCTAAAGGAACATTTGGTATTTTTGACAAACAATTGGTTGGCTTGCAACAAGTGAAGGACTTTGTCCACATGAAGAAGGTGGCTATCCCAAGTGCGACTGTTAATGAGGATTTCATCAAAGAAAACCAAGACAAAATTCTGAAGGTAAGGTTTTAATATTTTATTCATGAGACTTTGGAAGGTGGACGAGGCATTGCAAATGCCAAAAGACATGACCAAGAATTCATAATGTCCTTCATGAGTTCTGAAAGAAATTTTCAAAATATCTACCTCCTTCATCCAGATCTGGTGATAGCTAAAGCAAAGGTCTAATTTGGTGAAGGCACAGGTGCCTTGGAGTTCATCTAGTAGATCATCAATGACACGAATGGGAAACTTATATTTGATGGTCAATTTATTCACGACATGAAAATCAAGACACATGCACTAAGTACCTTCT
The DNA here is from genome assembly GCA_009831015.1 of Picea engelmannii. Taxonomy (NCBI): domain Eukaryota; kingdom Viridiplantae; phylum Streptophyta; class Pinopsida; order Pinales; family Pinaceae; genus Picea; species Picea engelmannii. Next base: position 228,809 of record ML797520.1, read on the forward strand.
TTATTTAAGACCATCACCATTGGTGAAGAATATGGGCTGGTACTAGGGAGAATTACCCTCGCCTCCAGTAATTCATGTACCATATTTTCTATCTCATTTTTCTGAGCAAAAGGATATCTGTAGGGACGTACATTGGGGGGTTGACTGCTCGAAAGGAGAGGGATGCTATGATCATGCTCACCCCTGGAGGGAGGTAAGTCTGTGGGAATATCAAATAACTTGGTGTACTTGTCCAAGATGAGTTGTAGGCTAGGAGGAAGTACCCGATAGGCTTGTTTAGTGACCTGGATGGCATGAAATTGAGCAGTCACACCATGGTAGCCTTTCTTCAACATTTTTTCCATCCCATGAGAGCTGATGATTTCAGGGGAGCCTGCTTGAATACCTCATAGGGTGTAGGTGTGAGAATCTTGGGAGAATATCATATATAATTCTTGATAATCCATTGTTATTGGTCCCAGAGTATGAATCCATTCCACACCCAACATAATATCACAACCATCCATGGTGTTAGCACTAGGAATCACCCTCATATTGCATAAAAGGTAAGCCCAATACCCATAGGAGTTTTTGGTGGATGTTTGATTTATATGAGTGGAGGTTAATGGATAAAAATCGATATATGAATGATGTTCAACACACAACTGGATGAGAAATGCACAGGGAAGTGAGGGCCACTTTAACTTCAATCAGTGAATTGAGTTTAAGTGTGAGAAAAGGGAAGACTTAGTGAGAAAGGAAAACAAGATTGCTATGGGCATCAAGCTTTCGAGCAACTTGGAGAAGAAAAAACTCATACTCAATATCATTCTTAAGCTCAAGTTTCAGACACTGAAATATGTCCAAACAACACAGTCACAACAACATAATGGTCAAACCTACATCATAATGCAGCTACAACAACTCGACTGGATCCTCCATGCCCGAGCCATTCATTGTAAGAGGGAAAAAAGATAACAATGGAGCTTACTAAAGCTGGTCACGATACAACTGTAATCAAATCTACATTACAACAACATAATAACCCTCGACTGGATCCTCCATGCCCGAGTGTTTTAGTACAGTTTTTATAGAGAGATGAAAGAGGATGACTTCTATTAATCTGAAAGTCTCAAATTTGATACATAACCAGAGAAAAGTTCTGGCATGAAAACATTACAAAATAGGGAGCTCTGCTCAACCCGTTGACCACCATAACAAAATATCAAAACTACCTATTTATACTCAGAATTGTCTACAACCACCAGAGGCACGATTGAGCCACTACATTCAAGGCTTTCCATCTGTGTCTTCTCTGTCAAACTGTGCATGCATTCTTCTGTAAGACGCGAGCTAAGATCAGTATGGGTTTGCAGGAAAATCCGTTCATAGGGGAACTTTGGGCTGATAGTCTGCTTCCATGACCAGTCCTTTCCAACTTTCCATTTATGGGGTGAGATGAGGTTTCAACCACCACCCTCATTTTCATTAACTACTTTCATCGGAATTAGGACCCGGCTTGACGCCTAAGGAACTGCTAGGCATTTCCAAAGGCTCTTTGAGTCAACTTGACACCTTGAAACCGTGATGGTCTCTTGATGATGACTATAGACACTTGTGAACAAATCAAGCCATTAAATATAAGAGTGGTTGATGGCGGATCAATATTCAGCTGCCGGGTGTCCTCATGGCCTTCTATATATGGAGAGTAACAGATATTTCCAGTCATGGGCTATATCCTATGATCTTTTGCCACTTATATTATTGTTGGATGTTTACATGGAAAACTGGTAGGCAGACGTGGATGAAGATAATGGTGGGTTGGCAAGGTGCTTGGCGAAAACTCGCATGGAGTGAACGATGGCCATGTGGAAGGATGTGGTTGGTCGTGATTGGGAATGAGTGAGCAAAAGTATTGGTGGAGGTGACATGGAGAGTAAGTGGAATATGTGTCAGAAGTCGAGAGGGAGAGAAGTAAAATCGAAAAGGAAAAGGCGTGCGGTAGTGTGAGTGGAGGACAGATGTCGAGTGGGTGAGT
>ML797521.1:0-10556 GCA_009831015.1 Picea engelmannii
GAAAGGATTGGGCCAGTTGCATACATGCTTGCATTACCTGCATCTATGATTGTACATAATGTGTTTCATGTTTCAATGCTTAAGAAATATGTACCTGATGCTAATCATGTTATCGATTGGAATGTGATTCAGGTGGAACCAGAGGGTGTCCTGCAAGTGCATCCTGTGCGCATATTGGACAGGAAATGAAAACAACTTCGGAATCGAGCTATAGATCTTGTAAAGGTCGAGTGGACCTGGTACGGTCCCGAGGATGCGACATGGGAGCATGCAGATGCTATGTGGGCAGAGTACCCACATCTTTTTGAAAATTTTGAAAGGCTTGCAGAGACAGTGTAAGTTGCACTGAGGATAGTGCAGAAATAAGGGGAGGGGAATTGTAGTGTCCCCAAGGCCGAGCCCTGTCGTAAATCATGTTTTGAAAGGAATTGTAATTATGTTTTATAGGCTAGTGAGCCAAGTTTTTATAAGCTGGTGGCTTATGTGTTTGTTAGGCCAGGGAGCCTAAGTGTTGAAGGCCAGGAGCCTGTTGTTGTATATGTAATCATGCAGAACAATTAATAAAAATTTGTAAACACCGCCAGGTGCAGACCGACCACGATGAATGAGTGAAGGGGGATTGAACTTCCACAGAGAAGGCAAGGGATTAGGGGTTGGAAGGTGGGAAAAGTGGCTAAGTGTTAAGCCTAGTGGGCTTCAGCCTTGGGAAAAATATTTTAATATTATTTCAAAAAGGCATGAGCATTTCATGTTTTATCCTAAGTTCCTAACCATGAGGAAGGGATGCGTGCTAGTGGAACGCATGCAGTTTCCATGGCGACAAGTGTCAACCCTGGTGCATGCGAATAAAATGGCCAGGGTGAGCTTTGAGAGGGGGCCCCGACTCTCATTCGATCAGACGGCCTGAGCGTGTACGGGCTGGGCTCTGAGCAGTACGACGGACCCGAGTTCTACAAAGAACCTTTGTGCGTCTCTATGATCCGAAAATCTTGTGTCTGGCCTTGAGAAAACCTGTGTATACCTCCGTATTGAACCAGAAGCCTGTGATTGATTCCAAAAGAGCCGGATTCACCTTTGTTCTGAACCGAAAATCCTGTGTGATGTATGGGAATCCGTGTGCATCCTCTATCTAAAATGGAACTTGTGCGTGAAGCCTCTGTCCTGAAGCCGTGACCGTGAGACCATTTTTCCATTTTCGAACCCGTTTTGAGGAAGCCAGTGTCTGTATTTCCGTGGGTAATTGCAACTACGCAGTGCAGGACTGCATATGGCTTGTGACCAGTTGTGAAACACTCTCTCCAGGCGAGAGGGGTGTTTGAGGTTGGATGAATAGGTGGTTTGGCCTGTGAGCGTCTCTCTCTAGGTGAGAGAGTGAATAGAGGAAGGAGATTACTCTTGGAATGAACCTTGTAGCTGCCATAGAGCCCAGAGACTTTCGGTCCGATCTGTTGCTATAACCCAAGGCAAGGGAGGCTAGTAGCCGAAGGACTATCCAGGTGACAGAGAAGGTGTATACTTCTGGGGTGGAACAAGCATGTGGGGAATGAGGGTCTATGGGTAGTGAGTATGAGTGGTTCTTGGAAGAGAATTCCTTCCTCGTGACTATGTGTTTTCCCTGTAACCTCAGCCTAGCCTAGGATTCCTTTCCTTGGGGTGGAGCTTAGTCCCAACTTGGGGGTGACCTACTGCTAAGCTGATGAGCAGTGTGGTCTAAGGCTGGGAGGTTCATGGAAGGCCTGCACCTGGTTGGTGGAATTACCTCAGTTTCAAGATAAGTATCAACTTATGTTAAATGTTATGTTTTGCATGCCTGTGATGCTTATATTTTATCATGTATTCTGTTGTGCAGATGAATTATGGTTAATGCCATTCTTAAAATTATGATAGCAATCATTTATATGACTTACTCTTAGTATAAATGTGTTTCATTTGCTTAAATGCATGTTGTTTTATAATCTAGAGTGGGTGTTATATTTCCGCGAAGTTTGTTAACCGAAAAAGTGGTGTTACATGCAACCCCCTCTTGCTACTTCAAGTGAGACTGCATTTTCTTTGTAGGTGTTGTCGAAAGGGCCAATAGTTAGGGTTTGTTGGTGCACTGTTAGAGTTGAACCTTGGGTCTGCCCCTGTGCCAACATTAAGTCTTGGCATGCTCGGAGGTCGGGGGTTCGAGCTCGACAGAGTGCAACAAAATTTTGAACCAACCCTCATTGGCCTCATCCAGGGTGCCACATGGTGCCCTATTATTGGGCCACGTGCCACCCTATGATTGGTCCGTACAACTGAGTCACCTACCCAGTCAACTTGCATAGTGAGCTTCGTACGCCACCTCATTTCCACACGTCAACCTGTCACTGGGCCACGTCACTACCAGTGTGTCATCCATACTGCCACATTTTGGATTGTCACTGGGCCACAAAGTCGTACAAACTTCCACATTAGCATATTTACAGTCCACGTGTCGAATCTGTACCGTGCCAAATCAACCCTGAAAATGTTAAATCTTTCTGACACATGTCACCTCTTGGTGCTATCACATCAGCATGATGATGTCATCATGACATCATGCTAACATCATCTACCCTATCTTGCTGATGTACTATTGACATCAACAATGCAACCTCTGACTGTTGACTTTGAATTTTTTTCATGTTTGGGAAAAAATTCAGAACGCGATAACTTTCGCATACGGTGTCCATTTTTGGAAAAAACATATTGTCGGAATCGGCATGAAAAGCCTACACGATGGAGATGGTTTCGTCCGATTCCGAGAACTTTGAAATTTTGGCCTTCCTAGATCCATTTTGGATCACACATGGAGTGTCAAGAGATGGATGGAAAAGGCATAGCCCCGGAGGGCCCTTCTTTTCATTGCTACATTCTACACATCACCAACAACAATGTCCACCACACCCGCCTGATCCCAAAAGGAAATGGGTCTTTCTCCATGAGGTAATGAGTCCAGGTATCATGGTAAGTGTCACTATGATATTTGAAGCATTTGAAGATGTTTCAAAATATCTTTCTTGATTTTGGGGCGTTTGCTTGGAATTTATGCTCTTTGCCATATTTAGACCTGTTGGGTGTCATTGTATCCTAGTAAGTTGGTTACCCTTAGGAATAGGTTGCTATTGCGGGGTTAATTGAAGAGTCATTTTCTATTCTCGGTCATACTTTTCACTTTCCATACTTCATTCCCTCCATCTCCCCAACCTTTTGAGATTTTTGGGTACACTGACCTGAGAAGGGATTTGTACCTTATTTCATGGGAAGAAGGGGCTAAATGCCTAGAGGGTAAAATTAGTTGGAAAATGATAAAATCCAATCATAAAACCTTCGAGATTCTTCACCCAGGGATCCCCGAGAAAGCAATGAAACACTTCTCTATAAGAAATGAGGAACCTACAAAATAAATGATAATGGATACTTAAGGGGTTAGTTGGAGGATGGGAGTTCTCATCACGAGCTGACCCATCATGATAATGGGTATTTAGAGGTATGGCATTACCATCATCTGGTCACCAAAACAGGGTAGTGGTTCTCAGTTATAGGACTGAGGAAAAGGGGGTCTCATCAGGAGCCAACATTCTCATTTCCGCGAGGTATTTGTGAATGACATTATCGATATCTAGACACCAAGCCAGGATAATGGCCTCCAACTTCTTCCTTGAAGAATAAAATAAATATAAATAGAGAGCTAAGAAGAAAGAATGGAAACTAAATGGGCTTGGAAAAATGTTTCATCACGGATGAAGGGAAACTCACCCTCTATAAAGGTGCCCGTAGATAAGATAATACAAACCCTTGTATGTCATTAACCCATGCCCAAAAGTTCACCCCACACCATCCCACATACAAAAATAACTAGGATAGGTTCCACTTAGGAAACACCCTGGACCAGAGGAGTGATTGACCCAATAGGGCACCTTGAGACCCCTCCCACACCTAATTTTGACAAATTGTATAATTTCCTCGAGCATTTGTTTGGTTTGAAAAGGGTAGTTTGATGCATATGTTTGGGCGTTTTGATTATTAGATGTGGCTTACTTGTTATGATACTTGTGACTCATGAAACCCTGGAGGGCATAATTGTTTGCCTTTGTAGGACCTTTCCCAGTGGACATGTATTCATGAGGACATAATAAGTTGAGACCTTCATGAGGGCTTGAAGCCCAAGGATGGATGCAGAGACCCCAGGCTTGGGACAAGACAATGACGACTAGTTTTTTCAGAGAAGGAAGAGGACGTTGCCTTTGGAGGCACCCTAGCATGCCTAGATGATGAAGGGCCACCCTTCCCCACCTAGAAGTTCGATTTGGAGACCTTGGGCGTCACCCTAGTAACCCCATGATGTCACCTAGGGATAGGGTTTGACATTGAGAGATGTTGGGATGCAGTTTTGGCATGTGTGGCATTGAGGAGGGCCTTTGGAGGCCCAACATTTCACTATATGACCTCAACGTCTCATGGAGGAGGCCTAACGCCACCCTAGGAAGGATGACATCACACTCTTTAGGGTTTAATTTTTGAAAATCAATTTAATTTTGAATTTTAAGAGCAAATTGAGATGTAGGCTCTGTTTTGTGAAAACACACAACTTTTAGGTAAATAAGCCAGGATTTCCCATATAAATATGGCTGGATTATTTCAGTTTTCATCATAACTCCTCACACAACACTTGTGGACTGAAATTTTCTCCTTCTTTAAGGGATATTGGCTGAAATTACTAAGGAACATCTCTCGGGGAAGCTTTATGGTGATGTATATTGGAATTTTTCATGGTGGAATTGTCTTCAACTAGGGTTTGAATTGATTATTCTTGGCGAAGTAAGTAGAAAATCTGCATTTTTATTCATGTAATGAATGTTTGTGGTAATTTTTTCTTATTTCATGTTGAATATTATGAAATTGCTTGTTTAAACCCTAGGGGAGAAACATAAGTGCTTCTTTCTCCCTATAACTTTTCTACTAGCTTAAATTGTCATTTATACATTGTTTAGAAGTGATTACTAAAGACCTTAAGTGATATCTCTCTAGCAAGTTCAGTCTAATTACTAAATATATTTTAAAATCCCTTAGCCTAAGGAAGGAAGGTGCGCTAGGGCCTAGAAGTTCCTACTCTATAGGAAAACCCATTCTTAATACTTATATGCTTGAGGCCTTGAAGTGCCAACACCTCTTGCATATGCCTCTTTCCTTGGACAAGTATTATCATTGCTTTATTTCCCAAGTGATATTGTTGTTTTCATTGACTCCATAAGCCCTAAAAATGCACTATTCCACTTGCTTAGTGAATGATTAATCAAACAAACACTCAAACTTCAATCCTTCAAGATTTTACTAACAAATACTAACACTAACTTAGCATAAAACACTAACTTACTTGCTGTTGTTATAAACGTTTGTTACAACCATCTAAAAATAGTAATTTTTTTGCATAATTCATATTATTTTCTAGCTAATCACCTTAGAAAGTGCCCATGACAAATCCATATCATTCTAAGTAATAAATGTTATCTTTTCATTGCCTTTTCAAGCATTTTTGAGGCATTTTTCTTGCAGTTGTTACAAAATATATGTTGTTTTACACTTTCATTTTTCTGCATTTTTATATCAGATAGCATAAATTTACTTCGTTTATTGTCCTTTGAAGCTCTACTATCATTTTTGTACTTGAAACTACCATGCATTTTCTCTGTTGTTTTGTCTTGGGAAGGTACACTTCAACATCTTCATTTGCTTCATCCCTCTTGGACGTAGACCTTGTGACACATTCTAATTTGAGTGACCAGTGAGAGGGGGGGTATCTTTATCCTATCCTTAGCTTACCCAACCCTTTATGTGACTAGGGACTCCTCCCTTGGGCTATATCTCCTACTCCTAAAACGTGGGGATATCCTACTGAGGTTACAGTGGTAGGACATTCTGTTTGTTACGCCAATCTCCCTCACTTGCCTTGGGCTTTGGGAAAATACAGATTGTGTGATAACATTTTTGGTGTCGTTGTTGGGGAACATCGAGTCAATTATCACATATATTTGGTAAGACTTTACTCAAATCCTTATCCTACAATCTTGGTGACTCCACTAAGGGCGATCCCCTCTATTTTTTTGATAGAGGTTATCTAGAAACTACATTGATGACAACCTATAGTGGACGTCAATCCATGTCTTATTACCCTATGGCTCCCCCCAAAGTGGTCCCCCAATGAGATATTTGGTACCTTGGATTTGAGTGATATCAAAGGATGATCACACAATTTACCTAAGGAGGTTGATTCATGGCTACCTAGGTTCTCTGGGAAAGATGGGACCTCTGGAAACTTGCATTGGTGAAAATTTTGTGAGATCCTTGACCTCTATGAATCTAGAAAAAAAACACCCAGATGTGTTCATGAATCTCTCCCTGGCTTCGCTCACTAGAAAGGCTAGAAACGTGTGTATCGACCTCCCAAGTAAGAGCCTTAAAACCTATGAGGATCTAACACAAGCCTTCTTACAAAGATGGGGCATGAAGGAAGATCCGACTTCCCTTTTCTCACAATACCTGGAGATTTGTAAACAAGACGATGAGTATGTGAAGGAATTCAATCACAGATTCAATACACTACTTATCTGAATCACTTCTAACTTCTTTCCACAAGATGCTATCATGGGACAATATCTGAAAGACTTTGAAGGAGATTTTCAATCCCTCCTAAGGAACAAATTCCCAAGATATCTTAGGGAGGCCCAAAGTCTTGCCTGTCAACTCGAAAACAACATAAAGTGGTATGAACCTACAACCATTTCCCAAGTTGATTCCATCCAAGATGAGATTGTGAACTTTCGTCAAATCCATGAGATACAAGTCAATGATATAAACATTATGGAGGAAGGGTATAATTTTTATGAAATACCAAAGTTAGAGGATGAAAGAAACCTACGCCCATCCTCCAAGGCCCTGTAATATCCCCAAGGATGAACCTTGTTGTAATCATGTTTATGAATTGTAAATCATGTTTTGTAGGTTGGTGAGCTAAGTATTGATAATCTAGTAGTCTTATGTGTTTATTAGGCCAGAGAGCCTAAGTATTAAGGCTAGAAGCTTGTTTTTGTATATGTATTATGCATAACATTAATAAAAATATAAACATCGCTGCATGCAGACCGACCACAAAGAAAGAGTGATGGGGGAATAAGCTTCCACAGAGTGGGTAAGGTAAAAGGGGCTGAAAGGTTGGAAAGAGAGGCTAAGTGTTGAGCCTAGGGGATAAGATTGGGGGCTTAAGTCCTTGGGAATAATAATTTATTATTATTCCAAAAGCTATGTGACAAAACCTGTTTTTATCCTAAGTTCCTGGAAGGGGAAACTTGCACAAAAGGGAACACAGGCTGATGGAGCGCATGCAGCCTCATGGGTGACATGTGTCGGCCCTGACACATGCAATTTAACCCAAAGATTGAGCCGTAGAGGGGGTTCATCCTCCATTTCGTCGTGAGCTGTCTGAACCATGAGAGTCTGGGAGGTCCTCCGTTGTTTCATCCATGCTGCCAGTTTCCAGATCCTTTGTCTGAAAACCGTTTTCCTCTGCTTTGGAACCTTTGTGGTTTTTACCCTCACCCAATTCTGAGAACCAAAACCGGTGAATTGTTCTGTGTCTTCTGTGTAATGCGACATCGGGGAAATCACTTGAGCGTGTTGTGTCTAGCGTTTGGCTGTTGCCATTTTCAGACCTATGGCCATCTACCGTTGCGCTGTCATCCTTGTGTGAATGAGTGCTGAACCGTGGCTGTGGCCATTTCCTATTTTTCCACACCCCATTTTCTTGTTGCTACTTTCACCCATGAGTTAGCTAAAAGTTGTTGTTGCTGCCGTCATCTTGAAATTGTGGGAATTGAGTTGAATATTGGTTGAAGAACCGGGTTGTCAAGCTCGTGGTGGAAGAGGTAGGTTGTCAGGACTATGAGCATCCCTCTCCAGGTGAGAGAGCTTGCTGGGAAGTGGTTTTCTCCCTAAGTGAGTCCAGCAGCAGCTACGGAGCTCCGAGAATTCCTGATATGGCCTATTTCTGAGGCCCAGAGAGGGAGGTGAAGCACCAATGGACTGTGATTGTGAAGGTGTATACTCTCAGGTGGAACAAACATGTGGGGAATGAGAGTCCGTTAGTAGTGGGCATAAGAAGGCTCCTGGGGAGAATCCTTTCGGTTGCTCTAGGTAGTTTTCCTGTAACATAAGCCTAGCCTAGGATTCCCTTTCCTTGGGTGGAGCTAAGTCCCATCTTGGGGGTGAACCATAGTTGAGCGTGATGAGCAGTGAGGTCTAAGGCTGGGAGGTTTGTGGAAGGTCTATGTTAGCGACAATTTTTTTCTTGGACACAAAGGTGCCTAGGCCTGCAGGTAGCATGGGAAGTGCTCGAGCGCAGCACGAGAGAATCCATTTTCCAGTTGCAAGTCAAGCGAGCGGGCAAAGTGTTGGTTGTTAGCCACCTAGATTCAACTGCAAAGCAAATAAATGGTCATCGGGTTTTCGGGGCTGTCAAGTTGCCCGAGATTTAGCACGAAGGGTAATGCCCATAGTTCAAGGCAATTCTGGGTTGTCCAATTCGATTGAGATAGGTGGCAGTCAATCGACGTATCGGGGATTGACGTTTCGGGAGACAAGGAGCCTCCCATTCTTTATAGCTAAAGTTGCCGATCAGCGAAACGTCGAAAGCATCTCTAGAGCCTAGCGCCAGGTCACATCAAGCGAGCCTGTAAATAGGGGTAGCCCCCTTTTAATAACAAATACTATCTGGGCCATCCATCCAAGGGACGCATGGCGCTAGATATAATCGTGTCGGCTTTTCAGCAGTCGTGATTTCAAAGGGTGAAGGTTTTATGCCGTTATACATCTCGAAACCTCGAACCCCGAAACGTCAAAAGCACCCAAAGGAGGGCCCGCAATATCGAGGAGTAGCCTCAGTCGTCCGTCCAAAGGGGACACTTGGCGGCCAATTGAGCCATCTCGGTGTTTCGTCCATCGCGACCCCAAACTGCAAGAAGCAGTTCCGTCATATTCTCGATGCGCGAGGTGACGAGAGCGTCCAGGACTTGGGGCCCACAACATCATCGGGTGAGTTCAGAGCTGTCAGATCCAGGGGGACGCGCGTCGCCAACTCAAGCTATCTCGACATTTCGCTCATTGTGATTTCAAGGAATGGGGATCAACCCCTTCCTATTCACGAACGCCGAAATCTCCTTTGCGAGTGAACACAGGGTCATAGCCTGTGGTCACCTGGTAAATAAAGAGCTGCGCCAAGGGGGCCAAAGGCGTCGGGCCTGGTCACCGAAAGGTTCATCGTGTTCTCCGGGTGCCATTTGATCCGACCTCGAGCCTGTTTCTACTTGAAGTAAATGAAGGAAAGAAAGAGTGGTTGAAGCCTCTCTTCATGCATTAAGTGCAAGATATGGAGAGCCTGGCTAGTGGTCTGCTCGAGAGGGTCTTGTGTACCATTTTCTCTAAAGAGGCCATGCTTAGTTTTCAATTAGCTAGGGGAGGTCTGCACACGCTAATTTGGCACTTAATGGCTCAGCTACTCCCCTTGCAGGAGCCATACGCAGTTAAGGTTGCGTCTGACAGGGATTATCCGTCCGAATTCGGCTGAAGGGACACCACGCCTTGAATGGTTGAACATACCTCTATGAGGTGAATTTTCCTGAGTATATAGACTCAATCTTTGTATTTTGTAACCTATCGATAGTTGAGCAAGGCTCCCAGTGGTAAACTTTAATGAAGCACTATTTTCCTGGTTATGTCTGGACTCTTGAGACTTCTTGTCTGATGAATGTTAGTTTTTCTTTCGCGTCTTTGTCTACACTGTATTAGAATGGCTCGGAATTGGAGAATCCAGTCGAGCGATAACTGTTATACGATGATGTAGAGTTTGATCACTGTAACAGTTGCACTGTTTCTGATCGGTCCGTGTGATTTTCTTAGCGCTGAGAAACTTGGAATTGGAGAATCCATTCAAGTCCCCCCTCTCAGTTCCTCGAAGCTCTGAACCAGAGGATCTTGTAGTTAGAGTTTTTCTTCTACAAATTACTGAAAGACATGTTTCTTGAGGTAGCTTGTCCACTCCCCTCACCAAGTCTTCAACCTGCTCATTTTCAAATCAACCCACTGATTGAAGTTAGATCAATACCTCCTTTGTTCCTCGCATGCCAGACCCAGTCCCTAAGTTTGAGTGATATCTTCCTGAGTCTCTACCCATTTGATCACCCATTAAAATCTATCGTGACATAAAAACTGATGGGTGTCGGGCTCTTCTCCTGCTGCAATCCAGTAGTGACTTCCATCGCCAACATTTCTGGCACCGTTGTCGAGGAAGAAGTTTAAAATTTTCCTTGGGATTGAACGACATTGAACCTCTGATTCCGAGGGTGCATCGGGTATCAGAGCATTTGAAGATTTCTACTGTGCACCTAGCGACTCCATTGTGACGACTCTGCTGGGGAGAACCTGCTCTATTAATTGTGGCTTTCAGAGGCAGACACACGCGGTCTCATCCAAAATTTCCTCTAGCTACACTTGAAACT
>ML797521.1:16153-38591 GCA_009831015.1 Picea engelmannii
AGTACTAAAATCACTTTCTGCCAGGATGGAAAGGTGGGAGTTAGAAGGGAAGCCCATGTATAGAAATCCCCAGAATGCTGATAATAGAGGTTTCAGGAGACCTAATAACAATGGACCACAGGCCTTCCCAAGGGAACAAAGGGGAAAAGACAGAGAGGATCAAAGGATTCAAACCCCTCTCCAAAATAACCTAGTTACTCATGAGGAAGGGGAGGAGATAGACGAATTCGACGAAATTCATTGTGTTGAAGAAGCTCCTCCTTTTCCCCATTTGACTCAGTATGCATATGAAAAATCCCTGATGAACATCCGAATCCATGAGTTAGGTAAGGGAGAAAGGGCTGGTCACACCTCTAACAGATACAACCTCAGGTCAATAAGGAAAGAAGGAGACTTCGACAACCAAGACCAACCCCTCATAGTAGACAAGCCTACTAAATCTGCAGCAGTCACTACTAAAGAAAAGAAAACTCAGAGTGCTTCTCCAGCAACCAAAGAGCCTGTCACTGAGGTAAGGTAAGCTCCTAAGCTTATCCCATCCTTCAATTTAGAGCATGAGATTCAGAAGATTAAAATTCCTGTACCCCTATCTGAACTCGTTAAAAACAAAGATTTCAAAAGGTCCCTCTCCAAGTTGCTACAATCTGAGTCCCCTCAGCCTCCCTCTGACTTAGTGAACCTTCAATATGAGAAGCGAACCGTCATCCTAGGTCCCATGGTAGAAGACAAAGATGATTCATCCCCTCCTTGAACATACATGATAAAGTGTTGCATAATTACCTCATGGATTCAGGAGCTTCCCATAACCTTATGCCCAAGATAGTCATGGAAGAACTGGGACTAGAAGTGACCAAGGCCTATCATGATTTGTACTCGTTTGATTCGAGGAGGGTGCAATGTCTGGGAGTCATGAAGGACTTGGTGGTTTCTTTGTTTCAACTGCCCATGAAGAGTGTGGTCATGGACATTGTGGTAGCTGATGTTCCCCCCAAGTTTGGCATGTTGTTGTCAAGGTCTTGGATTAAGAGACTTGGATGAACATTACAGATGGATCTCACATATGCCACCATTCTAGTTTTTGGAGGGGAACACAGGAGGTTGTACAGAGAAGCCCAGCTAGCCTATATTGTCAGTGATGAAGCAAACTCCACTAATCATCCCATCTTTGCACTTGACACTAATCTAGGGTCTAGTTTGTTATAGATCGCTGGAGTTCCCGAGGCCCCTTTACAGATCAGAAAGCAGCCCATTCTCAATCAGCAGATACCTCCTCCAACCACCTCTGTTCGGAAGATGTTCTTTGACGGAGCTTCCTCCAGTATAGGTGCAGGCGCTGGGGTGATTTTCATATCGCCCTGCCAAAAGACCATATCCCTGTCATACAAGCTGGAATTTGAAACTACCAACAACGTGGTAGAATATGAAGCTCTTGTTCTGGGTATTAGGGCTGCAAAAGAAATGGGAATCAAAGAGGTGTCAGTGTTTGGAGATGCAAAATTGATAATCCAACAGGTTAGGGATATTTATCGGGCCAAGCTTCCTCGGCTCAGGAGTTACAGAAATGAGGTATGGGACCTGAATGATAATTTCTTCTCAGCTTTCAACATTACCTTTATCCCAAGGGAAGAAAATACCTCGGCCGACTCCTTATCAGTCTCAACTAGTCTGTTCAGGATTCCTCTGCCGCCAAAGATCCATGGTAAGGTCGAAATAAGATACAGGACATCCATCCCGGACAATGTAAAACATTGGGAGGTATTCGAGGACGATCTTGAAATCAAAAATTTTCTTTAGGCCGTTGATGATTTTTCGGCATTACACATTGATCAGGATCCTGATCCCGAAGGTGACCCCCCCTCTGAGATATTCTTGAATAAAATCGTTAATCGCTAGATTATTCATCTGCCTAGTAATCACATTCCAAGGGGACTAGTCCCTTTAGAAAGGATGTTCGACAAGAATGATGTGGCAGTTAATGGTGGTGTTTCAAATAAAGATGCTGATACAGCCGAATGCAACATTGGCACGTAGGAGAAGCCTAGGTTTATCAAATTATCGAGCAGCTTGACGAGTGAACAGAGAACTAAATATACTGAGTTGCTAAAAGAGTTTGTTGATGTGTTTGCATGGACGTACGAAGACCTCAAGACTTATGACACATCTGTCATCGAGCACAAGATCCCACTCAAAGAAGATGCTAAACCATTCAGACAGAAGATGAGACAAATAAATCCCATGTTGCTACCTGTCATGGAGAAGGAAGTGAAGAAATTGTTAGATGCCCAAATTATCGTCCCCTTGAGATATTCCGAATGGGTGGCCAATTTGGTCCCAGTCAGGAAGAAAAGTGGGGAAATCAGACTCTGTGTTTATTTCAGGAACCTGAATAGGAGCTCAAGGAAAGACAATTACCCCCTACCCAATATGGAACAAATACTGCAGAGGGTAACCGGTGCATCTAGGATATCCACGATTGATGGATTTTCTGGCTATAATCAGATATCAGTCATACCTGAGGACAGAGAAAAAACGACCTTCACCACTCCTTGGGACACATTCATGTATGCCAAAATGCCTTTTGGATTGATGAATGCAGGGGCAACATTTCAGCGATCCATGGACATAGCCTTCATCGGGGAGAAAGATAAGTTTGTGGTGATCTACCTGGATGAAATAACAGTTTTCTCCAGGTCTGACAGGGAGCACTGCGGTCATCTGAGAATTTTTTTTTTGAAGTGTCGGAGGTTCGGCCTATCCTTAAATCCTAGAAAATCTGTGTTTTCTATGAAGGAGGGGAAGCTATTAGGCCATATAGTATCAGAAGAAGGAGTAAGGATTGATCCTAGCAAAGTAGAGGCAATTCAAACCCTGTCACTTCCTAGATCCAAGAAGGAAGTTCAAGCCTTTTTGGGGAAGATTAATTTCTTAAGGAGATTCGTCTCAAATTTTGTTGAGTTGGTGAAACATATCACAGCCATGCTCAGGAAGGGAAATGAAGTGAAATGGATCGCTGAGCCCAGGGAATATTTTACCCAAATAAAAAGGGCATTGACTGAGGCACCTGTGCTGATCAGTCCCGACTATTCCAAAGGATTCCTAATTTTCTCTTTTGCTTCTTTTGATACAGTAGCGGCGGTCTTGCTGCAGAAAAATGAGGAAGGGTGAGAACAACCCATTGCCTTTTTTAGCAAGGCATTAAGAGATGCAGAGGTCAGGTATGAAATCATGGAAAAACAGGCCTATGCCTTGGTAAAATCTCTCAAAGCCTTAAGAGTCTACGTCTTGCACTCAAAGGTGACCGCATACGTTCCTTTAGCCTCTGTGAAGGACATCCTTGTACAACTTGACATAGATGAGAAAAGAGGAAAGTGGATTGCTAGGATCCTAGAGTTTGATCTGGAGATTAAGCCCACTAAGTTGATAAAGGGGCAGGGTTTGGCCAAGCTGCTGGATGAATCCAATTGCAAAGCCTTGGGGATTAGCTTCATCAATGCCCATTCAGAAAATCTGCAAGCTAAGTCGACCAATATGAATTCTCAGGGTGTCTTACCACTAGCAACATGCACTTGGTACAAGGATACCTTGTATTTTTTACGAGAATTGAAGCCTCCCAATGGGATGGGAAAAATAAAGGCAAGAGATTTAAAGCTCAAAGCAGTCAGGTATTGCCTCATTGACCAAGCCTTGTACTGGAAAGACCCTCTAGGGATGTTCTTAAGATGCCTGGACCCACAAGAAGACCAAAAGGTTATAGTCGATTTCCATAATGGCCTTTGTAGGGGGCATCATTTCTGGAAAACCACAGCTCATAATATCCTTAGGGTTGGGTATTTCTGGCCTACTTTATTCGCCGATGTCTGCATACAAATCAGAGATTGCATCAAATGCCAAAAGTTCTCAAGGAAGCAACAACTCAAGTCACTTCCATTAAAGCCTATAGTAGCCTCAGCACCTTTTCAACAGTGGGGGTTAAACTTCATCATAGAAATTCATCCCCCCTCAAGTGGTCAACACCGATGGATCCTGACAGCGACTGACTATTTCACCAAGTGGATAGAAGCTATCCCTACAATAAGTACTTCTCACAAAGTAATTATCGGCTTCCTGGAGGATATCATAGCCAGATTTGTCTGTCCTAGCAAAATCGTCATCGACAATGCTGCCTCCTTCAGGTCTGAGACTTTGGTTAAGTTCTGTGAACAATTTTAGATTTCGCTGATCCACTCTACTCCCTATTATCCTCAAGGAAATGGACTAGCGGAGTCTTCCAATAAAAGTCTGATCAATCTCATCAAAAAACTATTGGAAGACAATAAAAGGGACTGGGATTCAAAGCTCAAATTTTCCCTATGGGCCAACCGGGTGATAGCAAAGAAGTCTCTGGGCATCTTGCCTTTCCAACTTGTTTATGAGACAGAAGCTGTTTTCCCTACTCAGCTCGCTTTATCCGTGGCAAAATTCCTCCAGGACCTTGAAGGAGAACCTGACCATATGGTTAGAAGGATTCATTAGATGGTGGAGGTTTATCAGATCAGGGAACAGGTCATGGAAAGGGCCTACCATCATCAACAAAAGATCAAGCAAACCTTTGACAGGAAGAGCAAAAAGAAAAATTTCGAGCTGGGCGATCTGGTGCTCAAATGGGATGCACCCAGGAAGGATAGGGGCAAACACAGTAAGTTTGATGCCCTCTGGTTTGGGCCTCTCAAGATCTCTGAGGTATTTTTAAACAACACTTCCAGGTTGCAGGATTTGGAAGGCGAAGAAGTTTTTGATGGCCCAGTAAATGGGCATTTCTTGAAAAAATGTTTTTTGTAAGCCGTAGGTGGCTACTTCTGTTTTGTTTTATAAGTATTGTTTTCTGTTTTTTTGTTTTCGGATTAGTAAAAGAATCCATAGCCCAATAGCAAGGCACTGAAACTCTATCCCCCATGGAGCCAAATGTTAGCGACAATTTTTGTCTTGGACACAAAGGTGCCTAGGCCTACAGGTAGCATGGGAAGCGCTCGAGCGCAGCACGGGAGAATCCCTTTTCCAGTTGCAAGTCAAGCGAGCGGGAAAAGTGTTGGTTGTTAGCCGTCGGTATTCAACTGCAAAGCAAATCAATGGTCATCGAGTTTTCAGGGTTGTCAAGTTGCCCGGGATTTAGCACGAAGGGTAACACCCATAGTTCAAGGCAATTCTGGGTCATCCAATTCGATTGAGACAGGTGGCAGTCAATCGGCGTATCGGGGATCGACGTTTCGGGAGACAAGGAGCCTCCCATTCTTTACAACTGAAGTTGTCGATCARCGAAACGTCGAAAGCATCTCTAGATCCTAGTGCCAGGTCACATCAAGCGAGCCTATAAATGGGGGTAGCCCCCTTTTAATAACAAATACTATCTGGGCCATCCATCCAAGGGATGCGTGGCRCGAGATCTAATCGCRTCGGCTTTTCGGCAGTCACGATTTCAAAGGATGAAGGTTTTATGCCATTATACATCTCGAAACCCCAAACCCCGAAATGTCGAAAGCGCCCAAAGGAGGGCCCGCAATATCGAGGATCAGCCTCAGCCGTCCGTCCAAAGGGGACACCTGGCGGCCAATTGAGCCATCTCGGCGTATCGTCCATCGCGACCCCAAACCGCAAGAAGTAGTTCTGTGATATTCCTGATGTGCGAGGTGATGAGAGCGTCCAGGACTTGGGGCCCACAACATCATCGGGTGAGTTCAGAGTCGTCAGATCTTGTGGGATGCGTGTCGCCAACTCAAGATATCTCGGCGTTTCGCTCATCACGATTTCAAGGAACGGGGATCATCCCCTTCCTATTCACGAACGCCGAAAGCTCCTTTGAGAGTGAACACAGGGTCACAACCCATGGTCACCTAGTAAATAAAGATCTGCGCCAAGGGGGCCAAAGGCGTCAGGCCTAGTCGCCGAAAGGTTCGTCGCGTTCTCCGGGTGCCATTTGATCCGACCTTGAGCTTGTTTCCGCTTGAAGTAAATGAAGGAAAGAAAGAGTGGTTGAAACCTCTCTTCATGCATTAAGTGCAAGATATGGAGAGCCTGGCCAGTGGTCTGCTCAAGAGGGTCTTGTGTACCATTTTCTCCAAAGAGGCCATGCTTAGTTTTCAATTAGCCAGGGGAGGTCTGCACACGCTAATTTGGAACTTAATGGCTCAACTACTCCCCTTGTAGGATCCATACGCAGTTAAGGTTGCGTCTGACAGGGATTATCCGTCCGAATTCGGCTGAAGGGACTTTATGCCTTGAATGGATGAACATGCCTCTGTGAGGTGAATTTTCCTGAGTATATAGACTCAGTCTTTGTATTTTGTAACCTATCAATTGTTGAGCAAGGCTCCTGATGGTAAACTTTAATGAAGCACTGTTTTCCTGGTTATGTCTGGACTCTTGAGACTTCTTGTCTGATGAATGTTAGTTTTTCTTTCGCGTCTTTGTCTACACTGTATTAGAATGGCTCGGAATTGGAGAATCCAGTCGAGCAGTAACTGTTATAGGATGATGTAGAGTTTGATCACTGTAATAGTTGCACTATTTCTGATCAGTCCGTGTGATTTTCTTAGCGCCAAGGGACTTGGAATTGTAGAATCCAGTCAAGTCCCCCCTCTCAGTTCCTCGAAGCTCTGAACCAGAGGATCTTGCAGTCAGAGTTTTTCTTCTACAAATTACTGAAAGCCCTGTTGCCTGAGGTAGCTTGTCCACTCCCCTCACCAAGTCTTCAACCTGCTCATTTTCAAATCAACCCACTAACCGAAGTTAGATCAAGACCTCCTTTGTTCCTCGCATGCCAGAACCAGTCCCCGAGTTTGAGTGATATCTTCTCGAGTCTCTACCCATTTGATCACCCATTAAAAACTATCGTGACATAAAAACTAATGGGTGTCGGGCTCTGCTCCTGCTGCAATCTAGGAGTGACTTCCGTCGCCAACAGTCTGCACGTGGTTGGTGGAGTTACTACAGTTTCAAAGATAAGCATATGCATGTATTTAAATTCAATTTTTAAATGCATGTCTATATTATCATGTATTTCGTTGCAATGATGTTTACTGTTGATTGAATTATTTATGTATGTTAGGAGTAATTGTATGTTTACTCTGTTAAGCCATTTAATTTCATTTAAATGCACAATATATATGTATGAGACTGTTTCCGTGTGGTAGCGTTGCCTGACAAGGGGGTTGATGGCTGGGGACATTACAATATGGTATCAAAGTTCAAAAGGCTAATAAAGGGTTGTGTTTGGTAGCATTTCCGGCTTGTTGGTGGTCGAGGATGTTGCAATATGGTATCAGAGCACCATGTTTTCAACGCTGAGCTTGAATGGGCCGAATAAGTGGTCTTTAGACCCAAGTTTTTGAGAGGAAATTGTGTTTGGAGGTCTAATTTTGAACCTTAGTTTGTTTCTAAGTGCCAAGGGGTTACATTGGCCGTGTTAGGAAGCTCAAGAGGAGTTGCGGTAGAATAAAACCGCAACCATAGATCAGCTGTAAAGGAGAATATTTGGATCATCGAATCCACATCCAGACACTAAGGAGAGCGCGCAAAAGAGATTAGATCTGGGCCATCAGATCTGAGTGTGTGGATAAATAGCCGTTGGATCCAGGAAACGTGCACAAGGTTTAAAACCTTTTTTGAGTTTCACAGGAGTGTGGAAATCGCAATACGCGAAGCCCCGACATCATCAAAACCTTCCGTCGGGAGGGACGTGTGGAGAGAAATCAACCTTTCATTGACTTGTGACTTAAAAAGGTCAAAGGGAAAGTCCGTGAGAATTCACGAAACATGAATTCACGATTAGATCAAACCATTGATCAAGGAGAGATCTGGACCGTTAATTGTCCATGAAGGATTGTGAAATTTTGGGAATCGGAAGAACAGAGGTGGAAGGTCTTTCAACCTCACGACACACAAAATTTCGATATGCGAAATCCCGATGAGATATGAACTGTCAGATCATGGGGAAGTCATGACCGTCAGATTAGGAGCTTTGAAATGTCGGCATTTTGGGAGATCGATTGTCGGAAGAAGTGAGATGTGCAGACGCACAAACTCTTGAGGCCCAAAATCACAAACTCCTGATGAGCCAAAGTATTGGGTCAGGATGACATCACTGGGATTGATGAGGACACAAGGGATGCGTGCCACGTGCCAGTGGGTCCCAAAGGAGAAATTTGATGCAGTAGGGTTGGATGGCATCACCCGAGGTAATGTGGACCTTCTTAAGGTCACCACGTGTGACCACCTTGGTTGGTGACAACTGTGCTGTGGGCCCAGGGTTGAGAAAGGTAGGAAGTTCGGAAGTCGGGAGTTGGAGAGGAAAGTGAGTGTTAGAGCCTCCAGGACCGAAACCTTGAAATCCCAAAACCCCAAAGTTTTGTTTAGACAACCTTGTAGATCTAGCGCTTTGTCACGACCCTTGGTCGCATGGGGCTGGGGAAACAAAGGAAAAGGGATATGGCCTGAGTGTACTGTAGAGCTGAGAAGATCTCGGAAAATTCATGGAAACCAAACGTTTTCTTGAATCAAGTTGTTTTTGAATGCTGTGGAATTTGTTAAGGATTAATGACCTGACAAATTCCAGTTGTCTGCACATTTTGTTTGTAGAAGTTTATCGAGTGCCAGAACCAAGTAGAATTGCCACTGAGTGCAAAATAAATGGAAAGGGCACAAACCACTTCCCGTTTTGAGGAAACAACAAAAGGAATGGATGTTCACTTGGGATTTGAAGGATATAACTCCAATGGGCATGGAGAAGAGACAGACAAGGAAGGAAACATAATGAAAATCGTTGAAAAATTGTAGAAAGATGCCCAAATTTGTCGATCAGATAGAAAAAAGCTCAGGAAAAAGAAGGTGAATTTAACATAAAGTTGTTAAAGAGTTTGGAGAGAATAGAGAAGAAGTTATAGAAGGAGAGTGATTTGAGTAGAATAGGGAGTCACCAGACTTTTGACGGAAGAAGGTCAAGGAGTGCGGGTAGACACCATCATCACTCCCAAGGTCAGTCCAAGAAAAGGACACATAGTAGTTCCAACCCATCTCCTACCAGAAAGCACAAAAGATCGGGAGTAGATGAATTGAAAGGAGATATGAATAAGATTAAGCTGCCTACGTTTGATGGAGAGCATAAGAAGGAGGAAGATGCCAAAACATGGTTTCTTGGCACAAGGAAATATTTCCAACTGCAGAAGTATTCCTCTCATGCAAAAGGAAGAATTGCAATGTATCAACTAAAGGGAAAGTCATCCATGTGGTGGGATCAGCTTGTGTAGGTCCAACACCTCAGGGAGAAAGATATCACTTGGAAGGAATTCAAGAGGTATTTTGAGAAGAAATACTTGACTAAAAGATACTACGACAGAAATATGAAAGAGTTATTTGAACTCAAGCTGGGCAACATGACCATTAATGAATACGAGCGAAGATTTTTGGAATTACTGAAGTATGCTCTATTCATCAAGGATGAAACTGTCAATATTCAAAGGTACCTGAGTGGACTGCCCCCTTCTATTGGGGACAAGATCCAGTATGATGACCCAAAAAATATGGAAGAAACGATAAGAAGAGAGAAATGATTATATGAACAACAAAGAGAGAAGCCTACTTTCTGTAAGGATTGGGAAGACAAGAAGAAATTCCAGATAGATCAGAGGAAGAAGAAAAACAAACCTCCCTTTTTCAAGAAAAATCCTAAAGGACAACTGTCATTTAGAGAGCTGATAATGGTTGATGTAAGTGAACAAAAGCCAAGACAGATGCCCATTCAATGTTGGGGCTGTAAAGAGAACCACAAGTACAAAGATTGTCCCCATAAAAATGGCAAAGTTAGAGCTGTCCATAATGTTCAGAAAGATGAAATAGTGGAGGACATGGGCAATAGAATGCCAAGGATCTACACAGCCCTGGACAACAAGCAAGCTGAATATCAGTCACACATGATTGAAGTGGAAGGCATGATTAACAATCAACCCTTTACTATTTTAATTGATTCAAGGGATATCCATAGTTATATAGATCTTAGAGTGGTGTAAAGTTTGCATTTTTTGAGAAGCAAACATGAAAAGTCTTGGTTAGTGCAGCTAGCTACAGAAACCAAGAGGAAAGTCACTGAGTTGGTTAAGTCATGTCCTGTGGACATGAATGGACTGAGCACAAAGGTTGAATTGAACATTCTGCCTTTAGGCTCTTATGAATGTTTAATTGGGATGGAATGGTTGGACCAACACCATGCCATCCTAGACTGTTGTAACAAGGCATTCACTTTCCTAGATTAATGAAGGGAATCGAAAAACAGTCCAAGGAATTCCCAGAGTTGTTGCTATCAGAGAAATCTCAGCAATGCAGCTGAAGAAGTGCTATAGAAAAGGCTGTCAATTATTTGCAGCCCATGTGGAGGAAACACCCAAGGATAAGTTGTCAAGTATCAAAGATCATGCGGTACTAAAGGAGTTTGAGGATGTATTCCAAGAGGTACCATGATTACCTATGAAAAGAGATATTGACTTCTCTATAAACTTGATGCCTGGCCCAAATCCAGTGTCGAAAGCTCCTTATAGAATTAGTACGCCACAGCTGAAAGAATTGCAATTGTAGCTTGAGGAGGTTCTGAAGAAGGGGTACATAGGCCCAAGCGTGTCACCTTGGGGTGCCCCGATTCTGTTCATGAAGAAGAAGGATGGGACGCTGAGATTGTGTATCAATTTCAGACAATTGAACAAAGTAACTGTAAAGAACAAATATCCTCTATCGAGGATTGATGACCTCTTCGATCAGTTGAAGGATGCGAAGATATTTTCGAAGATAGAACTCAGGTTGGGATATCACCAGGTAAGGATAAAAGATGAATACATCAACAAGACCACCTTTAGAACAAGGTCTGGTCATTACGAGTTCACAGTGGTGCTATTTGGGTTGTCAAATGCACCTGTTGTTTTTATGTGCTTGATGAATGGTGTATTCAGGGACTATCTGGACAAGTTTGTCATAGTCTTCCTGGATGACATTTTGGTATATTCCAAGTCAGAGGAAGAGTATGAACAACATATTAGGATGGTGTTGCAAGTGCTAAGAGAGAACCAGTTGTATGCCAAGTTGAGAAAATGATCGTTTTATCAGTAGCATATCCATTACTTGGGGCATATTATTTCGAAGGAAGGGATAGTTGTAGATCCTGAGAAGATTAAGGAAATTAGAGAATGGTCAGCACCAAAGAATGTGACAGAAGTCAGATCCTTCATGGGTCTAACAGGATATTACAAAAGGTATATTGCAGGGTTCTCGAGGAAAGCTCACCCTATCACTTCCTTGCAAAGGAAGGAGAAAAGGTTTTAGTGGACAGATGATTGTGAGAAAAGCTTTCAGCAATTAAAACAACTGTTAACTAGTGCTCCAATCTTAAGGATTGTAGATACAAATGAAGATTTTGTGGTGTGCATTGATGTGTGCAAAGAAGGACTAGGAGGAGTCCTCAGTCAGAATGGATTCGTAATATGTTATGAATCTAGAAAGTTGAAAGAGCACGAAAGGAACTATGCAACTCATGATTTGGAGTTGGCAGCCATAGTTCATGCTTTAAGGAAATGGAGGCGTTACCTCATGGGAAGGAGGTTCGAACTGAGAACAGACCACAACGGTCTGAAGTATTTGTTTGACCAGCCAACTTTGAATGCTAGGCAGAGTAGGTGGTTGGAGTTTCTCTGTGAATACGATTTTGATATCAAGCATATCAAAGGGAAGGAGAATAAAGTGGATGATGCACTCTGTAGGAGAGTACACGAATTGCATGCTATAGCCATTAGCATGTGCCGAACTCATATAAAGGGTAGAATTTCAGAGGCTACAAATGCAAATTTGCAGTACAAGGATTTGGTAGCAAAGCTACAACAAGGTAATATTCCACAGAAAGTGGAGAATTATAAATTGGAAACTGATGGAACACTTCTGTACAAGAAAAAAAATTATTTACCTAATGTCTAGGATGTAAAACTTATGATTTTGCATGAAGTGCATAATGTGCCTTATGCAGGGCACCCTAGATATCAGAAAACCATAGAAATAATCAAGAGCCATTACTTTTGTCCAATTATGAAGAAAGAGAATGCTGAATACATCGCCAGATGTATGGAGTGCCAGAAGGTTAAAGCTGAGCATAGACACCCAGCAGGGTTGTTGCAACCTTTACCCATTCCCGAGTGGAAGTGGGAAGTCATGACAATGGATTTCATCACCAGGTTTCCCAGAACCGACAAGCAACATGATTCAATCATGGTGGTGGTGGATAAGCTTACGAAATCTGCCCATTTCATTCTGTTAAAGACTACTCACAAGGTAGCATATGTTTTCGACATATTTATGAAGGAAGTAACACGATTGCATGGAATTCCCAAGCCAATTGTGTCTGATAGAGACCCAAAATTTACTTCAAATTTCTGGAAGGGGTTGTTCAAAGGATTCGTAACAGATCTGAATTTTAGCATAGCTTATCATCCTGAGTCTGATGGACAGACATAGAGGGTGAACAGAGTAATAGAAGAAACTCTAAGGATGTATGTGATGGACAAACCATCGAAATGGGAAGACTACCTACACTTGGTAGAATTCCCCTGCAATAATGGGTATCAAGCATCGTTGAAGATGAGCTCATTTGAAGCACTTTATGGCAAAAAGTGCAATACTCCAGTAAGTTGGGATAATCCAGCTGATAGGGCAGTGGTTGGGCCAGAGTTGCTCAAGGAAATGGAAGAACAGATGCTAAAAATTAAGCAGAATTTAAAGGCTGCCCAAGACAGGAAGAAAATTTATGTTGATAGGAATAGAACCCACAGAGATTTCAAAGTGGGTGACCATGTTTTCCTGAAAGTAAAATCCAATAGAAGTTCCCTAAAGCTGGGAAACTGCGCCAAGTTGGCAGCCAGATTTTGTGGGCCATTTGAAATCCTAGAAAGGATTGGGCTAGTTGCATATATGCTCACATTACCTGCATCCATGAGTATACATAATGTGTTTCATGTTTAATTTCTTAAGAAATATATATGTGATGCTAATCATGTAATTTATTGGAATGTGATTCAGGTGGAGCAAGAAGGTGTCCTGCAAGTGCATCCTGTGCGCATATTGGATCAGAAAAGAAAACAACTCTGGAATCGATACATAGGGCTTGTAAAGGTCTAGTGGACCTGGTATGGTCTCGAGGACGTGACATGGGAGCATGAGAATGATTTGCGGGAAGAATACCCACATATTTTTGAAGATTTTGAAAAATCTTGTTGATGTTGTCTGAACGTTTCACTAAGGACAGTGAAAAAATAAGGGTAGGGGATTGTAATATCCCCAAGGACAAACCCTGGTTTAATCATGTTTATGAATTGTAAATCATGTTTTGTAGGCTGGTGAGCCGAGTATTGATAAGATGGTAGGATTATGTGTTTATTAGGCCAGAAGCCCGTTTTTGTATATGTATTATGCATAACATTAATAAAAATATAAACATCGTTGCGTGCAGACTGACCATGAAGAAAGAGTCACGGGGGACTAAGATTCCACAGAGTGGGTAAGGGAAAAGGGGATGAAAGGTTGGAAAGAGAGGCTAAGTGTTAAGCCTAGGGGCTAAGCTTGGGGGCTTAAGTCCTCAGGAATAATAATTTATCATTATTCCAAAAGCTATGTGACAAAACATGTTTTTATCCTAAGTTCCTGGAAGGGGAAACGTACGCAAAAGGGAACACAGGCTGATGGAGCACATGCAACCTCATGGGCGACATGTGTCGGCCTTGACACATGCAATTTAACCCAAATATTGAGCCATGGAGGGGGTTCGTCCTCCATTCCGCCATGAGCTATCTGAACCATGAGAGTCTAGGAGGTCCTCCGTTGTTGCGTCCATGCTGCTAGTTTCCAGATCATCTATTTGAAAACCGTTTGCCTTTGCTTTGGAACCTCTGTTGTTTTTACCCTCACGCAATTTTGAGAACCAAAACCGATGAACTGTTCTATGTATTTTATGGAACTTGACACCAGGGAATTTACCTGAGCGTGTTGTGTCTAGCGTCCGTCCGTTGCGATTTTCGGACCTATGCCCATCTACTGTTATGACTGTCATCCTTGATTGAATGAGTGCTGAACCGTGGTTGTGGTTGTTTCTTGTTTTTCCACACCCCTTTTTCTTGTTGCTGCTTTCACCCGTGAGTTAGCTAAAAGCTGTTGCTCTTGGTGTCATCCTGAACTTGTGGGAATTGAGTTGAAGACTGGTTGAAGAACCGAGTTGTCAGGCCCGTAGTAGAAGAGGTAGGTTGTCAAGCCTGTGAGCATCTCTCTCTAGGTGAGAGATCTTGTTGGGAAGTGGTTTTCTCCTAGAGTGAGTCCAGCACCAGCTATGAAGCTACGATAATTCCTGATCCGACCTATTGCCAAGGCCCAAAGAGGGAGGTAAATCACCGATGGAATGTTCTTGTGAAGGTGTATACTCTCGGGCGGAACAAGCATGTGGGGAATGCGAGTCCATTAGTAGTGGGCGTAAGAAGGCTCCTGGGGAGAATCCTTCTGGTTGCTCTATGCAGTTTTCCTGTAACCTCAACCTAGCCTAGGATTCTGTTTCCTTGGGTGGAGCTTAGTCTCAGCTCAGGGGTGACCCACTATTGAGCATGATGAGTAGTGAGGTTTATGGCTAGGAGGTTCTTGGAAGGTCTACACGTGGTTGGTGGAGTTACTACAGTTTCAAAGATAAGTATATGCATGTATTTAAATTCAATTTTTAAATGCATGTTTGTGATGCTTGCAATATTATCATGTATTTCATTGCGACGATGTTTACTGTTGATTGAATTATTTATGTATTCTATCAGTAATTGTATGTTTACTCTGTTAAGTCATTTAATTTCATTTAAATGCATAATATATAAGTATGAGAATGTTTCCACATGGTAGCGTTGCCCGACAAAGGGGTTGATGGTCGGGGGCATTAAAATATGGTATAAGAGCTCAAAAGGCTAAGCAAGGGCTATGTTTGGTATCATTTCCATCCTTTTGGTGGCTGGGGATGTTACAGGCCCCTACCATGGGAAAGTGGAGCATTGGGTTTTCAAACATGAAGGATGAAAAAGCATAGTCACAATATCTCATGGATACCAAGTTAGAGGATGTTGGTCTTTAACTGCTCTCTTCTACTATCTGATTTGTTGACCCAAGACTCATATCTTTCAGGTTACCAACAAAGCCTCTAAAACTATCGGCCCCTTCTGGTAAACCAGAAGGAAACAAAATACACAGAATGCACTACGCAGTCTCACCCGAGATAGCTTTAAATGGGTGGTTGTAAGACTCAGGTGTTTACAACCTAGGATTGAGTATGAGATAGAGGTTTGTTAACCAGAGCCATGCACTACGAACTATGAAGGTAATATACCTATTCCTCATGGGTACACATTTCCATTACACAGTTTACTTCCCGAGCAACATATTCGTGTTCCATAACATTATATTAACTCATTTATTAAGCATAACAATAAAATGCTGGAAGAAAGTAAAGAGATGCATACATTCATCACATTACATAGTTATTACCATAGTTCACCCCCTTGTGGGCTACATCCACAAAGATTTGTCTCTTGGCTCTTTTATTATGGTAGTTCTACATTTTTGGCGTTGCACGCTTACAATTCCCCTCTTCTGGGTAAGATCTATATGAGGTGAACTAGCTCACACTAGGCTCTATATCCTGTGAACTAATCCTCATATCTACCTTCTCTCCTCCATTCTAGCTCAAAAGCTTACAAAAATGGTACATAATAGTATTTCATAATGCCTCCCTCCATGTATTACTCTAATGGAATGTTATAAGAACCCGAACCCTTACAAAACAATAAACTTAATGTAAAAACGCCCATCTAATATATTAAACCCAATCAACCAACCAACCTCTATATGATACCTGCGTATCTATATTTTTACATTTCGGGCTCTTCAACCTTCTTACCAAAAATTACCAAAACCCTAACCCTGCTGACGTTAGGTCTTCCTCCCATGCACACATGTTGTTCTTCATCCAACTTTCGCTTCCCTTGTGCATTATTTCTTGCATATGCGCGTTCTGTTCTTTCTCCATCTGTTACTTCTGTTTCCACACGCTTTATTTCCCATGATTGTCCTTCTTTCCACTTCGGCCTAGTGCCAAAATCCCCCCAACACTGACATGTGACTCATCCCGAGTCACATAATCTTGTTGAGTTGCCTCGATCTCCTTGGTGATCATCTGGAAATTTTCCTTCAACTCTGTTTCTTTTGTCAATGCCTGTGTGATCTTATCCTTAATGGTATCCACTACCTGAACTTCCACTTTGTCGCTCAATAATCCTGCACATTCTACGTGTGTCTGTGCTATCTGTGTTCTATCTCCTTCTGCTTGTGCAAGTACTTCTGCTACCTATTCCTGCAGTGGCTCTATCTGAGCTTGA
The DNA here is from genome assembly GCA_009831015.1 of Picea engelmannii. Taxonomy (NCBI): domain Eukaryota; kingdom Viridiplantae; phylum Streptophyta; class Pinopsida; order Pinales; family Pinaceae; genus Picea; species Picea engelmannii. The sequence continues at coordinate 32,608 of ML797521.1, forward strand.
CACTCCTATTTTTGTGTTTGCGTAGTAATAATTTCTGCCAGCATCTTCTTTATCTCCCGTGTCCCTTTGAATCGTTCTAGGATTGATATGGTCTTCTGCCTCTGTTTGATTTCTTGGATTGCTACATTGATCCTCTCCTCTTCCTTGTCCCAGCGTTGGACCTACAGATCCTCCTCCAACCTTGTCCAAAGTTGCACTACTTTATCGAACAATTCATCTACTGTGCTAACCAGATGCTCTATCTCCTATAGTTGCATCGTTGCTTCCTGCTTCCTTTGCCCCTTTACTGCCAGTGGAGTTATTGGTGTGAGCTGTTCTAGGAGACCCTCGATATTCTTCTGATATCGATTAATTGTGTACGCAAATTGGTCGATCTTTTATATGGATGGGAGTTCGTTTCCTTGTGCAGTGCTTGGAAGTTTCCCAAAAATATCTTCCACTGTTCATTCCAATTTGTTCCTACATTCTTTCTCCTCCCAAGTTTTGGATTTGGCCTGCTCACAATCCTTTTCCAGTGCTTCCCGCTTCTTTTTTGCTTGTTGTAACTCGACTAAGTTTTTATGTGCCCGAGACTGCATTTCGTGGTCGACGCTAACCTGCATTTTGTATAGTTCCCTTGATGGCCTTCACATCAAGACCAATTGGATGTGGTCCAAGTCCTTCAATGGTGTCTATCCCACAATTTCGTCCATGCGCAACATGCTACGTTTGATGTAGATCGTTGCATGTGCATGTGGCATTGGAAGGACTGGGTATCATTCTTATACCTCCACTCTTTGTTTAGTCTGTGTTGTCGATGACTCTATGCCTCTACTGCTACTTTCTCTCCAGGACTCCCCGAGTATCCTGAGGAGCTGTCCCATTTATGCCAGTTGTTTTTGCAGTTTTATCCCTGTGATGTGCTGCGTGATTGAAATCTTATGCTAAGCAATCCTGGACCATTCTGGCGATCATCTCTCCATCATCCTCTGTGATCATATAGTCCGGTGATGCTCATTGTGCCTTTGATTTCTTGTGTGCGCCTCTTGTCTGCACACCTGGTATTTTCGTTCCCCCTGGTTCCTGTGTGATTGAATTTGGGGTGATCTCCTATGCCCCCTTATCTTGTTTCGGCTATCTGTTGGTCATTTTCTGCCCCTTTTGGGTTCCTATCTGCTTTGACCTTTCGTCTGCCTGGGTTCCTATCTGTTATTTCTGGTACTTTCCAGGTAATGGTTGGGATCCTCCATTTGTCAGGCCATTTGATGATGAACATGTCTATATCACCTTCTGTGATGCAGTAGCACATCGGTAGCCACCGTCTATCTGGATCCTACCTTGGTTGTATCCACATGGTTTGACGTGTAGCCCATAAGTTAGTGATGTCCCCATATCGCGTGACAACCTCTGGTGTTATTCTCCATGATCGACTGATAGCTTCCTGTATGTCCCGTAGGTATGCTTCAAATATGATTCCATTCTCCCTCTTATGCCTGGCTTGTGGCCCAGATCTCAGTAATAGATATCTCGCTCCCGCTGGCTACGGTCTAGTACAAAAAATTACATACTCTGGTTCCCGCCATCCCATGAAGGCTATGAAGGTGAGTAGCCATGAGTAATGGAATTTTGTACCTAAGTCCTGTGCATCCTTGCAGTCCACTTGGAACAAGTTTAATAGATAGGGCACCCTGCCCACGGAGGTGCCTTCTGCGCATTGAGCTGCAATTGCGATAACTCCTGTTGGTACTTCATCTTTGCAGCATTTTCTTAACAGTTTACAGGATAAAATATTTGCACCCAATTGTGTCACTGCATTGTTGATATGTTTTATTATAATGCCTCTTATCCCCCTGGTGGTACCATATTTCTTCTTCATTTCCTCTCCTAACACTTTGTCCTTGTTTTTATCATCCATAATCAATGCGAGATCGATACCCCGACTGGGTAGCCCTGTTATCTGCACGATAATCTCAACCATTATGGGGACAGGTTTGTCCAACCATATATCCCCTCCGTGTGTGACTACTAACAACTGTTTGACACACGCTGTCGTGTACTGGCCTCTACCAAAATGTGGAAGTTTGAGCAAACCTAAATTTTCTTATTCTGTCCAGTCCAGCTACCCACTAATGTGGCTAGTTGATCATTTCTCCAAGTTGGTTTACAACTATGTTCTGCATAAAAACCCTCAGTGTAAGTTCTGGATACTTGGTTTCATCTGATACGTCATGGTCGGAATACTTGAGCTTCCCGACGTGACCCAATAACTATGGAGCTACATGTACTCCATCTAGTATGCGTGGTAGCACAATTTATGTTGCCAGATTCTTGCGAGGTGAGATTGGGATATAAACTATGTATTCCTCTTGTGGTGGTTGGTTCGAAGTTCCAACAACTCTCGGTTTCTCTCCTGTAAGCCACTCGAGCCAAGTCGAGGTAGTTCCAAAGGTCTCCTCTGTTGGTTGACCTAGGCTGGGTGCCTGTGACTCGTCTGGTTGCACTATTTCTCCTAGATTCTATGTCGTTTTGTTAACTTCCACGACTGTGTTAGTGCTTTCTGGTTGCACTTCCTATTGGGTTTCCATACATCATGTGGATTTTCTATCTTTGGCGTACTTTGCGCTTTTCATTTTCATTTTTATTTTTTTTAACTGTGTGGTGGGTTGTTGATTGTCCTTGTACAATGTTAGTCAGCTCCCGTTGATCATTCCTCTGAGGTCTGTGCCTGCTAAATCTCTTAACTATACAACTCCTTCATTTGTTACATATTTTACCTCGTATGGTCCTAACTAATGCATTCTCAGCTTTCTTGGGTGCTAAAACGATTCGTTGTCATAGAGCAATACTAGATCTCCTTCCTTGAATGCCTTCTTCTTGATGTGTCGATCATGCCAAGCTTTGTCTCTGGCCTTCTACACTTGTTGATGGAATCCTGCCAGGATTCAGTCTTCCTCCATTGACAATAACTGATTTAGTCTTTCCTGTATTGCGCCTCGTTTTGTCATTTGTGTGATAGCTACTACGCGTAAGCTGGGTACTAAAAATTCTAATCACACTACTGCTTCTTGGCCATAGAATAGTTTGAATGGTGTGTGCCCTGTCAACTTTTTGCATGTCATCCTATATGCCCATAATATTGCTGGTACTTTGAGGTCCCAGTTGTCTATGTTGGCATTACATATCTTTGTTAGTGCGTCGATAATTTTGTTAAAGGCTTCTACTGTGTCATTTTTCCATGGATGATATGGTGTGCTCTTCTGATAATGGAATTCAAACTCTTTGAGCATTGCACAAATGGTGCTGTTTATGAAGTGTGTGCCTTGGTCGCTCATCAAAACTCTTGGGCACTTGAATCTAGTGATTACTTGTTCAAATAGGAAGTGTGCAGTTGTCTCTACGCTGCAGTCTTTTACTGGTGCGGCTCCCGCCCATCTTGTTAGGTATTGCATCGCGATGATGATGTATCTTTCCCCTATTCCTTTGGATGGTGGGTTAATTCATCCCATAAAGTATATTTCCCATTTATCAAATGCCTGTAATGTCACTTGCGGTCGTAATGGAATCTCATCTCTTCTGTTGGGTTTGCCTACACTTTGACAGACATCGCATCTCTGACAGTACTCTTTCGAGTCTCTGGGGATCATTGGCCACCATATTCTTGCATGGAGTACCTTTTATGTGGTATCTTTTCCTGCATAATGCCCTCCTTCCATTCCCTTGTGGGCTTCTGCTAAAATTCTTGGTCTTTCGTGCTCTAACACGTACCTTTGCAAGATGCTATCTGTGCCCATTTTATATAGATGTCCTGCAATCAGTTGATAGTTGGCCACGCAGACTACCAGATTCTTCTTCTGGGCGGTGGTATATTCATGCGGCGCAATACCTATAGTCGAGTAATGAATTAAATCTACAAAGTATTTATCAGCAATCTGTACTTAGAATAAATGTGCATGCAGAAAGTTGTCTTCTAAATTCGTAGGTTCTTCTCCATTTGTGACCTGCGATAGGTGGTCAGGTCTTGCATTCAATTTTCTTGGTTTGACTATTACTTCGAAGTCAAATTGTTGAAATAACAGTAACCATCGACAAATTCTCCCCCCCAACATTGGCTTGTTGACTAGGTATCTTAGGGCCGAGTGATCTGTAAACATATTAAAATGTTTTCCCAATAGGTAATGTCTGAACTTCTGCAATGCATAAAACTTAGCTAGGCCTTCTCTTTCTATCGTGTTATAATTCTATTACGAGTCTGATAATTTTATGCTTGCAAATGCTATCAGGTGATCCAAGTCTCCCATGACTGGTTGCTATAAGATAGCTCCGAGTGTTATCGCTTATGCATCTACATGCACATGGAATGTCTTTTCTGATTCTGGAAATACTAAAATTGGTGCAGTTACCATCTTTTCCTTTAATGTATTCAGACCGTGTTGGCACTCATCATTCCATTGATACTTTGTATCCTTACTTAACAAATTTTCCATTGGTGTTGTGATCTGCACATATCCTTTGATGAATTTCCTGTAGTATCCGGTGTGTTCTAACATTGCTCTTATCTAGCAGACTGTTTTTGGTGCTGGTAAGTTCACAATGACTGCGATCTTTGCCGGATCCACTAGTAAGCCTTGTTTGCATACTATGTGGCCCAATAGTATCCCAAATAGTGTTCCAAATATTCATTTCTTGATATTCAGTGATATCTGGAACAGTTTGCATCGTTCCAACATTATTCATAACACTTCCACATGGTGTTTCAACAGACTGTAAATTGTCCAATCATCTAGGTATACTTCGAGAAACTGATGGATGAATTCCTTAAATGCTGCGATGACCACTCTGGAGAATATGGCATTCTTTAGTCCAAACGACATGAATGTGTACTGATAGGATCCCCATTCCATCGCAAACGTGGTCTTGTGTTATCCTCCTATGCTATCTTAATATGATGGTAGCCTGATAATCCATCAGTGAATGAGTAAGCTTCGTGTCCCCCCACATTCTCTAACACTTCATCCGTAAATGTTGTAGGGAATGGGTTGTGTAGGCATGCATCATTCAAATTCCTCAATTCGACGCATATCCTGATCCCTCTTCTTTGTTTCTTGTCTTGTACTACCATTGGGCTTATCCATTCTGATTCCTTAACTGGTTCGATGATGCTGGCTTCGAGCATCCTATTGATCTCATCTTTAACTTTCTGTTTATATATGGGAGTTTGTAAGGTCATTTTTTAATGGGTCTCACGTCGGATCTGAGTGGTATCTTCATTTCTCCTAATTCTCCAGCTATACCCTTCATCTCTGTAACTGTTGTGGGAAAAAGGTCACTATATTCACACAACAGTTCTGTGATTCTTTCTAAGGTTTGCTCATCCCAATAATCTCCAATGCTAGATATTTTGGGCTGCTCGGCGATTCTAATGTTAACCTTCTTTATCTTGATTGACACAGAAATGAATTTTGATTCTATGGGTGGTCCTTCCACATCTCTTTCACCTTCTACTTCCTTAATCTAAATATCATGTGGATCATCTTCTTTTGGTGCTTCCTCCTGTACATGGTAACATGACAGTAGTTCCTTGAATGTATGCTTATTCCACTGCTACTCTTCTGTAAAAAGTTCTATTTCCGGTTCTTCAATGAATATGATTTCTCTAATCCGTTTCAGGGCTGCATCTATGTTGGGGTTATCATGATTGAATGAGAAAGTGACGGTAAAGTTCTGTTGCAATGTCATCCATGTTGTAGTTCCTTTGCAAAATTCCTGGTCTGTATATGAGTTCGTTGGTATGCCCTCTAAAGTGTGAATGAAGTGGTGAGGTGATTCCTCTGGTGGTGTCATTCTCCACAGTGTTTTTCACTCCTCCAAGTGTTTCACTGGTGTCCCTAGTGCTTCATATTTCTGCGATTTGTTATATGCCTGTTCTTCGCCAAACCGTATGCACAGTAATCACTTACATTGATACCAGTCTGTGATAGTCTCCTTGTGTGCACCCCACCATCTTG
>ML797521.1:38691-51572 GCA_009831015.1 Picea engelmannii
ACATGTTAAATGTCTGAATGCTGTACTCTGGTTTAGTCATCCCATTGATCCATTTTGATAAAAAACACCAAAAACATTGAGTTCTTAAGTTACCAAGCACCTCTGGTCTGCAACCACGGAGGGTTTCTTGGAGAGTTAACAGTGCTAGTAGCATCTCGTTCTCTAATACTTCATCTTCATATTGTGTCAAGAATTTTTTCAAATCATTTTGTCCATGGAAACTGGGTGGTTCTCGGATTTCTATGCCTATCCACCGTACTACACAGTCTAATCTTGCACATATTCTTGTGGATACTTCATGTAGTCTCTGCTACCAATTTTCTATCCCACTGTCTGAGTCTGTTGCACATGAAGTAATGCTCCGCCAACTGAGCACCCCGTCTGGAGTTGGGTTTGCGTAATTCTCATCGCGCACAGTTGTTCTATACAACTGGCCGATCTCCTCTAAGTCCAGGCAAGTGGGTTCTATGAACCTCTCCCCTTCTGATGGACCTAGTGGTGCTATGACCCTGTAATATCAAGATTCAAATGTCATTTTCCTTGTTTTCAAGTTAATTATGGCTTGGTTGTCAAACGCCCAATCCATACTGAGTAGTGTCAGGTACAGTGTTGTGCCATCTACTATTTCAATGACTTCAAAGTTTGCTTTAGTGTGCACTCCATCAAGATCTATTGTTACTCCTTTCAGTCTACCTATTGGTAGGACTCTATGCTGGTTTGCTAGTTTTAATTGGACATTTGAGTATCCCAATGTTGGTTCTCCCATGCATTGCCAAGTCTTCTTGGGTAGCACATTCACTTCGGATCCTAGGTCTAGTATAATGTCTCCCATATTGAAATCCCCAATGTTATCATTTAGTCTAAATTCCCTACTTGTTCTTATTCAAGTGTGTAGGTGATTGACAATTTTTGGTTCTATCTTTTCTTCCATATCGCTGCTATATTTCTCTAGTATGTTTTGCAATATTTTCATAGATGAAGGATCACTTAATACTTTTACGCATCATTTCAAAAAACATTTGATTGTACATACTTGTCCCTTGGGTTTCATTCCATTGGTATGATCCAATGATGGTGGCATCTCATATTCTGAGACTTCCTTGACTGGTTGCACAGTTGAATTCGACGTTGTGTACTCCTTCTGAAATTCTTGTCTGGCTTCCCTAAAAGTATCCTTTTCTTTAGGTGCATCGAACTGCTTCTTGGGGTTAGTGTTCTTCTTTATCCAATGGTTCTGTGCTGGTTCTTATCAAACTGCGTCATTTCTTGTTTTCGTTCCTCCTTGAGTGACTATGTTGATGTTTCATCCTTCATCCCTTGCTTCGGTGGAAATCCACTGAACATTTTAATTGTTTTGGTTCCTCTTTTCCTGAATGTTTACCAGTAGTGTTGGACATTCCTCTATATCATGGTCTGATGCGTGACAATACATACAAGTCGCTAGCTGCAATGGGCATTCCCGTGCGTAATGCCCTGGTTGCTGGCAATTATGACATGTGATTGGTCCTCTATCGCGTTCGAAACCTCCTTTGGCTCATCCTGCTCCTCTGTAGCCTGCACAATCACCTCTCGGTGCGTTATACTGTGGTGCCTGAATATACTGCACAGTATTGTACTGGGGTTGTTCCAGGTTGTACTGCGGCTGCACGTTATTGTAGGGTTGTTGCGCAGTATTATATTGCTGCTGCGTAGTGTTGTATGGGGCTGGGAATTGATTGAACTGTGGCACTGCTTGCCCAGTCATTATTTCATCCTGTACCCTATATGTGTCTGATGTTCTTTTCCGCATCAGCTCCATAGTTCTACAATCTTTGTCATCGTGGCCCACTGACTTACAAAAGGTGCAATATGAATTCTTTGGAACTGTCTGGTACTTATTCATCATCATGTAGTGATAAGGGTCCTGACCCTGTTTCTTGCATATTTCGCACCATAATCCTCCCTGTGGTAGCAGGTTTGGCATACCTATTTCCATATACTGTGCGAATGTTGGGCATTCATTCTTGTGGTGTCCTTCTGTTCTACATGTGGTGCACCAAACGACTTCTCGTTTGTCCTTGTTCTTATTCTGGTCCAACTGAAATGTTAGATTCTTCAAATCCTCCTTCAATTCCTCAATAGTTGGGTCCATTTGCTGGTACTGGTTCTCTTCCAGTTGCAAGGCTTCCTGTAGAGCCCCTGCCTGCATCTGAAACTTCTGCTGTCGTAAGGGATATTTTAGATGTGGGAGTAGTGAGTTGACAAACAGGTGTCGGTGCTGCATCTCGGTCATAAGGTATTTTAACTTCCCATTTAGTTTCATGAATATCTGGTCAATCTCCCATATAGATTCTCCTGGTTTCTGTCTTATCTTGATCATCTCGGTCATGTGTTGATCCTCTAAGATCGGCTTCTGGAACTCATTAATCAATAGCTTCTTAATGTCTGCTAGTGTCCTCGTCGTCCCAAGGGAACTGTTTGTGTCTAGACTCATGTACCAGTCTAGTGCACGGTCTCTTAGCATGATCGCTAGCTTCGTGAGTTTGGTATCTTCATCAGTGATCTGTTTTGCCTCCCAAATATTTTCACAAATGAACAAATGCTTCTCAGGATCTTCTGTTGCTTCTCCTCAAAATTTTGGTAATTTGATAGTGGGATCATGTCCTGCCATTCTAAATACTGAACTACCACCTCCACTGCGTGGTGCGGATACTTGACTAGTATTGCCTGAACTGGCTCCTCCAGTTGTTGCTCCTACGATAGATGTACTTATTGCTGTCGGACTTCCTTCGAGCTTCGGTTGTCTAAACGATGGTGTTCTCTTTGGTGTATTAGTCTCACATGGGTTTATGGGTTCCACACTGACATTAATATGGATAGGATGGCTGCCTTCTCCTCCCGTTCTTGGGCCTCTTGTTTTCCTCTCATAGGTTGTGCACAGGATTTCCTCAATTTCATCCATAGCCCAAAGATCCTCTACCTCTTCCTCATTTCTTTCCAAGCCTTCCCTCTCAACTACGACTCTCTTCTTGGTATTCACCTTATATTGGTAGGGTACTCCACTACGCATCGTTCCTGATGATGCCAAGATCCACTTGAGCTGGTCTTCATCCATCAAGATCGGGTCCAATAGTTCCTCCTCCTTCTTTCCTTTATCCTCACCTTCTTCCATTTATCCTCTCTATGTCAGTGCTTCCCCCCTTCCCCCATGCACGCAGGGAAGTCTAGCTGTCTGATTCCATTGTCATTACACCTTTGTTATATAGCAATATTTTAATAGAAGTATACAGTGATCAAATGTACCTTCCTCGAGGTCCGTGTAGAAATTCTTGCTTTGCTGAGCTGTATGACTTCATTGTGTCGATTGCAAACTTTGTGATGAAGCCTGCCACAATATTGTCAAGCCAAAAGTCAACTGCACGGGTGAATTTGTTGTCCACCTGCTGTAATTGCTCAACCTATACTGGGGTCCAATCTAGCTATTGGATCCAGTTCTTCGCTTGGTTATCTTTCAACCTTAGTATCCACTCTTGCAGTAGGTGGGGAAAATCACAGAAAAAGACTTCGTGTAAATCTGTAAACACATATTTATCCAGATATTTGCGAGGTGTGACGCTAGGGTTTCTATTGTATTTCTGGGAAAACTCTAGCCCTTTGGTTCTCAACCAGCCTTCAATTTCTACTTTTGTGGGGTTCCAAGGTCTCAACATTCCCTTCTAGTGGCTCAATGGTCTTCTTGTTTCACTCATTCTTTTCTCATGCACTCTATCTCATCTACTCAGTCCTCTCTTGTTCCTCTTAACATGACAACATAACCATTTGTTGGTATTTAATTGTTCTCTTCTACTATATGAGTTGTTGACCCAAGGTTCATATCTTTCAAGTTACCAACAAAGCCTCTAAAAATATTGGCCCTTCTGGTAAACCAGAAGGCAACACATCACACAGAATGCACTATGCAGTCTCACTCAAGATAACTTTAAATGGGTGGCTGTAAGACTTAGGTCTTTATAGCCTAGGATTGAGTATGAGATAGGGGTTTGTTAACCAGAGCCATGCACTACGAACTATGAAGGTAATCTACCTATTCCTCACAAGTACACATTTTCATTACACAATTTGCTTCCTGAGCAACATATTCGTGTTCCATAACAATATATTAACTCATTTATTAAGCATAACAATAAACTGCTGGAAGAAAGTAAAGAGATGCATACATTCATCACATTACATAGTTATTACCATGGTTCACCCTCTTCTAGGCTACGTCCACGAAGATTTGGATCTTGGCTCTTTTATTATGGTAGTTCTGCATTTTCGGTGCCGCGCACTTACAATTCCCCTCTTCTGGGTAAGATCTATATGAGGTGAACTAGATCTCACCAGGATCTATAGCTTGCGAACTAATCCTCAGATCTACTTTCTCCCCTCTGTTCTAGATCAACAACTTACAAAAATGGTACATAACAGTATTGCATAATGCCTCCCTCCATGTATTACTCTAATGTAATGTTATAAGAACTCGAACCCTTACAAAACAATAAAATTACTGTAAAAATTCCCATCTAATATATTAAACCCAATCAACGAACCAACCTCTATATGATACCTGCGTATCTATATTTATACATTTCAGTCTCTTCAACCTTCTTACCGAAAATTACCAAAACCCTAACCCTACCGATGTTAGGTCTTCCTCCCATGCACGCGTGTTGTTCTTCTTCCAGTTGTCGCTTTCCTTGTGCACGTTTTCTTGCATGCACACATGCTGTTGTTTCTCCAATTGTTACTTGTGTTTCTGCATGCTTTCTTTCCTACGATCATCCTTCTTTCCATTTCATCCTGGTGCCAACAGAGGATCAACATGATCTCTTGAAATCTAATGATTTCCCCCTCCGATTAGGAGAGTTTGATTTGGTAACTCCTGAACTTGATGGAGCCTTATCAATACCGAACCTTGAAGAAGGAGAGAAGGGTAGACATTCCCTTCCATAAGCTCTAGTAGAGGAGAGTATCTTGGAAGAATACTCCCATGTTATCTTTCATGTGGAAAGTATCGAGAGAAAATATGGAGAACCCACACCCTTCTTTATCACCCTCCGAATAAACGATTTCCTCCTCCATAACTGCATCTTGGATTCAGATGCTTCCACAAACATTATGCCTCGAGGGGTTATGCAACAATTAGGACTTAATATATCTCGACCTTACAAGAACATGGAACCCAAATCCATTACATGATGTGACCTTATCAAAGACTTAAATGTTAGTTTGCACACTCCGTATGATGTGTCTTTCCAAATCAATGTGGTCGTAATAGATGTAGCAAGTAGCTGGGGAATTTTATTGTCGAAAGACCTAGTGGGAAATTTGGGTGGAAGTTTCCAATTCGAGGGATCAAAAGTTTTCATTCCCCACCTAGAAGGAGGATTCATCACCCTTCACAAGGAACATGTTACCAAATGTCTAGTTTAACCCTATGAAGAGTTTGTTGATCAACTCTTCTGCATGAAAAATGGAATGGAAAATTTTCTTGCCCCAGACCCAGAGTTTGAGGAAGAACCATGCCAAGAGTATGATGGGATGTGGACAATATATTTTGAAGGTGCTCACTCTAATTTTGTCTCGGGAGCAGGGATTGTTCTCACTTCCCCTTCCATAGATACCTTCTACTTTTCCTATAGGCTTGAGTACCATTGCAAAAATAATATTGTTGAGTATGAAGCTTTGATCATAGGATTCAACTTAGCCATTGATATAAAAATAAAATACTTAAGGGTCATTGGTGACTCCGACCTAGTGGTTTCACAAGTACTGTTGAATTTTTCCACAAAGAATGAAATACTTAAAAGGTACCGAGATTTGGCTAGGGACATTGCAAAGCACTTTGAGGTAATATCAATTGAAGCAGTTCCCAAGGAGGAAAATCATGTAGCTGATGCTTTAGCAGTATCATATTCTAACTTACAACCTTGTGAAGCCCCCCTACAAAACTTATGCAAAATGGAAGTCATCTTTAGACCTTCAATCCATGAAAACATAAAACATCGACAGGGTTTCGATGATGATGCTCATATCCTCAGATTTATGGAAAATAATAGGGAGTTTTCTGACTCATAGGTAAAATTCTTAGCTAAGTCCATGAATGTTGAAGTTATGAATTCACACAAAAATACTCTCACAAAGGGATGTGTTCCTCTAGAACAAATGTTTAACAAGCACGAAGTTTACAAGGGAAAGTTCATCAAAGAACAATCTAACAAAGTTTTATAATTCAATATAGGAACGAGGATCACACCTAGGATGATTAAAATAGGTTAGGGAACCACTAAGGCAGAGAGAAGTGAAATAATTGACCTTATCAAAAAATTTAAGGATGTTTTTTCTTGGACTTATGATGACCTAAAGGAATATAGGGAGATGTCATCCAACAAGCCATTCCCTTGGTAGAAGGAGCTAAACCTTTTAGGCAGAAACTAAGACACATCAACCCAAAAATTGAAAACCAAATCCAAAAGGAGCTCCAAAAGATGGTGGATGTCGGTATTATAGTTCATATAAAATACTCCTCATGGATGTCAAACCTTGTAGTTGTCCGAAAGAAGAGTGGGGACATCTGATTATCTGTTGATTTTCAGAATCTCAACCAATTGTCATTGAAGGAAAATTATCCCCTTCCAAACATGGAACACTTATTGCAAAGGGTCACAGGGTCCGGAATGATGCCCATTTTGCATGGATTCTCTGGTTACAATCAAGTTCTAGTTAAGAGGGAGGACCAAGTTAAAAAAACGTCATTACACCATGGGGTACATTCATGTACTTGAGAATGCCTTTTGGCATCATGAATGTTGGTTCAACTTTTCAAAGGGCAATGGATTTTTCTTTTAGAGATATGATTCAAAAAATCATCGAGATATACCAATATGATCTCACAGTTGTGTCAAAAAATAGAAATGCTCAAGTCTCGCACCTTAGGAATGTTTTTGAGAGGTGTAGGAAGTATGGTATCTCCCTCAAGCCTAAGAATCCCATTTTTGGGATATATAAGGGAAAGTTGTTAGGACACATAGTTTCAGAGGAAGGAATTTATGTTGACCCTAAGAGGATCAAGTCCATAAAAAATGTGCGCTCTCCCACAAACAAGAAAGCTCTGCAATCATTTTTTGAAAAAAATAAACTTCATTCAGAGATTTGTTCCTAACTTCGTCGAGAGGGTGAAACCAATTAATGCTTTTCTTAAAAAGGACATAGTTTCAAGTGGGATGATACGAGTTTATGAGATTTTGAAGATATCTAGGACACAATATCCAAAGCCCCAGTTTTGGTTAGCCCTGATTACTCTCTTGACTTCATGATATTTTACTTTACCTCTTAGGATACCATCGTTGGAGTTTTATTACAGAGGGATGTCGATAACCATGAACACCCTGTTGCATTTATGAGAAAATCCCTTAGAGATTCATAATTGAATTATTCGATCACTGAAAAGAAAGCTTACACCTTGGTCAGATCCAAGAAGCATTTCAGGGGCACATCGAATATAGTAAGATCAAAGCCTATGTCTCTTACCCCGCAGTAAAGGATGTCCTATCTCAACAAGATTGCATGGGAACTAGGAGGAAATGGGTTTCCAAAATACAAGAATACAACCTGGAGATAAAACCCACTAACATTATAAAGTGACAAGGCTTGGCCCAAATGTTAACTAAAGGTAATGAGGAAGCTATACAGCTAGGGTAAAACGAACAAGCCAACATGGTAGTAAGTGAGTTAGAACATGATGAATGGTACTATGACATTATGTACTACCAAAAAAATTTGACTTGCCCCAACCAATTAGTAGATTATAAGAGGAGGTCTTTGAGACTAAAGTCCATAAAGTATTGTCTGACCCAAGATGGTTTGGGTTGGAAGAGTTTTGATGGAGTTATCCTTATATGTGTGAACAAATATGAAGTTGTCCACTTATTGAAGGAGCTACATTCAGGATACTATGGGGGTCATTTCACGTCTCATACCACCACCCATAATATTTTGAGAGCAGGGTACTATTGGCCAACATTTTTTACTGATACCCACCGATATGTTCGAAGCTAACAACCATGTCAATAATTTGTAGGCAAACACAGACTCCCTGCACATCCTTTGAATCCTGTGGTTGTGGAAGCCCCTTTCCAACAATGGGGCCTATACTTAATTGATGAATTCAAAGATAACTCAAGAAACAGGTACCATTAGAGTCTAATTTCTACCCGCTACTTCACCAGGTGGGTAGAAGCCATCCCTACAAAAAAGGGAACTGAAGAAGTTGTCATGAATTTCTTGGAAGAAATGATCATAACAAAATTTGGGACACCTGCCAAGATCACCACTGACAATGCTAAGGCCTTTAGTTCCCTCGATTTGGTAGAATTCTATTTCAAGTATTGCATCACTTTGTCCCACTCATCAAACTATTATCCTTAGGGGAATGGATTGGCAAAATCAAGTAACAAGAAAAATAATCTTATGAACATTGTCAAGAAGATTGCGGGAGAAAACAAGAAGGCCTGGGATAGTAAAATCAAATATGCTCTATGGGAAGATCACATAGCAACAAATACTTCCATGGAAAAGAGTCCATTTGAGCTAGTATATGGGTTGAATTCCAAGTTTCCTATGAATTTCTAAATTCCCATCCTCCATTTTGCACAACATTGTATGAAAGACAAAGAGGCACTTTGGGGAAGAATCAAGCAGTTGGTAGAACTCGATCAAATGGCACAAAATCAGGAAAATATCAAGGGAAATTTTGATGAGAAGGAAAAGGATAAAATCTTTAAGGAAGGAGATCTAGTCTTATTGTGGGACAAAATAAGGAAAAAGCCAAGCATGCATAAGAAGTTTGATGGCTTATGGATTAGACCATACAAGATCGTGAGTGAGGCGGGAATAAATCCATTCAACATGTCCACGCTTGAAGGAGAATATTTGAAGCTACCTGTGAATGCCATCTTTTAGCACATAGGATGTGTAGGGGTCAAAATATTTTTAGTTTTCTAGGTTTGAGTCATAGAGTCTTTAAAATTTTAGGTTTTGAAATTATGTCTCATGTCATAACTCATGTTTTATTTTTCCATGACCATAGTTGTGATTTTAGTCTTTGAAAGAGCTTTTGTGTCATGATATTGTTCATCATCATGAAAGAAGTAAGGGTCAGAATGGGTCACACCCATAGTATTAAAATCATGATCATCATATGTCTTGTCTCAAAGGTGTCCATGGAGGCCCAGCGTAAGCTGACTCTTTCTTTCTCTCTCCGTTCCCATGTGATCGCGGGTCATGATCACAGTTAAAATAAACACAATGTCTTTTTAATTTCGCATCTCGCCACTACGGTAATGTCAAACCGTTCAACTTTGCAATCGCCGAACTCTGACAGGGCTAGCGACCTGCCACTGGGTATGAATCCCAACAGGGCTAGAGAACAACCAATGAGAACAGCCCCCGTCACACGGTTAAGTGGAGTACAGGTGGCAGAGGGGAAAGTGTGACACAATAGTCAACAGGACAGGAGGGGGAGGGGGGCACTTCACATGCCACACTATTCCGGACCCCCCCCCCCCACCCATTAAAGGCAGAATGGAAAGGGGGGTCCAGAATCCACCTAAGCACCGTTGATCATGATGAATTAATCTCGACCATTCGAGAGTTGCGCGTCCAATTCTGGACCCCCCCCATTAAAGGCAGAATGGCAAGGGGGCTCCAGAATGCATCCTCAGCCGTAGATCTGGGCGGGTGGACTCTGGTCGTCTAGATCTGCTCGCTACTTACCCAAAAGTGCATTCGCGCCCCAACTTAAAGTTGGCTTCTCTTCCTCACATTTGACGGTCATCCCAGACCCAGGATCCTCCAAGAGGATCCTGTCCGTTCACTAGAAGTTTATAAGTCTGGTCATCCTAACCACATGCTGACATCTCGAGGTTTATAAGCCTGGACTTCGAGGTTTGAGAGAACGGGGGAACACGCCCCTTTGGTATCTCGAATGCCGAAATGCCGAAGTGTCGAACGAACCTCCATCGGTGATTAGCCCCCTTGGTTTGAGTATTGGTCAATATGACCTCTTCCCATATGAACACACTTTCTCTTCCGTCGGGATGTATCAAGGCCAGAGCCCGACCTCTTGTCATCGGGACTCTCGAATCCCCGATTTCCTGAAAATGGGTAATCTCTCGACACGTCACCCCCCTTAGATCATACGGTCCACAACTGCTCCGGGGTTTCCACCCAAGAAAGTCCCGATCCCTTGTCGCTGGGACTCCTGATATCGCGATTCTTGATTTCCCAAAATGGGATATCTCACGACACGTGGCCTCCGTCAATCGGACGACTCAGATCTATCCCGGGGTTTTCACCATGGAAAATCCTGAACTCTTGTCAACGGGAATCCCGATTCTGCAATTCCCGATTTCCCAAAATGGGAGATCTTACGACACGTGGCCTCCGTCAATCGGACGACCCAGATCTATCTTGTGGTTTTTCTCCCCTATACACTGGGGTCTTAACCCTCAGGTAACTCCTGACAGATCCAACGGCTGTCGGGCTTTTCAGCTGAGATCTGATGGCTCGGACAGATTCCATACTTATGGGCTCTCCCACGACTTCTTGAATGTGGAAAGATCCACGGTCCAGATACTCTCATGGACCTTGGGGATCTACGGTCCTAAACTCTTCGCTACCCATGAAGACTCAGGAAAACGGAGTGGTAAGGCATTTAACGCCCTACTTTATCCTACTAATCTAATGGTCATGGGTGATCGCAGATTTCCCGACGAGATCTCATCTGTCGTTCACCATCTATCAAAGTTAAGGCCCTTAACTTTCCAGCTTCCTCTTACCGAATCTAACGGTCATGAGTGACCATAGATTTCCCGACGGGATCTCATCCGTCGATCAACACCTATCAAGGTTGAGGTACTTATCTTTCCAGCTTCTTCTTCTTATCTGACGGTCGTGAGTGACCACAGACCTCCCGACGGGATCTCGTCCGTCGATTCGATACTTATCAGGGATTTCTTAGGGCCTTGCGCCCTTACATCCTCCTTCCAGGTTCTTGATGGGATTTTCAAGGAGGGTATCTCTATGGGGAGATTCACTCAGGGTACTACCTGAGGTATGTAAGGGTACCTTTCTCCCACGAATCAGACACACGGTCTGAGTTAGGTCAGTAAGCATATAGATAGTGATTTATGAAAACATAAGCGAGACGTAGTCTTTCCATTATAAACATGAATCTACTAGTATTGATCAAAACATCCTACAGACATTCTTACAATGAAATCATTCACAGTTTCACAGCTTATGGGCATAATCATCAGAATAAACATATATATATATATATTTCAAGATGCCAGAGGAAAAACACTTATCAGAAATAACACCAGGGGTTATGCAACTGCTGAGAGGGGTGCTCGTTTCCACTTAATCGTAGGCTTAGTGAATCCTAGGGGATTTACCACTAGCCACCCCCGAACTTAGACCATGATGCTGTGAGACTGCGTCTCTATCTGCCAGTGAATAGGAGCAAAGATTACTCTCCTTCCTCTATGTTATCACTCACTCTGCATATCGCCAGAGTTCTCCCCTCGCATCCGCCCCCAATCGCTTCTACCCCACGCCTTATCCTCTTGCGAGGTTGCGTGTGGCGTGATTTCCCTCGCGCTGGTCAGTCATGATGTCTCTACGGATGGACGGTTCACCTCCCCATTCCTCATTAATTCCTGAGGATCCATCAACCTGCCAGCCTGCGAGACATTTAATTCGGGGCCAACGAGCCGCTTTTGGTTCTCCGGGCCAGTGGAGTCCAAATACGGTATTAATTATCGATGGAAGTTAACGCCACCTTTCCAGGTACCTTCCACTGCCGTCATGGTCTCTTTTTCTTCACATCCCCTCTCAACATTCCTGCAATATAAATTCATAATGTTATTCACATTTATTGACCTTTTCCATAAGGTCCATTCACATCACATATTCTCATTCATGAGTTTTCCACAGTTCTTGGCCAGTCCAGTTATTTTTTCAAACTGGGGGAAACATGGCGTTACAATTCCCTCCCCCTTAAAAGGAACATTGTCCTCGATGTTCTTATTTATTAACATGAATTGCATGTACAGAAGTAAACAAAACCGGATATGCCTGTCTCATGGCATCCTCCATTTCCCATGTAGCCTCATCTGGGCCAAAATGTTTCCACTGCACCTTGACCTATGCAATGGTTCGGTTCCGGAGCAGGGTTTCCTTTCTGTCCAATATGCATTGGGGTTATGGTAGAAATTCTCCCTCTGGTTCCACCTGGATCACAGACCAGTCAATTATATGATTAGCATCATGTACATATTTCTTCAATAATGAAACATGGAAAACATTATGTGCATTTACTGTGGGAGGTAGTGCTAGCCGATAGGCTACAGGTCCCACTCTATCTAGAACCTCAAAGGGTCCACAATACCGGGGTGCCAACTTGGCACAAGCTCCCATTTTCAGGGAACTCCTTCTGGGCTTAATTCAGAGATATACATGGTCTCCCATTTTGAACTCTTTTGGAGTTCTCTTTTGATCAGCATAACTTTTTTGTCGGTTTTGAGCGACGTTCAGATTTTGTTTTATCTGAGTCACTTGCTGTTCCATTTCTCTCAGCATGTCGGGTCCAAAATAAATCCTATTTACAGGATTACTCCATCTGATTGGAGTATTACACGACCCACCATAGAGGATCTCGAAGGGACTCATCTTTAAGGATGCTTGGTAGCCGTTGTTGTAGGCGAATTCTACCAATGGCAGGTAGTCTTCCCATTTCTTGGGTTGATGCATTACATGCATCCTTAACATATCCTCTAATATTTGATTCACTCTTTCTG
>ML797521.1:72724-91520 GCA_009831015.1 Picea engelmannii
ATATCTTATTAAAACATTTTTTTGTGCATGTCATCATTGTATCCATATTATCAGGTGAGGATAAATATCATGCACTATCAAGGTGAAGATGCACCAATGTTAAATATTTTGTCTATATGTGTATGTATGTATGTATAAGCCCCAAGGGTTACCTCAATCACTTGAACTATCAACCCAATGTATGTTGTTGTTGGGGAGGCCACATGTTACATCTTCAAATTAGGTCGAATCCTTGGAGCCAGGGAAAATTCTAAGGATCCATATCTTAAAGTGTAAAAACCTTGGTGAATCTCACTAAGTCTTAGAATACTAACCATAAAATGCTTGACAATACTTTTATAAAAATATTCAAATTTCCTAGGATTTTATATAGTTTGTAAAAAACTTTAATGAATTTAAAAGTAAAATACATGTATCATATAATATTTGGGCTAATCATTTTAGAAAATAATATATAGAGAAAAATAGTCCATGGGTGAAGTGTGTGTGATTCAATTGAAAATAACTATATATATATATATATATATATATATATATATATATATATATATATATATATATATATATATATATATATATATATATTTGCTAACTATATATTCAGTCTAAATTTACATTGTAAGAATAATGATGCAGGAGCATCCCTCACGACAAGCAAAACCAACGTGGAAGCAGAAGACAACTGGAAGACGTCCAACGCAAGTTTTTGAATTTCCCTTGAAGTTGATGCGCAATCATAAATGAGATCATTTAATTATGGCGCGTTGGTAAAATGTAATCAGACCTCGAGCCATACGCTCTCGTCTGAGATAGACATAGGCATTTATAGTAGTAGATGCAGGTAGATAGAATTGAATTCTTAGATTAGACAGTTTTAGAGCGCAGGAGGAAAAACGGATATAGACACCCTCATTTCTCATTTTGTAACATAAGCCAGCATAATTCAGAGTAGGAAGAGCATAGGAGAATAACAGAGGGTTGTAGTAGACATCCATGTACAGATCTTGAATTAATAGAAGGAATTGATTCAGACTCATGGTTTTGTGTTCTGTGTGTGTGTGTTGATAATATGCTCATGAACGTTTGTTTTCTGTTATGTATCGTTTTGAGATGCTATGCGTATGATTTCATGTGTTGAGATTGAAATCTGAGAAGAAGAGGAATGAGTTACAATTGTCTCTCTACTTGAGCAAGGTTTCCTGCAAGGAGTGCAGTTGGAGTCGTCCGCAAGGGGTGTGTTGACAGAAGGCTCAGAGAGATAGATTTTGTTCTCATTCGTCGCGAAGGTGCAGTTAGGTATAGAGCCGTGCAAGGAGTGCGCAGGCTAAGGGAGGAAGTCTCAGTCGTGTATCTGAGCAGCAGCTTTGAAAGACTGCTGCTACAGAACAATGCAAAGTCGAACAACTTCAACACTTAGACGTGATTGAAGATTTGCCGCAAGGAGTGTGTGCAAGGGTTCTTCCTAGAGACTGAAGTTGTGGAAAAGCTCAGGAGGAATAGGACTTCGAATTTACTGAAGGGTGAGTGCAGGGAAGCTGCTGTCAGAAGTCGGGGAGAAGCGTCGCAGGCTTGCGAGCAGGCGAAGGAGTCTCGTGGAGAGACACGTTTTCATTTCGTGGATTACACAAGGAAGAGCGGACGATCAAAATCCTTTGAGGATATTTCGCGAAGTTCCGAGGATCGTTAGATCTTGCAGAGGTGCAAGGAGGTTATGGTGAGAAGGTCCGAAGGGTTTGAAGCTTAGGAGGGGTAGAGCCGTCGATTTCGAGTCACATGAGCCGTCGGATCTACACGTGGTATCGTATATCGGGGAATCGCAAGTTGAAGCCCCAAAAGTTGTGCACAAGAACAACGATATCGCGAGACGCGATATCCCTACAAGATCAGAATCGTTCGTTGTGGAGGACGCGTGTAAGGAGATTTTCCCATCTCGGAGACTCGGACATTGGAGGATAGAAAATGAAGCCCTTCAGTTTCGTGAGTAGCGAAGTGGCGAGAAGGCTGGGAGCCGTCCATCTGAGAAGGACCGATGGCAGAGATCGAGAGATCTCGCGAACTCGGGAGTTCGCAGGGTTAGAGCCCAAGTATTGGGTACTCCAGGTCGCGAGAATGCGAGGCGCGAGAAGGAGAATCGCCGTCGGACCCGGATCGTAGGAGGACCGTTGGATCCGCACGTGGGGTCGTGTATCGGAGTTCTCGAGTACACAGAACTCTTGTCACACGGAATCACGATTCGCGATTTATCGATAAGATCGGGACCGCTCATCTAGTGGACACGTGGAGGGAAGAGACCTACCCGTTGGAGGAAGTCCCGACCAGGAGTCAACCCCGTCGGAGGTTGGAGTTCATCGGGATATTGGGGATCTCGGTGACAAGTGATTCGTGCACTTCGAAATCGCGATCCGCGAAACCCCGATCGGTGGAGAACAACTGTCAGTCATAGCGGGACTGAGAGAAGCACTGTAGTGCGGGAGCCAGTTGTCAGTTGGACGGAGGTCAAAGTTCATCGGGAAATTGTGGTCACATTGGCCAGGGCTTGGCTTGGAGGGCCAAAGCACATCGGGGATCGGAGGATCGGGAGTTCCGAGTACATGTGTAGCTCGACACCGCAAACCCCGAAACCCTGATAAGGGACATAAGACGATGGTCTTATAGCAGCCGGTCGTATGGACTAAAGACTTAGCCGGTGGGGCTAAGACGATAAGGTAGCGCATCGGGAAATCGGGGATCGGGGACTCAACCCACCAGAACATTGCCGGTTTCAGAACCCCGATAGAGGTAACCCCGATAGAAGGAAGGGAGACCTCGAGGAGTTTCCCGTGGGAGGAAAATTTCCCGATAGGGAAATAGGAGAACTTCAAAGTTCTTCGGGCCGAGGAAGGAGAAAGGTCCTGAGAGCGGACGTGCCTGCAGGTTGGCACGCCCTGCGTCAAATAACAAGGGTTGCATGGCAACACAACATCGCTGGTTGAGAAATACATGTTGAACAATGAAACTTAATATAACTAAATGCACAAGTAACAGATATTTTTTGTCAGAAGATAATAATTGAGGATCGTTTGTTATTCAAAATGTATAATGAACCGTAAGCTTAATAAAACTATAATATTCATAAATATAATATAAATATAATAATAAATAATATATTGGATAATAAATATAATGTAAATATAATAATGCATAATAATAAATACATAGTACAACTTTTTATATTTAGATGTGGTGATTGGTAAAATTCATTGATTATGTAATTAATTCTACAAATAGAAAGACGTGAAAGGAACAATAACATTTCAATTCTATCAACCAATTAAAAATGAGAAACATAAATATTTTTATTATATCCAAAAATATATATTTGTATTCTTATATTAAACATTACATTGCATACATAAATTTATGATAAAAGACAAATTAATATGACATCAACAACAAACTCATTACTATAATTTCATGGCAAAAACTAATAATATATTTTTATTAACATTACTTAAGTGAATATCTTTATACTTCATTCAACATTATTTATCATGTCCAGTTTTTATTAAAAATTGAAATATAAACAATAACCTTATCAAAATAATTATTTTTTTAATTTATATATAACATTGATATCAATCACAAAGTTCTAAAGTTATTACTCTAAATGCGTTCTGTTAAGGGCAATGCTTCTACAAAGTTTCCTTATGTGTCTCAAGCCATTTGTATGTCGACACGTGTCATACCCACCTTCCTCGTGAAGTAATACGGCCAGGAATGCCTTTGATTAACAAGGAAACCAAGGCCACTTATGGAAGTTGGCACTGGCTTGCCAAGCTAGGGAACCGGTCAAACCATGCGAGCGAACTATCTCTATGACAGAATACTGGTAGACTCGCTTCGATTGATAGCATTTTTTTCGAAGCATGAACATTAGTCGCAATAGGAAAGTCACTCCGATGAATAGATTCGAAACTAATGGCCTAGTGCTGGAGTGGAACCAACGCATCTCTCCGTGCAAGAATTCTTCCATATTTGGGCATGCATCTTGATTTGAAGTTTCGTGACGCTGTCCATTTCACCACCTCCTCTTATGACATAATTAATTCCATCATTGACATTGATAGATATTGATGGGAACAAATGAAAACTATGTTATTAACATATTAACATTAACATGGTGGTAACATTAACATGGTGGTTATGGTGGTTAATTAATCATCTGTTTTTTTAACTATGGAAATTGGTAACTGGTAGGTTTGATCTAGGTTAGGTTTAAAATTAATTTTATTCGTTGTTACTATAACTTAAGAGTATATCTAACAATCTTCAAGTCACATATACTAATGACTTAGAAAGGTTTATGTATCCAAAACCCACCAAAGTGGACCTTCTCCCAGAAGTAGTCTATCTATATTTTTCTTTTTAATCAAGGAAAATGATAGCAACTTCTAACTACTAAGTACTCACCTCTCTTTGCTAGTAATGGCTTTTTAAATTTAATAAATGAGTAATTTATACTGAAAATGGTCAAAATGCATAAATGAATTCAATATACTGAAAAATCCATGAAAAACTTGAATTATATAGAATTAACCACTCAAATCTACATATCCAACAATTTCTGACCGAATTTTAGACAAATATCCCCAAAAAATATACCCACTAAAAAGCAAAAATATAAAAAATTTAACCTACGACAAATTCTTCTAGCACAACAACACAATATGTAAATGACTTCAACGTTTAAAATCTTAAAATTTCATATCAAAACGAGAGTCGTTATATTAATATTACTCACGTTTTGTTTTATGACATTTTTTTTTTAATAACAACCACCTTGTTTCTTTTATGTTATAATTAATTAGTTCGACTCTTACTATCAATTCTTTGGATCATACATAGACTTTTATACATTCCCTTTAGAATAAAAAGAAAGGGGCAGTCGTTTATCATACTAACGATGACTCTTTAGATCAGACATAGATTTTTATAAGTTCCTTTTATACATTCCCTTGAGAATAAAAAGAGAGGGAAGTTGTTTATCATACTAACGATGGATACCGTAAACATTCATACAATTTTAATAATAAATTTTAACATATCAAAATAATTTTAAAGTATTAAAATAATTTTAAATATTATAATTAAAGTAAATTATATATTATTTTTTCTAAAAAGTGAAATAAATTAGGAAAAATCCAAATAATTTTATTAATATTTTTTTTCAATGTATATTTAATAGTAAAATAATTATTTGTTTTAACATTGCTCGTGTTATGAATTTGATGATGGATGAAAGTTTTGAAGGATTGACAATTAGATTGGAAAAAAATGGCGATTTTAGGGTTTTTTTGAGTACTAATAAGGAAAGAAGGAGCTTCGTAGCTCTCTGGTTGGGGAAAGGGAAAGGTGTCCTTTGGGAAAGGAGGTATTGTTTCCTGGGATGTTAGATCCCAGGACAAGAAAGGCCTCGAAACAAGGGTTGGTAGAAGAGAACCGAAAGTCTTTCAAAGATGTAGTCAAAAGTAGCCCCAAAGGCAAGGGCGAGGATGTCGAGATGGGGGGTGTCTGCAATGGACATACCAAAACCTGCCAAAAGGAGACAAACATGTCAACTTAGGAAAATGAGGAAAAGGGACTAGACCTGACAAATCAGAAAAATAAGCTTCATAATGACTGTTTACTTAAGATTGTCGAAAATCCCAAGTACGAGGTCACTTTGAACGAGATAGGTAATTACATCCAAAGGATGCGAGATCATGCCCTAATCGAGAAATTTATGGGGATGTGGGCCTTAGAAAAATCCCTACAACTATGGATAAAGGCAAGATGGAAGGTAAAGGCGAGAATCGACCTTGAACTGGGATTGAAGGGATTCTTCACAATTGTCTTCTCAGAGCCGGGCGAGAGAGACAAGGTTTTCAAGGAAGGCCCCCATTTCGTTAACTCTGCAGGCCTTCACATGATATTCTAGACAGAAAGATTCGCATTGAAGAAAGAAAACTTCACAGAGGCATTAGTATGGATCATGATGTACTCCTTGCCAAGAAAATTTTAGGAACCAAAGATGCTCGAGGGCATCAACAACACGTTAGGATCCTTTGTCAAGATCTCATAGGTGACAAAGATGGCTAGGTATATCTCGTATGCTAGAATATGTGGTTACATGAATGTAGTTGGTGCTCTCCCAGAATCTATAGTAGTCTCTTACCAGGATGAAGAATGGACACAACCTCTCGACTACTAACACATTCCTTTCCAATGTAGGAAATGTCATATTTATGGCCATCTCTTTAGGGATTTTCCCCTGAACGCTTCTCCTCAAGGGACTGTAGGCAAGGAAGAAATAGATCTGGAGGTTTTTACCAAGATTCCAAGAAAAAGGAAGGAAGGGCGATGACAGTCGAAACAACTTGTAACAACTTAGAACAAGAGCTCAGGCAATAGCTTCAAGATCCTGGAGGGCGAACCCAGCGAAACCGAAGACAAAGAACAACCAATGGAAATGAAGACATAAACTAATGAAGCCACGTAAACCAAGGTAGAAGTTCCTAAATGACTCAAAACAGAGAAGGAATAAGAAAAGAAAGGAATCGAGGGGACATAAGTAATGATGAAAGAAAACCAATATTCATCCTCAGACTTTGAAGAGGAATAAGAACCAGATATACCTCATGCCATGGAATTAGAATAAACTGAAATAGATCTGCCAACTCTGAGGGAGATACATGGATCTTCGACAATTAATAGCCTTACCATAGTCTAACTCAGGCGGTTACAAAAATACCTAGAGCAAGGTAAGGGAAAGGATTCCAACCCCAGACCAGGATCTTCAACCTCAGGAAGTATGGGTATCAATACCAATCCCCTTAAAGCCTCGAAGAAACCCTTAGGAGAGGAAAGAAGAAGAGGGAGAAAAAAATACCACCAAAATATAGAAGAAACAAGAGCATTGATGGTAGACTAGGGACAAGTGGTATGTCTCCCAGATAACTATTTCCCTCCCCAACCCAAATGTTGATAATGAAAATCACATCCTTGAATATTAGAGGTATGAACAACCCTTCCAAGAAAAGGATCATGAAGAAAAAAATCCCTATGATGAAAGCAAACATAATCCTCCTTCAAGAAACAAAGTGTGATGACGGTAATAACAGACGGATAACACAAAGAATATGGCCCAAGTGTGAAGCTAGCTAGATAGTAGCCGATGGTACGTCTGGAGGAGTCGCCACCCTTTGGAATCCATAAACAATATATATGGAGAATATCTCTTCTATCTCCATGCTTCTCACCCTAAAATTCAAAACAAAAGGTACAGAGGAAGAGGATTACATCACAAATTCCTATGACCCCACTACTCCTCACTTAAAAAGGAATTTACTGGACGAAATAAACCTACTAGGAGCTTCTTTGATTCACCAAGTTTGGATCCTAGGAGGGGAATTCAACATGATCACAATCCCCTGGAGAAACAAGGAGGCCTGCACAAGATCGATCAAGAGAGTAGGGTTTTTGGCGAGCTCATAGAAAAACTCATCCTGGTAGACGATCCAACTAGAAATGGCCTCTTCACTTGGAAAAATACGAGAGGAAAATAGCACAAGATAACAATATGTTTGGACAGATTCTTACTATCAGAGAAATCCGTCCAAATTAAGCAGGGTCTGTCAACAGGGGTTCTCCCTTTCCAAGGCTCGTATCATTGGCATATAGCTCTGGAGTGGTCGCATGTTTGAAAGCAAGGTCCCTCTCCTTTCAGGTGCGAGAAATTATGGCTTGACCACCTGGACTTCCTTACCAACCTGGACCTCAGGTAGAGAGATTTGAAATACCTACATGGAACGAAAATGTACCAATGCCAACAACGACTGAAGCATGTTTGTTTATGTCTCAAGAAGTGGAATAAAGAAGTATTCGGTAACATTTTGGAAGAAAAGAAAAAACTAGAACAAGAAATGGAGGCTATACAACATAAAGGAATTCAGGGTATCTTCTCCTCGGACCTCATCGCGAGGGAGGTTGAAATTAGGGAGGATCTGGCCAAAAGAGAGAGGTCGGAAGAGATATTACATCATAAATCCAATATCCACTGGCTAAAAGAAGGAGATAAGAATACTCACTTCTTCCACAATTCTCTAATTCAAAGAAGAAATAGAAACAAAATTGTGTCTCTCAAATCACATGATGGTAGCACCAAATTGAAAAAGGAGGACATAGAGAAGGAAATCTTACACCATTTCCAAAACCTCCTTTCAAAACCCAGAATAAATAGAAAAGAGGCTATCACTAAAATCATTGAAGCTATCCCTAGGCTGGTTCCCCTAGAGAAATCCAAAGCCTTGATGAGACTTGCCTCCATTGAAGAAGTTGAAGATATTGTCAAAAGCATGGCCGCAGGGAAGTCTCCAGGCCCAGATGGGTTTACTGCAAACTTTTTTCAAGTCGGGTGGCCCATTATAGGAAATGACATTTGAGAGGTAGTGGAAGAGTCTTGCAATTCTAAAACCATTTTATAGACCTTCAACGCCACCTTCATCACATTGATCCTGAAGATCAAAGAAGAAAGCTCGACATATAAGTTTCATCCCATTTCATTATGTAATGTCATTTATAAAATTATTTCTAAATTGATAGCCTCCAGGTTAAAACCTATCCTCCTGCAAATCATCTCCTCGAAGTAGGGAGGTTTCGTTGAGGGAAGGCTGATTCTGGACATAATTATAGTATCCCATGAGGCGATACACTCCCTTAAGGTGTCGAAGAAGGTGGGTATGATGATGAAAATGGATATGTATAAATCCCATGACATGATGAATTGAGGCTTCCTCCACAAGATGCTTCTAGCCTTCGGTTTTGAGGAAGGTTGGGTAACTTGGGTTATGAACCTGGTCACTATGGCCTTCTTTTCTATCTTGGTGAATGGATCTCCAACCAAGACTTTTAATGTATCGAGAGGACTAAAACATGGTGATCCTTTGTCTCCTTTCCTCTACATAAGCCTAGTGTAATGGTTGGGTCGAAGCCTTTCTCAGGCCAAAAGTCGAGGAGCGATTAAGTGATTTCCCCTTCTCCAGGGAGAAGAGGCCTTGTCGTATCCCCAATTTGTGGATGACAATCTTCTAATGGGGTCCCCTAAGGTTAAAGAATTGAATGAGTTCAAAAAAATTCTAGAACTATTTAACTTAGCTTTTGGCACAGTCATTAACCAAGAAAAAACTCTGGTTTTCTTTTCCAACACTTCCCCCTATATTCAATGACATATGACCACTTGCTTGGATTTCAAATTTCATCCCTTCCAACCAAATACTTAGGAGCTCCCCTTCTGTCCAAATCTCTTCATGACCCTTCTTGGGAGCTCCTTCTGGCCAAAATGGAAGGAAAACTCTGTAGTTGGACTCACCGTTCTCTTTCCCTACAAGGTCCCGACCTCTTGATAAATTTGGTGCTATTGACCCTCCCTTTGTACCTTTTCTCAGTTCTAGCTTCCCCGATGAAGTTCATTAAGCAAATTCAGAACCTCCCACAAAATTTTTTGTGGGGTGGACCTTCAAAAGAAAACAAATGACCCCTGGTGGCCTGGAACACTCTCTGCCAACCTAAGTCCCAAGGAGGACTTGGACTGAAGTATCCCCAAGCTTTTAGCTCTACTTTGGCAACCAAACTTTTATGGAGATGGATCAAAACCCCTTCAGACCTATGGGCCATAATTTGGAGGAACACGTATTCCCCCAATATCCCACTCCAGAGCCTAATTAGAGCGAAAGGAATCAGACCTGGTTCTTTGATTTGGAATAATGCCTGGCGAAACTGTGACCTGGTTCAATCTCAATGCTTTTGGGAAGTCCATAATGGGACCTCGATCCTTTTTTGGGATGACACTTGGGAACATAATACCATCTTAGGGGAAGAATAAAAGTATCTAGACCTATGCTTCACTTTAAAGCATGTAGGCTGGGTGAAGCTGCACCATTACTGGACAACCTTTCAAACCAATGGAAACTCTACCTTGAGAACTTGGAAACCCTTAGAAGAATGGCCAGTTTAGTGGAATGAGCAGTTGAAAGACCTGGTATCTAAAATTCTTCAAGAGCACCAGGTCAAAACCAAAGATGGGGAGGACATCATTTGATGGGGCCTCCAGGGAGACATATATTTCCAAGTGTAAATATACTACCATTCCATGCAGAACCCAGGCAATACCCATAACAAAACCATTTGGGGAAAAATTTGGTCCAAATCTAACTGGCCCAAAATTTCAACTTTTCTATGGCTGGTAGAAAATAGAAGGGTCTTAACCTAGGACCATCTTTTGTGAAAAGGATTTGTAGTTCCGTCGATATGTACACTATGTCACAAAACAAAAAAAACTCTTGGCCATCTATTGAGCAACTGTACATATACAAATAAACTATGGGATTAAGGAGAAATCAATTTCCAAAGGATAGACCTAAAAAGCGATAATGTTATAGAGACTATAGAATCCTGCAACATTAATCCTTTTAGCAATGCCATATTAATAGATCCTGGGAGATTTATCCAAGCATCCTCATGTGGAATGTGTGGAATGAAATGAATCGTAGAATATTCAAAGATAAATCCCTTACCATAAACCAAATTTGGGAAATCATCAGCGGAAATGTGAAAGAATCCATTGGGGTAATTTCTTGGTTGTCCCAAGGCCTCTAGCCGAAAGCCTTTGAAGTAGACATCTTTAAAATCTATAATCTTGGTTTGTGCCTCAATAAGAATTCATTGGCTCTGAAGGTGGGGAGAATGCAGTTTCAGGAGCATTGGACTCCCCCCCAAGAAGGTTTTATAAAGTTAAACTTCGATGGCGCGTCCAAAGGAAATCTTGGTTCGACAGGACTAGGAGGATTCTTTAGAGACGACAAAGGAGAAATTATTCTCTTCTACGCATCCAACTTGGGAATTACAATGAACAATGTAGCAGAGCTGGCAAGTCTCCGAAAAGGCATAGAAATAACCAAAGAGTGTGGATTTTCGGCCCTGGAGGTAGAGGGTGACTCTCATTTAATCATCAGAGGTTTGCAAAAATTCTTGTACAAGGTTATGGAAGATAAGATCTCTAAGAATGCATGGTTGAGAAATGGCCTCTCAATTCTAGGGGGTATGGTAACTTATTTAGCATCCATCTTCCATGAATAGACCAGAAGGAAGGCAAATGCAGTGGCTGATTGCATGGCCAAACTCAACGTCACAGTGTAAGAAAGGTATCTAATTTGGTGCCTGGGGGACCCACTGCTAGGAAGGATGGAAGAGAAGATCCAACAGAGTTGCCACGCTGATCTAACTGCATAGAGGGAAGCGGTTGAGCTGGCCAGAAGGGAAACTTGGATTCATGGTCGACACCATGATGCAAGTAAGGAGGATAGATGGCCTGAGACAATAACCATAGGTACAGTGGAGGGACATATTCCCATCAACAAAAGGGGTCCGCAACCTGATATAGAATGAGAGGACAAGCAACAATCTAGACCCATGTGTGAAAATGAGGACCCACTTATGGTTAATGATTAGGAAAACCTCGAGAGTCCGATAGAGGATCGACTAGTTTATGGTTAAATCCATGATGAAGTGAAGTGTTATCGAAGCCAGGGCCAATGAGGCCAATACGAAAGGGAAAACTAGTTATCAATGTAAGAAGTGGTTGGACGCTGCAAGCACTCCTGATGACTCGAGATCGATAGTAATTGGTCTAATCACCTACCGAGCCTTCATAGCATTTAGTAATATATACCAAAGACACAGGCTCCTGAGAGCAGAGTACCATTTCATTATCTTTAATGCTGGGGTTTTTAACCATAAATATGAGGGAAGAATGCATAGGCATCGCATTTTGAGATAATCTAGTATTTCCATCCTGCTCCTCTTTTGGTCGATTCTCAGACTAGGGGAGAGAATGGCACGTCATTGGAACAAGAATAATAGGAGGGATCAAGTAGGGTGACACGAAAATGAAGCATCATCGTTAATAGGCCAAGGCTGCCTCTCCAGAGCTGAGAAGGAAGCCAGAGCCGCGAAGGAGTGTTTTTGGGTCCATAGTGCGATGGAAGAAATTCAGGCGGTGAACGTTATTGAGGACTGTGTCTTATCCCAAAGAAAGAGGATCACCGAGGACGAGATAATCAAGGAAGCGATCAAGTGGGTTTCTGACCCTACTAACCCAAGGACTAGAGATACCAAGTATTTCAGCATGGTGGAAGCATATTGGATGGTCGAAGAACTGGTGGCTCAGGCCGTTAATGAAACATGTTAGGAGAATTCAAAGATCCTCCAATATATTCACATTATGGAGGGAAAGTTCAAAATTTTATGCAGATCACAACATGGCATCAAGTTCAGGGTCAATCAGTTGGACCAGCGTCCAATGCAACAAAAGAAAGGACCAAAAACTGAGTGTGCTCCAGGTTCTCTTCAATGTGTAATTCTGGTCGATGAAGAAGAAGAGAAACCTTGGGTGGAGTTCTCTCCTTACTGGAAGGAAGCTAGTAGGAAAGCCAAACCAAAAGCAGAGAGCCTCATCGAGACAACCATGAGAGAGATGAAGTGTGCATCAGACACTCAGTAGGATTTTTCTAGCTTGATGTTTTCTAGTCTTTTATGTCTTGTTTTCGGTCAGTCTGTTAACGACCCTATTATTATCCTATCTCTGGAACTTTGTTCAAGTCTCATCTATGGAAATTTGGTAAAAATAGAAACCTTTAAAACTATGGATATGGTGAAGAGGGTTTAGGGGTCTGGTTTTCCTTCGAGGCAAACCCCCTTGTTATCTCTTTTTTTGTACCATATTTTGTGATATAATAGAAGTTTACTTTCTTTTTAGTTAAAAAAAAATAGTAAAGTAATTATTTTGATCTTATTAAATTTCAACTTATAATTAGATGAAAAAGTTGGAAAACAATGTTTTAAAAACCAATGAGTATGCAATCAAGACATTTTTCTTAGGAGGATTTTTTCTTTTAACTTCGGGCATGTTGAATTTTTTGTTCAACTCATAACAATGAAGAAGTAGCCTCATTTATGACTAATAATTTTGTGGATGGGAGATTTAAAAATAATTTATTGTTAATTATAATTTTTTTTATTTTTTAAACATTTAATTATTTTTTGTAACTTATCTATTTAGAATGGTGCTTTGTAAACATTTACTTTCACATTATTAGTCTAAGGGGTTATCTCAATTTTTTGTTGTAAATGTTGTTGGGCATTCGGCTAGTCCTGAGATGGTGAGTGCTTGGTGGAAATATCTTTGGTAAGGCACTCTACATCGATGGGTTTACTACAAATATCATCCAAGAATGTGGGAAAGTATCCCTTGGGGTTTCCTTGTGAGTTTTTCCTTGTAAAAAAATTCCAGAGGGGTTAGGTCAATAAATTGTCACCAATGCTAGACATGTACTTCACTTGCCAATCCCATCACCCCCCTGCATCCCCTCTTTGCCAAACCTTGTCCCTCTTGATCATTATCCAATCCTTCCCATGGTTGGAATGAAATAATGTTGTTCCTATAATGAGCTAGAGTGACTAAGAAACCTTTTAAAAAACAAATTGCTGGAACAAAAAGACCACAATTCGTATAATGTTTTATCACTACTCTTTAAATGTGTGGGATCTCAATCGAGTACCCTAGCTATTACTTCCAGGTAGGGATTTCCAGTCCTTCAAATCAATTGTAGCTCAATGTCATCTGCTCTTCACAAAGAAGAATATTACGTGGTTCGTGGTGCAAATTATCGTGCTTGGCCAAACTTATAGAGAGAACCTCCCTAGCCCAACAAACTCCATGTTTGGGAAGGAATGTGGGTTTGGAAATATTAATCTACATTTTGGAGAGAGCTAGGGTGAATGTCCCTAAGTGATTCCCTTCCATAATGGTTGAGCATAGTAGTTGGTGCTAAGAAACAACCTCGTTACTCATCATAGTGTTTTTTTCCTGGAGCCATCATGTTTGAATGTGATTGGGAAGAAGAGATAGGGGAAGGAGAAAAGTCAATTCCATTTGAAGAGTGAGAATAATTGGGAAGGTAGCTTGCTTACTTTTTTCGCACTAGCAAAGGAAGTTAGAGTTGCGATTTTAGTAAAAATCTGTCCATGTTTTTCCCACTGAGCATTTCCCCCTTATAGAACCATTGGGTACGTAATTTCTAGTTATCGGTGTTTTGAAGGTCCGTTTTCATGTTCATGATGGATACTTGTGTGATCAAGGAGGAATTGGGGTACAATTTCATGGGTAGGTTGTTTCAAATGAGGAATTTTGGGATTTTATTTCATTTCATTTGCAAATATTCAATGAGAGAGGGAGGATGTCCATGCGTTTTGTTAATAATTTCCCTCTGCACAACAAGCCAAGTAGGTTTTGTGTAGATGAAGTCTTTTGAACAATTATTTGAGTCTCCGTGAAAACACTCAGTAAAGTAGTACAAAAAAATGGTGTGTTTTGACTATAAATTGGTAGCTGGCAATTATTAAATAATTGTGCAAAAATGGTAAAATCATGGAAAGAAAAGAAGTTTTTGATTTTATGTGAAAATACTCAATAAATTAAGCAAAAAAAATGATTGTTTTTGGATAAAAATTGGTAGATGCTCCACAATTACTTTTGTTGAGAAAATTTGAGATTCGTACTTCGGGTCATAACCAAGTTAGTGAACGAGTACTTCTACAGATTGTTTCCCGTAGCACACCACACAAATAAAAGAAAATGCTATAATTAGGATGATAATGGCATTAGCTACAACCAAAACATATTATGGACCAAGTGACTTTCATATGCAGATTTTAGTTATCTCAATTTAAAAGATTTGTACTTCTTGCCTGACTAGTTATTGATTTCGACGATCACAAAAACACCAAAATTAAAAGCTTCGTACTGAAATACATGTTGTTCCATCCCAATGTACTTTTCCTCTCTCTTTGTTTTTATTTATTTTAGTAAAATGATTTTAAGCTAGATTGAAAAATCCATAATTGTTTGAGTATTAATTTTGAATTAGATCGAAAATATTTAGAATTATTGGAAGATTAACATGTACAATGTGAGAATAATGCGCTTAAATTATGCGAAAATCAAATACAATAGAATTGTACCTCGACCCTCTAAAACAAGAATGTAGGTTAGAATACATATAAACCTTGAAATCAGTGAAGTGAATCCTTCATTTCCACATAAAATATTAACTAACAATTTAATGCTAACATAAGATAGTACTTGCTAGGTTGAGATGAATTTTGTATTCTAAAAAGGAAAATTGGGAATGCTCTGACGAAGAACTACTGCACTACCATCTTCTTCAACCCAATTTCCATTTATAGCCTTCCATAACTTATTTTTCATGGATTTTCAAAGCTTCTCAATGCTTCCAGATGTCAATATGGTTTAGTTGGCATATGGATGTAGATAGGTCACTCTCACATGTGAATGAAGACCCTCTAAAACAAGAATGTAGGTTAGCATACATATAAACCTTGAAATCAGTGAAGTGAATCCTTCATTTCCACATAAAATATTAACTAAAAATTTAATGCTAAAATAAGACAGTACTTGCTAGGTTGAGGTGAATTTTGTATTCTAAAAAGGAAAAGTGGGAATGCTCTGATGAAGAACTGCTGCACTACCATCTTCTTCAACCCAATTTCCATTTATAGCCTTCCATAACTTATTTTTCATGGATTTTCAAAGCTTATCAATGCTTCTAGATGTCAATATGGTTTAGTTGGCATATGGATGTAGATAGGGCACTCTCACATGTGAATGAATTTCAAAGCCCGGTTCTCTCCCTTGGAAGTTCTCGCTAGCAACCCCCTTAGTAATAAGATATTCATCAACAATGCAAGCACTCAACCTAGAATCCCATAAACAACATGGAATTCAACGACTTGGGTTCTAGTCTCCATTCCATCACATAAGACTAAGCAGGAAAAGAAAAATTCACAGCGACAACAAGGAAACACACTAGTCTTTCTCTTCTTATGACCCACCTTTGAATGATATTTTAGTGAAGCAGTTGTTAGTGTGCAATCTTAAGCTTTTTCAGATGCATTTGCATTGAATCCCATCCCTAGGGAAACTGGAGATTATCCCAACTTAATGTGTTATATATGAGTATAAACAGGCTAATGAGAACAGATCTTGTGGATTGTTTTATGCATTCTAAAGTGAAGCAACAACCTATTAATGTCGAGGAGGATTTAGGAATACGATAGAGTAAGATTTTATTATTGCAATGATACCATTCCACTTACACAAATATGGAACGACAAATATGGAGTACCATGTAACCATTGTTCCACTCACAAGAAAATAATACAGGAAAATAAAAATACTTACACAACCATTATCTCCAAATTTCCATGATTCCTTCCATGATAAAATGCTAACAAACAAAAAATGAAACAACCCTTGAAAATGATAAAATATAGATAGGAACAACAAGATGGCGGAAAAGTCTCACTAGCCAAATCTAATGTATTCACACCAATGTTACATATTTATAGTACAATGGGTGATGCCACCTCATAGAGATATTTTCTTTGGATCCTAAAATCATGCATGATGACTAGGCTAGGCAATCTTAACTAACTCATTAGTCATGACTTGAGGATATATTACCAATATACTAAATGAATAATACAAATATAGGTGAAAATTAGACTTAGTGATTGGTTAAGGTAAGTCATAGGATAACATTCCCCCCCTCAATCACAAGTTCGATCAATAATACCAGCAATGAAGCATAAAATGGTATCAATTCCAAGTCTTCATACTGAAACTCCTGAGCTGAGCCTCAATGAAGAACTTCCTGAAAAAATCGCCAATATGGATGTTGAATGGTTCATATAAAATGAACTGGAAGAGAGATAAGATATGGAAGTGAACAACTGCAATATCTAAACATTCCCTGATTGCTTGACAAATCGATCATTTTGCCAAGTATTTGAGCTAGAAGAATCTGAGGTCTTCCGCTAATTGGTGAACATGTAGTATCACCACTCTACTAGCAGTGTATCACTGAAGTGCTCTCTAAATATGTGGTTTGGGATAACCATTGACCAATTGATACCATGTATCTGATGGTTTTTTGGATGACCACTAACCAATTTTGACACTTTTAGGTGTCCAACAACATCCCAATCATGTAATGTGTATGATTCAATTGCAAGTCATTGAACCATAATTTTGTCAAAGTCTGTGATCTACAAAATGAAGTTTCCCATTTGGAAAATTTCATGCCCATCTGGCATATTTGTTGTCGAAACTTCCGGTCTAACAACCATCTTCAATTCCATTTCCCATTTGGAAAATTTCATGCCCATATGGAATATTTTTTGTCGAAACTTTCGGTCTGAGAACCATTTTCACTTCCATCATCAATTCCCCCCTTTGTCAACTGAAAGCAGAGACCTAAAGTGGTTTCACAAACCATCATCATTTGATTTTTGAACTCCCCCCCTTAAGGTACATAAGAGTTACATCATTGTACTCCCCCCTCTAGGCTCAAGAGAGTACCATACTTGTTCCATTTGTGTACAACATGAAGTGGACACGAGGAAAAAACCACATGTTATCTCTGTTGATATTATGATAGCTGCGTGAGGT
This sequence comes from Picea engelmannii, assembly GCA_009831015.1. Classification (NCBI taxonomy): domain Eukaryota; kingdom Viridiplantae; phylum Streptophyta; class Pinopsida; order Pinales; family Pinaceae; genus Picea; species Picea engelmannii. The sequence continues at coordinate 90,327 of ML797521.1, forward strand.
ATTTACCTCCACGTGTAAACTTGACGAGAATGGAATATTATGGGAAGCAAGAAGAAACCCTAATGAGTTGGCTAATAACCCTAGAAGACTTGTCGGCTCAAGAAGATAACTTGTATTAGGTTATTAGCCTCCAAGAGAAGAAGTCGACCAGAATAAATAATATATACTGAATAGATAGATACCCAAAATGAGAAGTCGGCCCAGGCAGTTAGCCAGAATTACTATAAATACAAGAGGCTAATCTTCATTCTGGCAGGCAGTCTCAGAATTGCAGAGCAACACTTGTGCGCACTGCAATGCCCAGTTTTGTGCGCAAGGTTTGAGGAGAGCTGCCATTGCATATTTTTCAGCTAGCAGATCATGTTTGGCTTGGACTACCTCTTGGTTGTGGTTTGGACTATCTGATCAGCGCTCGTTGGTGCACTATCCTTGGGGAAAGGTGCACTACCCTTTGTTTGGCTATCTAGCCTAGGGTTTGCTTCCGAAGTGATTCTCTATCAAGGTTAAGGTGCTCGGAGGGTGGCTTCGGCCTATGGTTGGGTTACAATAGTGATATTGTCAATGGTAAAACGAGCACATTCATTCATATTCTAACAGGTTATGGGCCCACACCTCCTTCATTCAGTCTAACCGCTGGAAGGAAACATAGCCGTAAGGATATTAAGCTCGTTGAAGAACTGTCACTAGGGTTTCTAGCAGGAGCAATCACCATAGCACTGTTGCTAGGGTTACTAGCAGGTGCATTTGTAGAAACCCTAATCCTCTCGTTGAGGCACCTTAAGTGAAGGGATTGACCTAATTTTCGGATAGATCAGTGCGCCCTAACCTAGCGCATCTCCTGGTACTCTCAACAAGCCAAGACATCAAGTTTGAGTTTTTGGTCAGATCTAGGGTTGAAAAAGTCAAAGCAGCCATGACTTACTCTATGAAGTTAGAAAACAAGTTAGATGGAGCTTCTAACTTCAGAGCGTGGAAGACAAGGATTGACCTCATCCTTGCCAAGAATAAAGTGCTGGATATCGTGAAATGAAAGATCGTGGAACCAGAGTTTGAAGAAGGAAAAGAGAAGGAACCATAGAACATTGCAGTTATGGAGAAGTTCAAAGATGGTGACATCAATGCCATGAGTATCATAGTGGACTCTATAAAATACCACTTGATACCCTACATCTCCCATCTTGACTCATCAAAGAA
>ML797521.1:91570-114905 GCA_009831015.1 Picea engelmannii
TTCAGAGAAGGAATTGGTAAACATAGTACTCAATGGTCTTCCCAAGACATGGGATGCATTTGCTGCAAGCATGAACACAAGAAAGGAGTATCCTACATTTGAAGAACTTTGGACTTGCTGTGCTCAAGAAGAATCCAGGATCAATGCAAAAGAGAAAACCCAAAATAAATATGATGATCAAGCCTTCACAACAAGATTCAAGAACTTTAGGAACAAAAGGAAGTTTGGTTCAAGGAGGAAGCCAAATCAAGAGAAAGATATTTCAGAAAAACAATGCTTCAACTGTCGAAAGTATGGTCACTACAAGAATCATTGTCTCGAGCTAAATAAAAGGAAGGAGAAACATGAAGCATCAGTTGTCGAAGAAAACGAACCTACAAAAAAGACTAAGCAGGATGAAAGAGACTTCTTCTTCTGAAGGTAACAATACTCTTCTTAGTACTTGTACATATCTTGTTTGCATAGAATCTGTACATATCTTGTATATCTATCTATTAGAAGATAATATGTTCCAAGAAGAACTATACTTATGGAAGAACAACAAGATACAGATTGCTATCATTATACAAGTCAAATAACACACATGAAAGGATGAAATACATCAAACAAATCATGTGGAAGTTATTAAAAGATAAGCCAAAATTAGAATCAATCCTAAAGAGACTTAGAAAAAGAAAAGACATAAAGAAGTCAGAAATCAAGAGAATATTGGAAAAATATTTGTAACACTTTGTAGAAGGCAATAAGGATGCAGACGAAAGCATGGACTCTCCTAGATGGAGGGAGCCGATTATATATTTCCAAAAGAAAAACATGCACTCATACATGACGCAAGGGTTAGGAGGGAGCTAATCCTATGATCCATTGAAGATGATGAAGTATATATCCATGGTAGCAGCCACGAAAGGCAGTACGTGTTCAGTTTGGCCTTAGAAGAAGTCTTATTTGAAGAGAAGCCTTAAATTATCCTTGGTTTTCCATCCACATCCGTGATCCTATAATGAAAGGAAGAAGTGAAATCTTTAGGGCATGGAATCTATAAGAAACTCCATGGACCCAAGAGCTAAATAAAATGACGCAGTAGAGGTGCGAGCCCACCTTCTTCTCGCGCCTCCCCTGCTCACAGGATCGTTCTAATCCTTCTTTTGAGCCGAAGCGACTCTTCTGATTCCCTGTAGGAATCTCTGTTGAAAACCTGATCCACAGGTCCTTCTCCTTTCCCTGTCACGGCCTCTGCATGCGCCTGTGACCTTTTCCCCGACTCAATTTTGGGTTTCGGGGTTTCGTATTTTCTGATGTCGAGAACCTCTGTCCCCTCAAACTCCCAATCGTCGATCTGCTGATATGGTGCTCCCTTCTGGCCTTAGCCCCTCCTGGCTATGCCCTGGTCCATGTGACCGCTTTTCACAAGACCGCAACCTTATACAACTATCGGGGTTTTGGACTTTCAAATGCCGCAATGCATTTGTCCTCAGGATCCGCGATCCGTCGAATCCTGATGGGATCCAACTCTCGCTAGTCTCCTGGGCTATACTTTTGGGTCCATACGTCCTCTCTCTATATGACCGCAGTCATACCACCTATCGGGGTTTCGGACATCGCAATGACGAAATGCATAAACCCCGTGTCCACGGGATTCCCGATATCCCGATCTCCTATATGACGTCAGCTAACAATCCCTGTCCGCTTTTAGCACGATCAACGGCCGTGACTGCCTATGAAACCAATGGCTCTAGATCTCCCTCGGGGTTTCATGACTTCTAATGCCGAATTTCTTTTGCACTTGAATTCCCCAATCTCTCGAAAGTCGATTCTCCGCTATGCTGACAGCTGGCCCTACGATGGCGCTTTCCTCCTCGTCGGGGTTTTAGACTTCGCGATTTCGAATTGCAAGGACTTCTTGTCCACGGGATTCCCGATATCCTGATCCCTAATTTCTTTGATGTGGCTCCTCTTATCGGGACCTTTCCCAAAGGCTTCGATCGCTGCCACGCGTCCTCTTTAGATGGACGACTCTGATCGCCTCTCGCGATTTCGTGGTTCCGAATGTCCCGAACGCCTCGTCCTCAGGACTTGCGAAATGCCAAAATCCGATGCGTCGATTTGGATTCCTCTATCGGGACTTCCCCTGATAATCTGGATCTCCTCCATGTGTCCCCAACTGATGGACGACCCTGATCCAATCTCACTGTTTAGAGACCTGAAGTGTCCCGAATTCCTCGACCTCGAGAATTTCGATTTCCCGAGTGCCGATATATCGATGTCTAGTGTCCGGATCTCAGGAATGGACGATCACGAGACACGTGTCCTCTCTCAGACGGACGGCCCAGATTTTGTGTCGGGGTTTTCAAGGTGGACTTACCCAATCTCTTGTCCATGGGAATGTCGATATCCCGACTCTCGACACCTCGATGTCCTGAGTCCCTGATGTGGGTAATCTCGTGACATGCGTCCGCTACCAAACAAACGGCTCAGATCAAATCTCGCTGATTCAGGGTTTTTGATGTCGAGTGACTCTCCTCACGTCCTCGATATCCCCGATATCACGAACACCGATATCCCGATGCCTCAACACCTTTCGGGACTTTTCTCCTCTCCTTTCCAAAAGCTAAACTCCGTGCATCTTCACCTGATCAGACGGATGGAGGGTTCTTTGCTCTAGATATGACGGTGCAGATCATTCCTTCCTCTGCGCACTATCTGGACGTAGAAACCAACGGTCCAGATCTCTTTTCTCTGGCCGATCTGACGGTTGCTGTGCTCTCCTGAGCTTCTGTGCCTCCTTCCCAGACTTGGAAGAATTCTGAGTTCTCACAAAGGCCTCAACCTTTGCTCCTTTTCTCCTCTGCGAGCTCCTATACTTGGGTTCTCGCCGCGCACTCTGAAAATGATAACTCCTCCAGAGCTTGTTCCTCTCGAATCCTCAAAGGATTCTTTGACTTCTGCGCCCCTGCAGAGTCTTCACGCACACACAGTGCTGTCTCTCCTGAGCTTCTCAACACTCAGACCCCTAAGGGACTTTTGTCTTCCTTCCCTTCTCCTGCAGATGGAGAATGTTTGGATTCCCTCCTAGCTATCCTTCTGCTCAAGCAACCTCTTGCTGAGTCCGCAGGGTGTTCAACAACCCTGTGAAGATACCTCAGTGGATTCTTCTTCAAATCATAGAACTCAAAGAGTTCTCTTCTTCCTGTGCCTGTCTGCACACTGTCTCTATGCCCTCTTGCCAGAGTATATTCCTTCCATATAACATTCAACAGTTCTGTCCTCCTGTGCACCTATGCACCCGCTCAATGCCCACCTGGTAGAGCTCTCAGAATCCTCAGTGATTCTGTTTCTTCTTAAGAACTCACAGTAGAGTCCCTCTTCAGCACCTTGTGCCTAGGCTCAATGCCCACTTGGAAGAGCTTTACAGAATCCTCAGCAGAATTCTGTCTTCAACTGTGTCTTCTCCCACACAGCCTTGCCTCCAAGGTATTCAACAACCTTGAGGTATTTCTCCTGAGTTGTTGATTTCAACTTCTGTGCCCACCTAGCACGTCTCTATCTGACTCCACAGAGTTCATAAATGCAACCTCTATGCACGACTATCAGAACCCACAGTGTTCTGTCACACCCTCCTGGTGTGAAGCCTCAAAGACTTATTAAGCCTGAAATCAAGAACTCCTGCAAATGCCTACCTACAACATACATTCATATCATAAAATAGAACACCCACAGACATCCATTCAACACATAGTAATGCAGGAAAAAATGCTCTTTGTATTAAATATGGAAAATGCCTGTATTTACAAGGTGTTCCTGAGCACGGCCTGTAACAAGGTCTCGACTCCTTCTCTTCTACTCTCTACTTGCAGATTCTATCTCTCTACTTACAAAATGAGATACTCTTAGATCTCTTTTACCTGAGGGGGCTCTTAGAGCGCTTCCCCCAATCTACCTACCCTATTCAATTGCATTGAATGGGCTGTCTAGTCCACATCTGGATCTAGATATCAGCCTTACAAACATTAAAGGCCGATCTGCTCTACGCCTGCACAAAGGCACGACTCTATGAATCAAAAGCCTAAGCATTTAATTACATTCAATTCAGATTTAAATGAGGACTGCGCCTCTCTTCATCTTTGAATGCACGCGCTCAACGTGGCTGGCTGGCTGGTTAGCTGATGTGGAGAGATGCTTCTACATCATACTCCTTAGATGCAAAATTCATGAGCTCCTGGTCATGAGCTTCCCCTCTCAGCTGCTGGAAATCTTCCTGGATCCCAAACAATCATCTGGAGCTATTCATTGGCTCCATCCTGCTGCTGCTGCTGCTATTTCTTCCTTTCTGCTCAGCCTCTCCTGGCTGGCAGTCCCTGCTGACCTCAACATTAGCCTTCTGATCATATTGATCACTTCGTCCAACTGCCCCAATGGCTGGTCCTGTTTTTGCAGTCTCCTCAGCTGCAAAAGTTTTTGGCACATGGGCATATCATTATGATCTCCCATGCCTTGTTCATCAGTTTCCAACTTTACCTGTTGGATGTGCACGCTCTGCACCTTCACCCTCTCTTCCAGGGATTCTATCTGTTCCCACAGATCATCAAAACAATTGCTGTCTGCTCCTTCTTCTTCTTCTTCTGCAAACTCCCATGTTGCAGTCCTTTCAGCTTCCTGGCTAAAAATATTGAGCCATTCCTCAGAATGCTCATCATCTTCTTCTGCTTCTTCTGCTGTCAGCTTCAGTGCTACATCTTCCTCAGCTTCCTGGCTGAATATGTTGAGCCATTCCTCATAATGCTCATCTTCTTCTTATGCATGGGCAGCTTCTAAAGTCTGCTCCAATTCCACTTCTTTCCTGACAGTCACAGCTAACTGTTCTTCTGCTGTTGCCGCATCATCTACAACATAGACTTCTGCATCCTCCTCGGTGAATGGTAGGAATATCTTGATTCCCCCAATCATTAGAAGGTACTTCAGATCCTCCTCTTCTGTCAGCTGCATCTGCTGATCTAAATCCATCCCTGAGCTCACCTGCTCTGTCAACTCTTCTGGCTGATTCCAACTCATCTGCTCATCCCTGCCCACCTGACAATATGGGATGCTTCCACTGTCCTCCTGGTAGATTATGAGATCAACTGATCCCATCTTCATCAACACTCCTTGCTGAATTGAACTCACCTTCGAGTCCATGAGACCTTCAGACAGTCTCGAACACTCATCTCTACCCTCCTGGCAATATGAGATGTTTTCACTACCCTCCAGGCAGTCTTCGAGATCCCGCAACGACCTCATTTCATTTCCCAGCTGGCAATGTGAAATTCCCTGGCTGTCCTCCTGACAGCCCGTGAGATCCTGTAGTGATCTCAACTCATTGCCCACCTGGAAAACTAGAATTTCTTCTCTACCCTCCTAGCCATTCTTGAGATCCTCAGCTGATCCCAATTCATTCTCTTCACCGAGAAATTTTCCAGTCTTTGGTTCACATATATAAACCATCTCCTCTTCTGGTCCATTGAGGTTCTCAGCATACCTCAACCATCTTCTCAACAACCTCCGCTGTCTTCTGACCATCAACTCCTTGATTGGCCATTTTGCCTTCGGCTCCTTCATGGGCCATTCATATACCCATCTTGGATTTGCTTTCTGTCACATCCGTAGTTCAAGCTCTTCTATGTCTACCTTTATTTCAGTGAGCTCTTTATCCATCTCTGCAAGGTTTTCTACCTTGCTCTTCCTCCCAGCATGCCTATGGACTTTAGTAACCATGGTGTTGTCTCTGTCTGCTTTCCTAGAAAACCTGCTACTGTCACGCCGCACTAAGAGTGTTTCCAGCTTCATCCTACAGTCCTGCTGACTGCTTTCGCGATTGTCGCCTTCCTGCAAACAATCACCACAGAGTCTCCAACGCTCTGTCTTCTTTTTCCTTCTCCCTTTGCTTGCAATATACAAATAGAGTTCTAGCTTTGATACCACTTGGTGTGTATCAGAGTGCTCTTTATCTCTTGCCTTTCTTGCCTAAAATGTACAAGCAAGAATCAAGGCTCTGATACCACTTGATGTGTATCAGAGTGCTCTTCACCTCTTATGCCTCCGTCGCCTGAAATATACAGACAAGAATCAAGGCTCTGATACCACTTGACGCAGTAGAGGTGCGAGCCCACCTTCTTCTCGCGCCCCCCCTTCTCACAAGMTCCTTCTAATCCCTCTTTTGAGCCAAAGAGTCTCTTCCAATTCCCTGCTAGAATCTCTGTTGAAAACCCAATCCACATGTCCTTCTCCTTTCCCTGTCATGGCCTCTGCACGCGCCTGTGAACTTTTCCCCGACTCAATTTCGGGTTTCGGGGTTTCGTCTTTTCTGATGTTGAGAACCTCTGTCCCCTTGAACTCCCAATCACCGATCTGCTGATACGGTGCTCCATTTCGTCCTTAGCCCCTCCTGACTATTCCCTGGTCCATGTGACCACTTTTCATAAGACCACAGCCTTATACTCCTATCGGGGTTTCAGACTTTCAAATGATGCAATGCATTTGTCCCCAGGATCCGCGATCCACCGAATCCCGATGGGCTCCAACTCCCGCTAGTCTTCTGGGATAGAATTTTGTTTCCATATGACCTCCCTCTATATGATCGCAGTCATACCACCTATCGAGGTTTCGGACATCGCAATGGCGAAATGCACAAACCCCATGTCCACGGGATTCCCGATATCTCGATCTCCGATATGACGTAAGATGACAATCCCTGTCCGCTTTTAGCACGATCAACGACCATGATTGCCTATGAAACCAATGGCTCCAGATCTCCCTCGGGGTTTCGCGACTTCTAATGCCGAAGTGATTTTTCCCTTGACTTCCCTGATCTCTCGAAAGTCGATTCTCTACTATGCTAAAAGCTGGCCCTACGATGGTGCTTTCCTCCTCGTCGGGGTTTCGGACTTCGTGATTTAGAATTGGAAGGACTTCATGTCCACGAGATTCCAGATTTATCCGATGTGGCTCTTCCTATCAGGACCCTTCCCGAAGGCTTCAATCGCTGCCACAAATCCTCTTCAGATGGACGACTCTGATCGACTCTCGCGATTTCGCGGTTCCAAATGTCCCGGACGCCTTGTCCTCAGGACTCGTGAAATGTCGAACTCTGATGCGCCGATTTGGCTTCTCTATCGTGACTTCCCCTGATAATCTGGATCTCCTTCACGTGTCCCCAACTGATGGACGACCCTGATCCAATCTCGCTGTTCCGAGACCTGAAGTGTCCTGACTTCCTCGACCTTGAGAATTCCAATTTCCCGAGTGCCGATATACCGATGTCTAGTGTCCAAAATGGAGGATCATGAGACACATGTCCTCTCTCAGATGGACGGCCCAGATTTTTTGTCAGGGTTTTCAAGGTGGACCTACCCGATCTCCTATCCACGAGAATGCCAATATCCCGAATCCTGACGCCTCGATGTCCCGAGTCCCTGATGTGGGTAATCTTGTGACACGCGTCCGCTCCCAAACGAACAGCTCAGATCAAATCTCGCTGATTTGGGGTTTCTGATGTCGAGTGACTCTCCTCACGTCCTCGATATCCCCGATATCATGAAAACTGATATCCTGATGCCTCAACGCCTTTCGAGACTTTTCTCCTCTCCTTTCCAGAGGCTAAACTCCGCGCATCTTCACCCGATCCGACGGCTGGAGGGTTCTTTGCTCTAGATCTGATGGTGCAGATCGTTCCTTCCTCTGCACACTCTCTGGACATAGAAACCAACGGTCCAGATCTCTTTTCTTCGACCAATCTGACGGCTAATGTGGTCTCCTCAGCTTCTGCGCCTCCTTCCCAGACTTGGAAGAATTCTAAGTTCTCACAAAGGCCTCAACCTTTGCTCCTTTTCTCCTCTGCGAGCTCCTATACCTGGGTTCTCGCCGCGCACTCTGAAAACGCTAACTCCTCTTGAGCTTGTTCCTCCCGAATCCTCAAAGGATTCTTTGACTTCTGCACCCCTGCAGAGTCTTCATGCACACACAGTGTTGTCTCTCCTGAGCTTCTCAACACTCAGACCCCTAAGGGATTTTTGTCTTTCTTCCCTTCTCCTGTAGATGGATAATGTTTGGATGCCCTCCTGGCTATCCTTCTACTCAAGAAACCTCTTGCTGAGTTCGCAGGGTGTTTAGCAACCCTGTGAAGATCCCTCAGAGGATTCTTCTTCAAATCACAATACTCAAGGAGTTCTCTTCTTCCTGTGCCTATCTGCACACTGTCTCTATGCCCTCCTGGCAGAGTATCTTCCTTCCATAGAACGTTCAACAGTTCTTTCCTCCTGTGCACCTATGCACCCGCTCAATGCCCACCTGGCAGAGCTCTCAGAATCCTCAGTGATTCTGTTTCTTCTTAAGAACTCACAGGAGAGTCCCTCTTCAACACCTTGTGCCGAGGCTCAATGCCCACTTGGAAGAGCTTTACAGAATCCTCAGCAAAATTCTGTTTGCAACTGTGTCTTCTCCCACACAACCTTGCCTCCAAGGTATTCAACAACCTTGAGGTCTTTCTCCTGAGTTGTTGATTTCAACTTCTGTGCCCACCTGGCATGTCTCTGTCTGACTCCGCAGAGTTCAGAAATGCAAACTCTGTGCACGGCTATCAGAACCCGCAGTGTTTTGTCACACCCTCTTGGTGTGAAGCCTCAAAGACTTCTTAAGCCTGAAATCAAGAACTCCTGCAAATGCCTACCTACAACATACATTCATATCATAAAATAGAACACCCACAAACATCCATTCAACACACAGTAATGCAGGAAAAACTGCTCTTTGTATTAAATATGGAAAATGCCTGTATTTACAAGGTGTTCCTGAGCATGGGCTGTAACAAGGTCTCGAATCCTTCTCTTCTGCTCTCTACTTGCAAATTCTATCTCTCTACTTACAAAATGAGATACTCTCAAATCTCTTTTATCTGAGCGGGCTCTTAGAGTGCTTCCCCCAATCTACCTACCCTATTCAATTGCATTGAATGGGCTGTCTAGTCTGCATCCGGATCTAGATCTCAGCCTTAGGAACATTAAAGGCCGATCTACTCTATGCCTGCACAAAGGAACGACTCTATGGCTCAACAGCCTAAGCATTTAATTACATTCAATTCAGATTTAAATGAGGACTGCGCCTCTCTTTAGCTTTGAATGCATGTGCTCGACGTGGCTAGCTGGCTGGTTAGCTAACGTGGAGAGATGCTCCTGCATCATACTCCTTAGCTGCAAAATTCATGAGCTCCTACTCATGAGCTTCCCCTCTCAGCTGTTGGAAATCCTCTTGGATCCCAAACAAATATCTGGAGCTATTCATTGGCTCCATCCTGCTGCTGCTGCTGCTGCTGTTTCTTCCTTTTTGCTCAGCCTCTCCTGGCTGGTAGTCCCTGTCGACCTCAACATCAGCCTTCTGATCATATTGATCACTTCATCCAGTTTCTCCTATGGCTGGTCCTGTTTTTGCAGTCTCCTCAGCTGCAAATTTTTTTGGCACATGGGCAGATCATCATGATCTCCCATGCCTCCTTCATCAATTTCCAACTTTACCTGTTGGATGTGCACGCTCTGCACCTTCACCCTCTCTTCTAGGGATTCTATCTGTTCCCACAGATCAACAAAACAATTGTTGTCTGCTCCTTCTTCTTCTTCTTATGCAAACTCCCATGTTGCAGTCCTTTCAGCTTCCTGGCTAAAAATATTGAGCCATTCCTCAGAATGCTCATCATCTTCTTCTGCTTCTTCTGCTGTCAGATTCAGTGCTACAACTTCCTCAGCTTCCTGGCTGAATATGTTGAGCCATTCCTTAGAATTCTCATCTTCTTCTTCTGCTTGGGTAGCTTCTAAAGTCTGCTCCAATTCCACTTCTTTCCTGATAGTCACAACTGATTGTTCTTCTGCTGCTGCCGCATCATCTGCAACACAGACTTTCGCATCCTCCTCGGCGAATGGTAGGAATATCTTGATTCCCCCAATCATTAGAAGGTCCTTTAGATCCTCCTCTTCTGTTAGCTGCATCTGCTGATCTAAATCCATCCTTGAGCTCACCTGCTCTGTCAGCTCTTCTGGCTGATTCCAACTCATCTGCTCATCCCTGCCCACCTTACAATATGGGATGCTTCCACTGTCCTCCTGGCAGATTATGAGATCAACCGATCCCATCTTCATCAACACTCCTTGCTGAATTGAACTCACCTCTGAGTCCATGAGACCTTCAGACAGTCTCGAATGCTCATCTCTGCCCACCTGGCAATATGAGATGTTTTCACTGCCCTCCTGGCAGTCTTCAAGATCCTGCAACGACCTCATTTCATTGCCCAGCTGGCAATGTGAAATTCCCTGGCTGTCCTCCTGACAGTCCGTGATATCCTGCAGTGATATCAACTCGTTGCCCACCTAGAAAACTGGAATTTCTTCTCTACCCTCCTGGCATTTCTTGATATCCTCAGCTGATCCCAATTCATTCTCTTCACCGAGAAATTTTCCAGTCTCTGGTTCACATATCTGAACCTTCTCCTCTTCTGGTCCATTGAGGTTCTCAGAATACTTCAACCATCTTCTCAATAGCCTCTGCTGTCTTCTGTCCATCAACTCCTTGACTGGCCATTTTGCCTTCGGCTCCTTCATGGGCCATTCATATACCCATCTTGGCTTTGCTTTCTGCCACATCCATAGTTCAAGCTCTTCTATGTCTTCCTTTATTTCAGTGAGCTCTTTATCCATCTCTGCAAGATTTTCTGCCTTTCTCTTCCTCCCAGCATGCCTATGGCCTTCAGTAACCATGGTTCTGTCTCTATCTGTTTTCCTAGCAAACCTGCTGCTGTCACTCTGCACTAAGAGTGTTTCCAACTTCATCCTATAGTCCTGCTGACTGCTTTCTCGATTGTCTCCTTCCTGCAAGCAATCACCACAGAGTCTCCAGCGCTCTGTCCTCTTTTTCCTTCTCCCTCTGCTTGCAATATACAAACAAATTTCTAGCTTTGATACCACTTGGTGTGTATCAGAGTGCTCTTTATCTCTTGCCTCTCTTGCCTGAAATGTACAAGCAAGAATCAAGGCTTTGATACCACTTGATGTGTATCAGAGTGCTCTTCACCTCTTATGCCTCCCTTGCCTGAAATATACAGACAAGAATCAAGGATTTGATACCACTTGACGCAGTAGAGGTGCGAGCCCACCTTCTTCTCGTGCCCCCCCTTCTCAGAGGATCGTTCTAATCCCCCTTTTGAGCTGAAGAGGCTCTTCCAATTCCCTGCTGGAATCTCTGTTGAAAACCCGATCCACAGGTCCTTCTCCTTTCCCTGTCACGGCCTCTGCACGTGCCTGTGACCTTTTCCCTGACTCAATTTCGGGTTTCGGGGTTTCTTCTTTTCTGATGTCGAGAACCTCTGTCCCCTCAAACTCCCAATCGCTGATCTGCCGATACGGTGCTCCCTTCCAGCCTTAGCCCCTCCTGGCTATGCCCTCGTCCATGTGACTGCTTTTCATAAGACCACATCCTTATACTCCTATCGGGGTTTCGGACTTTCAAATGTCGCAATGCATTTGTCCTCAGTATCCGTGATCCGCTGAATCCCGATGGGCTCAAACTCCCGCTAGTCTCCTGGGCTAGACTTTTGGGTTCATATGACCTCCCTCTATATGAACGCAGTCATACCACCTATCGGGTTTTCGGACATCGCAATGCCAAAATGCATAAACCCCGTGTCCACGGGATTCCCGATATCCCGATCTTCGATATGACGTCAGCTGAAAATCCATGTCCGCTTTTAGCACGATCAACGACCGTGACTACCTATGAAACCAACGACTCCAGATCTCCCTCGGGGTTTCGTGACTTCTAATGCCAAAGTGCTTTTGCCCTTGACTTCCCTAATCTCTCGAAAGATGATTCTCTGCTATGCTGACAGCTGGCCCTACGATGGCACTTTCCTCCTCGTCGGGGTTTCAGACTTCACGATTCTGAATTGCAAGGACTTCATGTCCACGGGATTCCCGATATCTCGATCCCTGATTTCTCCGATGTGGATCTTCCTATCGGGACCTTTCCCAAAGGCTTCGATCGCTGCCACGCGTCCTCTTCAGATGGACGTCTTTGATCGCCTCTCACAATTTCGCAGTTCCGAATGTCCCAGACACCTCGTCCTCAGGACTCACGAAATGCCGAACTCCGATGCACTGATTTGGCTTCCTTTATCGGAACTTCCCCTGATAATCTGGATCTCCTCCACGTGTCCCCAACTGATGGAAGGCCCTGATCCAATCTCGGTGTTTCAAGACCTGAAGTGTCCCGACTTCCTTGACCTCGAGAATTCCGATTTCCCGAGTGCCTATATACCGATGTCTAGTGTCCAGATTTCCGGAATGGAGGATCATGAGACACGTGTCCTCTCTGAGACGGACGACCCAGATTTTTTGTCAGGGTTTTCAAGGTGGACTTACCCGATCTCCTGTCCACGAGAATGCTGATATCCGGACTCCCGACACCTCAATGTCCCAAGTCCCCTATGTGGGTAATCTCGTGACACATGTCCACTCCCAAACGAATAGCTTAGATCAAATCTCGCTGATTCGGGGTTTCTGATGTCGAGTGAATCTCCTCACATCCTCGATATCCCCGATATCATGAACACCGATATCCCGATGCCTCAACGCCTTTCGAGACTTTTCTCCTCTCCTTTCCATAGGCTAAACTCCGCGCATCTTCACCCGATCTGACGGCTGGAGGGTTCTTTGCTCTAGATCTGACAGTGCAGATCGTTCCTTCCTTTGCGCACTCTCTGGATGTAGAAACCAACGGTCCAGATCTCTTTTCTCCAGTCGATTTGACGACTGTTGTTCTCTCCTGAGCTTCTGCGCCTCCTTCTCAGACTTGGAAGAATTTCGAGTTCTCAAAAAGGCCTCAACCTTTGCTCCTTTTCTCCTCTGTGAGCTCCTATACCTAGGTTCTCACCGCGCGCTCTGAAAACACTAACTCCTCCTGAGCTTGTTCCTCCCGAATCCTCAAAGGATTCTTTGACTTCTGCACCCCTGCAGAGTCTTCACACACACACAATGCTGTCTCTCGTGAGCTTCTCAACACTCAGACCCCTAAGGGAATTTTGTTTTTGTTCCCTTCTCCTGCAGATGGAGAATGTTTGGATGCCCTCCTGGCTATCCTTCTGCTCAAGCAACCTCTTGCTGAGTCCGCAGGGTGTTTAGCAACCCTGTGAAGATCCCTCAGTGGATTCTTATTCAAATCACAGAACTCAAAGAGTTCTCTTCTTCCTGTGCTTGTCTGCACACTGTCTCTATGCCCTCCTGGCAGAGTATCTTCCTTCCACAGAACGTTCAACAGTTCTGTCCTCCTGTGCACCTATGCACCCGCTCAATGCCCACCTGGCAGAGCTCTCAGAATCCTCAGTGATTTTTTTTCTTCTTAAGAACTCACAATAGAGTCCCTTTTTAGCACCTTGTGCCTAGGCTCAATGCCCACTTGGCAGATCTTTACAGAATCCTTAGCAGAATTCTATCTGCAACTCTGTCTTCTCCCACACAGCCTTTCCTCCAAGTTATTCAACAACCTTGAGGTCTTTCTCATGAGTTGTTGATTTCAACTTCTATGCCCACCTGACACATCTCTGTCTGACTCCGCAGAGTTCAGAAATGCAACCTCTGTGCACGGCTATCAGAACCCGCAGTGTTCTGTCACACCCTCCTGGTGTGAAGCCTCAAAGACTTCTTAAGCATGAAATCAAGAACTCCTGCAAATGCCTACCTACAACATACATTCATATCATAAAATAGAACACCCACAAACATCCATTCAACACACAGTAATGCAGGAAAAAATTCTCTTTGTATTAAATATGGCAAATGCATGTATTTACAAGGTGTTCCTGACCACGGCCTGTAACAAGGTCTCAGCTCCTTCTCTTCTGCTCTCTACTTGCAGATTCTATCTCTCTACTTTAAAAATGAGATACTCTCAGATCTCTTTTACTTGAGGGGGATCTTAGAGAACTTCCCCCAATCTACCTACCCTATTCAATTGCATTGAATGGGTTGTCTTGTCCACATCCGGATCTAGATCTCAACCTTACAAACATTAAAGGCTGATCTACTCTACGCCTGCACAAAGGCACGGCTCTATGGCTCAACAGCCTAAGCATTTAATTACATTCAATTCAGATTTAAATGAGGACTGCGCCTCTCTTCAGCTTTGAATGCACGCGCTCGACGTGGCTGGCTGGCTGGTTAGCTGATGTGGAGAGATGCTCCTGCATCATACTCCTCAGCTGCAAAATTCATGAGCTCCTGGTCATGAGCTTCCCCTCTCAGCTGTTGGAAATCCTCCTGGATCCCAAATAAATATCTGGAGCTGTTCATTGGCTCCATCCTGCTGCTGCTGTTTCTTCCTTTCTGCTCAGCCTCTCCTGGCTGGCAGTCCCTGCTGACCTCAACATCAACCTTCTAATCATATTGATCACTTCGTCTAGCTGCTCCAATGGCTGGTCCTGTTTTTGCAGTCTCCTATGCTGCAATTGTTTTTGGCACACAGGCATATCATCATGATCTCCCATGCCTCCTTCATCAGTTTCCAACTTTACCTGTTGGATGTGCACGCTCTACACCTTCACCCTCTCTTCCAGGGATTCTATCATTTCCCACAGATAAACAAAACAATTGTTGTCTGCTCCTTCTTCTTCTTCTTCTGCAAACTCCCATGTTGTAGTCCTTTCAGCTTCCTGGCTGAAAATATTGAGCCATTCCTCAGAATGCTCATCATCTTCTTCTGCTTCTTCTTCTATCAGCTTCAGTGCTACAGCTTCCTCAGCTTCCTGGCTGAATATGTTGAGCCATTCCTCAGAATGCTCATCTTCTTCTTCTGCTTGGGCAACTTCTAAAGTCTGCTCCAATTCCACTTCTTTCCTGACAGTCACAACTGACTGTTCTTCTGCTACTGCCGCATCATCTGCAACACAGACTTCTGCATTCTCCTCGGTGAATGGTAGGAATATCTTGATTCCCCCAATCATTAGAAGGTCCTTCAGATCCTCCTCTTCTGTCAACTACATCTGCTGATCTAAATCCATCCCTGAGCTCACCTGCTCTGTCAGCTCTTCTGGCTGATTCCAACTCATCTGCTCATTCCTGCCCACCTGACAATATGGGATGCTTCCACTGTCCTCCTGGCAGATTATGAGATCAACTGATCCCATCTTCATCAACACTCCTTGCTGAATTGAACTCACCTCCGAGTCCATGAGACCTTCAGATAGTCTCGAACGCTCATCTCTGCCCACCTGGCAATATGAGATGTTTTCACTGCCCTCCTGGCAGTCTTCGAGATCCCGCAACGACCTCATTTCATTGCTCAGCTGGCAATGTGAAATTTCTTGGCTGTCCTCCTGACAGTCCGTGAGATCCCGCAGTGATCTCAACTCGTTGCCCACCTAGAAAACTGGAATTTCTTCTCTGCCCTCCTGGCAGTTCTTGAGATCCTTAGCTGATCCCAATTCATTCTCTTCACCGAGAAATTTTCCAGTCTTTGGTTCACATATCTGAACCATCTCCTCTTTTGGTCCATTGAGGTTCTTAGCATACCTCAACCATCTTCTCAACAACCTCCGCTGTCTTCTGACCATCAACTCCTTGACTGGCCATTTTGCCTTTTGCTCCTTCATGGGCCATTCATATACCCATCTTGGCTTTGCTTTCTGCAACATCTGTAGTTCAAGCTCTTTTATGTCTACCTTTATTTCAGTGATCTCTTTATCCATCTCTGCAAGATTTTCTGCCTTACTCTTCCTCCCAGCATGCCTATGGCCTTCAGTAACTATGGTGCTGTCTCTATCTACTTTCCTAGCAAACCTACTGTTGTCACTCCACACTAAGAGTGTTTCCAACTTCATCCTACAGTCATGCTGACTGCTTTCTTGATTGTCGCCTTCTTGCAAACAATCACCACAAAGTCTCCAGCGCTCTGTCTTCTGTTTCCTTCTCCCTCTGCTTGCAATATACAAACAGAGTTCTAGCTCTGATACCACTTGGTGTGTATCAGAGTGCTCTTTATCTCTTGCCTCTCTTACCTGAAATGTACAAGCAAGAATCAAGGCTCTGATACCACTTGATGTGTATCAGAGTGCTCTTCACCTCTTATGCCTCCGTCGCCTGAAATATACAGACAAGAATCAAGGCTCTGATACCACTTGACGCAGTAGAGGTGCGAGCCCACCTTCTTCTCGCGCCCCCTGCTCACATGATCGTTCTAATCCCTCTTTTGAGCCAAAGCAACTCTTCYGATTCCCTGCTAGAATCTCTGTTGAAAACCCGATCCACAGGTCCTTCTCCTTTCCCTGTCACGGCCTCTGCACGTGCCTGTGACCTTTTCCCCGACTCAATTTCGGGTTTTGGGGTTTCGTCTTTTCTGATGTCAAGAACCTCTGTCCCCTCGAACTCCCAATTGCCGATCTGCCGATACGGCACTCCCTTTCGGCCTTATCCCCTCCTGGCTATGCCCTGGTCCATGTGACTACTTTTCATAAGACCGCAGCCTTATACTCCTATCGAGGTTTCGGACTTTCAAATGCCGCAATACATTTGTCCTCAGGATCCGTGATCCACCGAATCCCGATGGGCTCCAAATCCCACTAGTCTCCTGGGCTAGACTTTTGGGTCCATACAACCTCTCTCTATATGACCGCAGTCATACCACCTATTGGGGTTTCAGACATCGCAATGCCGAAATGCATAAACCCCGTGTCCTCGGGATTCCCAATATCCCGATCTCCGATATGACGTCAGCTGACAATCCTTGTCCGTTTTTAGCACGATCAACGACCGTGACCGCCTATGAAACCAACGACTCCAGATCTCCCTTGGGGTTTCACAACTTCTAATGCCGAAGTGATTTTTCCCTTGACTTCCCCGATCTCTCGAAAGCTGATTCTCCGCTATGCTGACAGCTGGCCCTACGATGGCACTTTCCTCCTCATCGGGGTTTCGGACTTCGCAATTCCAAATTGCAAGGACTTCGTGTCCACGATAGTCCCGATATCCCGATCCCTGATTTCTCCGATGTGGCTCCTCCTATCGGGACCTTTCCCGAAGGCTTCGATCGCTGCCACACATCCTCTTTAGATGGACGACTCTGATCACCTCTCGTGATTTCGAGGTTCCGAATGTCCCGGACGCCTCTTCCTCAGGACTCGCGAAATGTTGAACTCTGATGCGCTGATTTGGCTTCCTCTATTGGGACTTTCCCTGATAATCTGGATCTCCTCCACGTGTCCCCAACTGATGGACAAACCTGATCCAATCTTGTTGTTTCAAGACCTGAAGTGTCTCGACTTCCTCGACCTTGAGAATTCTGATTTCCCAAGTGTCGATATACTGATGTCTAGTGTTCGGATCTCCGGAATGAATGATCACGAGACACGTGTCCTCTCTCAGACAGACGGCCCAGATTTTGTTTCGGGGTTTTCAAGGTGGAATTACCCGATATCCCAATGCCTCAACGCCTTTTGAGACTTTTCTCCTCTCCTTTCCAGAGGCTAAACTCCGCGCATCTTCACCCGATCCGACGACTAGCGGGTTCTTTGCTCTAGATCTGACGGTGCGGATCATTCCTTCCTCTACGCACTCTCTGGATGTAGAAACCAACGGTCTAGATCTCTTTTCTTTGGCCGATCTGACGGCTGCTGTGCTCTCCTGAGCTTCTGTGCCTCCTTCCCAGACCTTTGCTCCTTTTCTCCTCTGCGAGCTCCTATACCTGGGTTCTCGCCGCGTGCTCTGAAAATGCTAACTCCTCCTGAGCTTGTTCCTCCCGAATCCTCAAAGGATTCTTTAACTTCTGTGCCTCTGCATATTCTTCACGCACACACAGTGTTGTCTCTCCTGAGCTTCTCAACACTCAGACCCCTAAGGGATTTTTGTCTTTCTTCCCTTCTCCTGTAGATGGAGAATGTTTGGATGCCCTCCTGGCTATCCTTCTGCTCAAGCAACCTCTTGCTGAGTCCGCAGGGTGTTCAACAATCCTGTGAAGATCCCTCAGTGGATTCTTCTTCAAATCACAGAACTCAAAGAGTTCTCTTCTTCCTACGCCTGTCTGCACACTGTCTCTATGCCCTCCTGGCAGAGTATCTTCCTTCCACAGAACGTTCAACAGTTCTGTCCTCTTGTGCACCTATGCACCCGCTCAATGCCCACCTGGTAGAGCTCTCAGAATCCTCAGTGATTCTGTTTCTTCTTAAGAACTCACAGCAGAGTCCCTCTTCAACACCTTGTTCCTAGGCTCAATGCCCACTTGGCAGAGCTTTACAGAATCCTCAACAGAATTCTGTCTGCAACCGTGTCTTCTCCCACACAGTCTTGCCTCCAAGGTATTCAACAACCTTGAGGTCTTTCTCCTAAGTTGTTGATTTCAACTTCTGTTCCCACCTGGCACGTCTCTGTCTGACTCTGCAGAGTTCAGAAATGCAACCTCTGTGCACGGCTATCAGAACCCACAGTGTTCTGTCACACCCTCCTGGTGTGAAGCCTCAAAGACTTCTTAAGCCTGAAATCAAGAACTCCTACAAATGCCTACCTACAACATACATTCATATCATAAAATAGAACACCCGCAGACATCCATTCAACACACAGTAATGCAGGAAAAACTGCTCTTTGTATTAAATATGGAAAATGCCTATATTTACAAAGTGTTCCTGAGCACGGCCTGTAACAAGGTCTCGAATCCTTCTCTTCTGCTCTCTACTTTCAAATTCTATCTCTCTACTTACAAAATGAGATACTCTTAGATCTCTTTTACCTGAGGGGGCTCTTAGAGCACTTCCCCCAATCTACCTACCCTATTCAATTGCATTGAATGGCCTGTCTAGTCAACATCCGGATCTAGATCTCAACCTTAGAAACATTAAAGGCCGATCTACTCTATGCCTGCACAAAGGCACGAATCTATGGCTCAACAGCCTAAGCATTTAATTACATTCAATTCAGATTTAAATGAGGACTGCGCCTCTCTTCAACTTTGAATGCACACACTCGACGTGGCTAGCTGGCTGGTTAGCTGATGTGGAGAGATGCTCCTGCATCATAAAAACATCAGGAAGAACATAAAGATTCCGAGAAAGAAAGAGAAGCTAGAACAACCAGTCAATGTAATAAGAATCAAAAGATCACCAACCTGATATGAACTCAATAAAATCAATCAAGAAGAGGAACTGAAATTTTTGATGAAGAACAATGTATATATGAAATCATTGCAAGACCCATAACTAGAGGTTCTCCCAGATGGAGGGAGAAGACTATGATGATTACTTGTTCCAATAAATCAGACATAACTCTACATGAGTCTTTATCTCATCTGCAATATCCATGGGTTGGAGTTCTACATCAGATGAACGCAAAGACTATTCTCTAGAGCAATTGAACAAAGATCGTATGAAGAGAAACCTCAATACTTTGAAGCATACCAGAAAGAGAACCTTGTATGCAGATAGAAGAAGATAACTTGGTGGAGAACCTCCAGTGCACAACAGAAGCGTGGTGAATATTTTCTATAAAAAAGATATTGTATCAAGAGGATTACTCAAAAGATCGAATCTCATAATGACCACATGGATATGTTCTAGTTTGAGCCTTGCCACGATGTTATGAGATAATGGGGAACAAAAGATGAATCCAATAATGACACATTATATTGATCAGAGCTATATGAAGCCTTCATAGAAAACCAATGTTCTAGAATGACCAAAGTACCTTGAGATCAAGCATTACATTCTCCATGATGAAGTCCAAAAAAGAGAAGTGGTTCTCCAATATATATATATATCTCCACAGATGAGCAGATAAGCAAACATTTTGGTAAAGCTTCTATCCAAGATGAAAGAGTTTTCATACTCAAGTTAGAGCTCATGGAGACGACTTCCTTATTGAAAAAGGAAGATATGACTTCCAGGTTGGGAGGGATCACTAATGTGTTATTGATTAATGGATAGTCATTTTTCAGTTCGAAAAATGGTCCAGGATGAGTAGTTCCTTTCCAGTTCGAAAAGTGGTTTGAGATTTTTGACGGACAGGCATTTTCCAGTTCAAAAAATGATCCAGATCGAACGGTCATTTTCGTAATGAAAATGGTTCGATGGATTGTTGATGTACCATAGATATTGACTTCCCATTGTGGTTAACATGGGGAGTGGTCTAGGGTAGTCTCTCTTCTTGAGGGTTACTCAAGAAGACTGGCCCGCCTTGCCGGATAGCGATTTCCCATTGTGGTTAACATGGGGAATGGTCTGTTTTGGAGGTTGGTGCATGACAATCATTTCCTCTTGTGGTTAACATGGGAAATGGTATGGATAGTCATTCCTTAGGGTAGATTCATTCTCTCCAGGTTTCACTTTGTTTAGTGTCGGAAAAATGGCCCAGGGTGGGGAATGGTCCAAGTTTAGCAATTAGGGACAGAGATTCCTTAGGGCAGACTCATTCTCTCCAGGTTACACTTTGTTTGGTGTCAGAGGAATGGCCCAGTGTGGGGAATGGTCCATGCTCAGAAATCAGGACAATTATTTTTCCTTTCTTGAGAAGAATAGTCCAGATAACTCATCATTGATGTCTTATGTTTTTGAGGGCAGACGCTCTTCCAAGATCTCACAGATGTGAGTGGAAGAATGGACCAGATGATTCAGTTTATATCATAACATTATTTATGTGTAGGTTGATATCAAATGATTGTTATGAAGACTATATGTCTCCAGACAATAGATGTATACTACTATGGTGGATGTGTTTCACTGTTTGATCAAGTACCTGTGTGCTACTTGGTGTGGTAGTGTACCACTGGATTGTAGTTGTGTATTACTATGGATAGACACGGTTGTGTTCTATTGAATGTTATTGTTCTGATTGCCTTGAAGACTATTAACAATGTTGAAAATGATTATCATCTAGATGGAGGATCAATGAATAGAGATTTCCCAGATAGAAAATGGTTCAGAACATTTATTCTTCTAGATTAAAAGAATGGCTCCTGTGTCACTCTGTGGAGTGAGCATCATGTCTGATTACTCAGATAGAGTATGGTTCCAAGAGATGATGCAACCGATGACACTGATTGTGATGATGGTGCTCATGATCTAGTCATGAGATAGTCTATACAACTATGTTGATGCTACCGGGTGAATGGTATGTTTGTGCTCAAGACCATTACCTATAATACCTCCCTAGCTAGGAGGGAGTGTTGATATTATGATAGTTGTGGGAGGTATTTACCTCCACGTGTAAACCTGATGAGAATGGAATATTCTGGGAAGCAAGAAGAAACCCTAATGAGTTGTATAATAACCCTAGAAGACATGTCGGCTCAAGAAGATAACTTGTATTAGGTTATTAGGCTCCAAGAGAAGAAGTCAGCCAGAATAAATAATATATATTGAACAGACAGATACCCAGAATGAGAAGTCAGCCCAGGAAGTTAGCCATAATTACTATAAATACAGGAGGCCATTCTTCATTCTGGCAGGCAGTCTCAGAATTGCAGAGCAACACTTGTGCGCACTGCAGTGCCTAGTTTTTGTGCGCAAGTTTGGAGGAGAGCTGCCATTGTAGCTGTTGCAGCTAGTAGATCACGTTTGTCTTGGACTACCTCTTGGTTAGGGTTTGGACTATCTGATCAACTCTTGTTGGTGCACTATCCTCAGGGAAAGGTGCGCTACCCTTTGTTTGGCTATCTAGCCTAGGGTTTTCTTCCGAAGTGATTCTTTGTCAAGACTAAGGTGCTTGGAGGGTGGCTTCGGCCTATGGTTGGGTGAAAATAGTGATATTGCCAATGGTAAAATGAGCACATTCATTCATATTCTAACAATATCATCCTGTGAGGGCCATGCTCGAAATCTATGCCATAAGAGGACCACTTATGTGAGGTACAAAAATGCTATGTGCAACAAGATTGGTCTTTACTCAAGATTGAATTCTATGGTAAGACTTATATAATCGCTTGGTTTTTGATGACCACTACCAAGGATCAATCCACTCATAGTGAATCTTCAATCTTGTAGGTTTCTTCAGTCTTGAACATCTATCTGAAGAATGGTTATGCTTGCCACAATGCTCGCAAGGATGGAGATCAAAACAATGATTCTCCTTGTGACCAAATCGATTACAATGTTGGCACTTTTCATTATGATGCTGAATTTAAATAGGTGAAGTTGAAACTTCTTGAAGGAATCCAACACTTTGGAACTAGATTAGTCTGGAATAATCGAGAATATGAAAGGTAACTTCCTTGTCATATCTTAGTCCCATTCTATTCTTGTTGTACCTGATTTCTTCCCAAGGTCTGATGATTGGCTTGGAAAGAGTATTTTGAACCAGTTTCTTTGAAAATTTTGAAAGTTGATTTATTGCAAGTTGTTGCATCATTGAAAGGTTTTCTTTACTAAACTCAAAAGAAAACTCTTGAAATGTAGGTTCAAGAATAAATTCATCTTTTTTTGCATTTGGAGTTATCTTATTGAGTTTCTCCTTCATCGAGTGTTGATAAAAAACATCATCATCATCATCTTCATCATCATAATTTCATTGATGTCAACCCTTGAAGAAAGTTCGGTAGTGAATTCCGGTAGCACAAAGGTTTGGGTAATGGAACCAAGGTTGTTTCATGTATAATGGTATGTGTTTTAGTATATTTGAAGGTAATACTATTCTATATGGATAATACATGTCATGCCATTTCTGGTGGTATGTGGAATGTCACATAACTCCTCACAGTTTGAGAGTTATGTCCTTACGAAGTTGGAGGACCCTCATATGTTGGCTTGAAGCCCCAAAAGGTCAAAGAAGTCAAAGAGCTTGCAAAGAAGAAATTATTATTTAAATGATAAAGTAACGTGACAAAGTCAAGAAGGATTATTTAAATAATAAAGTGAAGTGACAAAATCAAAGAAGATTATTTAAATGATAAAGTGAGGTGACAAAGTCAAGGAGGAATATTTAAATGATAAAGTAATGGAGAACTTTCTAATTATGGAAAGTGGTTAACCCTAAAAATGAGGAAAATAGGTTAAGTGACCTAGAAATAAGTTAAGTGACCTAGAAATGCATTAAGTGACCTAGAAATAGGTTAATAGACATAGAAATGGGTGAAGTGACCTAGAAGATGGAGAGTATAAATAAGAGGCAAGGCTCTCTCATTTTACATCACACTTGAGCATATTGAATATATATAGGCGACTGAGGTAACCAAATGATATCTAAGACAAATTTCAGAAGGAAGGTGAAGAAAATAGGGCCTAAATTCAACGGACGATAAATTCTTTTGATGATGCTTTCTAAGGTATGTTATTTACATGTCATCTCACCATTTT
>ML797521.1:138068-165321 GCA_009831015.1 Picea engelmannii
AGAACGGAGCTGGGAGACATGCCAGCCCAAGCGAATGAAATCATAAGGTTCTTGAACTCCAAGACCAGGGAGGAACTCGAAGAATTGAAGATTGAGGACATGACATAAACTATATTGGAGGTGAAAAGAGTTCTAACCAAAAGAGGCCTCATGCTTCAGCTTGAGGAGAGAATTCAAGTTATGGATCAAGGAGTGCAGAAGTTTTCCACAAGATAGACGCTCTGCAAAGGAAGGGCCTGCCTGGTATGAAGGTCATTAATGACAAATTAATGATACTCCCTGATTATAAGAAAAGGTTGGCTGAAGTGTCTAAGGACAATTCTAAGTTTGCAGGTATACAGGGAAGCATCACAGGAAACGCATTCATGGATGCCTTGCAGTTGGATATTAGTATCCATCACGAGATTAAGCACATATTTGTCACCAAGCCCACATTTTCTAAGTACACGGACATGGATGAAGTGTACCGGAGATTTCTTAAAGTCACAGTGCCAGGTCATATCAAATGGGAAGAGCTGTGCGATCTACTAGATTAGATGATGAGCTATCGCATCCAGTCACCTGTCCTGTCAGAAGAGGTTGCAGAGGCACCTCGCCAATGGCCTACCCCTGAAATTCAGCATACTGTTGTATTGAGTCATCAAAATAGTTTTGATTATTTAAGTTAGTTAGTCTAAAAATAGCATGAGCACGTCCTGATTAGTTATGACAGGAACGCTTGTATTTTGTATTATAAATACTTAAGTTTCCGAAGTTTTGAGGGTTGTTGATTCGCACACCCTATTGCTATCAGACTGTATCATTTTTGAAGAGATCCACCATTAATAAAGAAGAGGCATTTTACAGGATTCTTGCGTATGTTCACTGGTGATGTGATTTTCTAAGTTAAATGTTTTATTTCTCTATATTCATTTCATTTTCTGAATCTAATCTTTATGAATAGCGTTATGTTGCAGGATTTATCTTTGATACCCTGTTTCCGATTCTAAAAGATTTAAATGTTTATCTTCTGATATCTTCAATTAAGAAATTCTTAACTGCTTGTTAATTGAAGTTATTTTCCTCATCTGTTCTTCCATTCATCATTTTAATTACTAAAAGATCCAGTGAATGTATTACCTCGCCTTTTGAAATCTTCTTTGGCGTTTATGGTTATTTCTCAGATTTGACTAAACACAGACCCCATAGCCCAATGGATGTGTAGTTTGTCTCAACCAACTTTAAAAATCCTTTACAACAAAACCAACAATTCTTTTAACTAGCCTAATATCTGAAATTAAAACAAAGCTAAATCATATAGAGAGATCCCTCTCTGAAGCTGGAAGGGATAGATCCCAGCTTTAAAAGTGGTTGGTTAAGGTTACCTTTGTAGATTTCTTCTTTTTCAACCTCTAAGAAATTTACCAAGTGCTAACACAAGGTAAGCCAAGGTAATATTTTATTAATTGAAGTTTATGTTGATGATATTATTTTTGGTAGTGATGATGATAGGTTAAGCCAGAAATTTGCAAAGGATATGCAGAATGAATTTGAAATGTCATTACTTGGAGAACTATCCTTCTTTCTGGGACTTTATATGTGTCAAAGCAACCAATGAATTTTTATTTCTCAAACCAAGTATCTCAGAGAAATGCTAAAGAGGTTTGTAATGGAATATTGCAAACCAGTTATCACTCCCATGCAAACCAGTTGCAAGTTAAGCAAAGATGATGATTCAAAGTCTATAGATCAGAGGAAATACATGTCAATAATTGACAACCTACTATATGTGACAACATCCAAACCAGATGTAATGGAGGCAATTGGACATGTGGCATGATTTCAAGCAACACCAAAGGAATCGCATGTATTAGTAGTGAAGAGAATTTTTAGATATCTCAAAGGAACAAAAGAGTTTGGATTATGGTATCCAAAAGGAAAGGATATATCTCTTATTGCCTACACAGATAAAGATTGGGCAGGTTGTATTAATGACCGACGAAGCGGCAATGGAGCAACGTTCTACTTGGGTGGGTGTTTAGTATCATGGCTAAGCAAGAAACAATCATCAATATCTCTATCTACAACCGAGGCATAGTATATTGCAACAACATCATGTTGTACACAGGTTCTTTGGATGAAACAAACTTTGATAGATATACAGGTTGAGTATGATGAGCCCATTCCAATCCATTGTGATAATACAAGCACCATAAGTATATCAAAGAACCCGGAGATGCACTCCAAGACGAAACACATTCCAATCAAGTATCACTTTCTACAGGAACATGTTGTAGAAAAGAACATCAGAGTTGAGTAAGTGGGCACAAAATAACAAGTGGCAGAAATATTTACAAAACCACTTCCACAGGAATCCTTTGAGTATCTTCGCCAAAGACTCAGAGTTATTTCTACTCCAAAATGAATTCTTTTGAATGATTATCTTATATGTCTTATATGTACACAAGGAAGCACTATAAAGAGGATAATTCAGTCAGGGGGAGAAACCCCAAATGGAAAGATACCTTTGTCATTGATGATAAAGGGGGAGAGATTCATTAGATGTAGAGGAAAGAGGCATGGTTCTAGGGGGAGAAATGGTCACAGAGATGCAGAGGAAAGAGGCATGTTTCCAGGGGGAGCATGAGTGATATGTCTTCAGTATTGCCCGACATAATTTCAATATTGCATCAGAGTGTTTCCATCAATTCCAAAGGGGGAT
Source organism: Picea engelmannii (assembly GCA_009831015.1). Lineage (NCBI taxonomy): Eukaryota > Viridiplantae > Streptophyta > Pinopsida > Pinales > Pinaceae > Picea > Picea engelmannii. The sequence goes on from ML797521.1 coordinate 140,770, forward strand.
ATTGTTGATTAAGGTTAGTTGTCATTGATGTCAACCCTTGAAGAAAGTTCGGTAGAGAATTCCGGTAGCACAAAGGTTTGGGTAATGGACCCAAGGTTGTTTCATGTATAATGGTATGAGTTTTAATATATTTGAAGGTAATACTATTCCATATGGATAGTACATGTCATGCCATTTCTGGTGGTATGTGGAACGTCACATAACTCCTCACGGTTTGAGAGTTATGGCCTTATAAAGTTGGAGGACCCTCATATGTTGGCTTAAATCCCCAAAAGGCCAAAGAAGTCAAAGAGCTTGCAAAGAAGAAATTATTATTTAAATGATATAGTAAAGTGACAAAATCAAGAAGGATTATTTAAATAATAAAGTGAAGTGACAAAATCAAAGAAGATTATTTAAATAAGTTAAGTGACCTATAAATGCGTTAAGTGACCTAGAAGATGGAGAGTATAAATAAGAGGCAAGGCTCTCTCATTTTACATCACACTTGATCATATTGAATATCTATAGGTGACTGAGGTAACCAAAGGATCTATAAGCTGAATTTCAGAGGTAAGGTGAAGAAAAGAGGGCTGAAATTCAAGGGAGGATAAATTCTTTTGATGATGCTTTCTAAGGTATGTTATTTACAGGTCATCTCACCATTTTCACAATAACGTTTTTTATAGAATGATTCAGACCGTGAAATTGATATTCCATTGAGGAAACATATCCAAGTATCAGTGGTAAAAAAATCATCTTGTGGGTCGTTGCATTTTTGGAGTTAAACTCCATGGAAAATAGGGTTTGTGGCTAGTCCTAAAACTAGTCTAAAAATGATGTTTCGAGTAAAAATGTCATAACTTATTCATAACAGATAAAAATTAAGTAAGACCAAATGTGTTGGTTAGAGTATAGTCTGTAGTATGCTGTGTAGCATTTTCAGATCGATTCAACAAATATTCCATGTGGGGMACGGTCTACAAGGTCGCTCTCTAGAATAAGMCAGAATTCAACAAGGTATGCTATTTTTGCTATTACTCCTTTTCTGAGAGGTTCCAAGTAGTGATACCTGGACGAATTGCATAAAACAAAGAGAATAAAATTGTGTATTAGTTTCAGATCTTTATTCATTACATGTACATAGTTATGATTATTTCAAGTTAGGGTTGTTGACTAATCCAAAACTAGTCATGTGAGACTAAAGAAAAGTTTGATGAAAATGCTAGTCTCTTGTTGTTAAAGTTAAGGAAGGTTTGCAGGTATGTGATAATATACACCAGGTCTATTACAGAGTTACAAATCATATTTGGATGATGAAATTGATGATGGATTTTGGTTAAGGTACATGTTGGGTACATGGTTGAGACAAGTAGTTGATGAGTTGACACATACATGAGGTGTATAGTTGATGATTTTGGTACATATTGATGATTCATAGTTGATGAGTAGTTGACACATGATTGGTACATAATTGGTACATGGTTGGATGCACTTGTTTATGGTACAAGTTGATTACAGGTTGTTTGGTATAGGTTGTAGCATGGCTGATGCACTTGCTTATGGTATAGGTTGGTTACAGGTTGAGGTACAGGTTGATGCATGGTTGATGCATGGTTGATGCATGGTTCAGGTTTATTGGTGTTTTCCCTTGAACAAGTTTTGAAGAATACTTGGTCATATTTGACCGTTTTTGGGACTTCGACAACTTGCCAAAGATGGAGCGCAACGCAAAGCAGAAATTAGGGAAACTAGACCTATTTTTGGGTCCCTTTAGGGTTTTGGGTTAATGTAACAGGAAAGGGATGTCGACCCATGGGTTCACCCATGTTTAGGCCCATTTTTGTAATCTATAAATAGATACTTAGTCAATTTAAGAAGATAAGGGGGAGAGAGTAGTAAATCTATGTGATGTATAGTTGATGGCTTAGTGCCAGAACTGGATCTGTGTGATCGGATGTATGTTGTAAATGCTTTGTGCATGATTGTAAGAAGCTCGCAAGTTGTTTTGTGCTGAAGTGAAAGGAAGAAGGATCTAGCGAGCTGCGCAGATCTTTTGTCCTATGCAAAGAAAGGATTGTTGAAGCTCTGTGCTATAACTGCTTGACTGAGATAATAAAGAAGAAGTTCTTGTGGATGTAGCCCCAGGGTGGGGGTGAACCACGGTAACTTTGTGTATTGTGCTCTATGCTTCGACCTAATGTGTTTATCTCCTTCTTGGCTAAGTTCTTGATGTGATTAAATAGATTTAGTTATGCTTTGTGCTTCTGAGATAGGAATGAATGTTAGATCTGATATATGCTTAGTTCTTGTTCTGCTGAACCCGATCTATCTTGTTGTGTCTAAGTGATGAATTATCTTAGATCTAAGTACTCACTGTGATACTCTGTGCTATTTGCGAAGTGTTGTAAGGGTTGAATATTGATGGATAAACCATGCTAGATGATTGCTAAGTGCTATAATCATAGATCTGTGTCCCAACTAAGGTTGCAGACATCTCAATCCTGTAACCACCCCTGCCTCTACCTCGGGTGAGATTTCATCTGCTTCGCAGGTGTTTCCGAAAGGGCCGGTAGTTAGGGTTTTGTTGGTGCACTCTTGAGCATTGAACCCTGGGTCTTCCCCTGTGCCAACAAATGGTTCTGTTGTCGGGACCTGAAACTGTGATTGCTGGGAACTAAAGAAGAAAAAGCTTTGTGCGAAATAAGCTTTGTGTGTAGAAATGTTTCCCTAGTGTGCAGTATTCTACTTGACCTGCGAAGCTTTGTACTGAGAAAGAAAGGTCAGATCTGAAGGAAAGAGGTCGGATCTGTAAGAAAAGAGGTTGATACTGAAGAAAAGAAGTGAGATCTAAACACTTTGTTCTCTAAGAAAGATAAAAGTAGAAATTTCTATAGAAAAGAGGTAAGATCCGTAAGCTTTAGCCTCTAGTAAAGGTAAGAATAGTTCAAGTTTTAGATCTGAAAGCTTTGTGCCCTGTGAAAGAAAATAAGTGAAAATTTTTACTTCTAACATACGGATTTAGGTATGCTTGATAAATTTTGTCTCAGCTTAAAAACTAAAGCATTGTTAGATAAAAGAAAGTTTGATATGAATAGGTCTGATAGGAATAGTGAAAGATATGTTATACCTATGCATAGAAAGAGTTTTTGGACTAACCAATGGAATCAGGACGCTAGAAAGAAACTTTTGTAGGCTAACCCTTATGATCCTAGCATGCAGTACAAAAAGAGTTGGGGATCATTGAAGTGAAAGAGAGGATTAACTCTTTACTACAATTGTAGAAGACCATGACATATTGATAAGGAATGCCCTGGGAGAAACCCTAGTTGCTTCTGTTGTAAAGCTATGGACCATGAAGTATTGGATTTCCATAGAATGATTGCTAGACTTGAAAATCTGAATATGGAACAAGCAAAATCTGAAGGAGATCAATAGACTAAAAATATAGAAGAACCCCAGAAAGAATCAGAGATCATGTTACTGAAAATAAAATAAACCCTAGATGACCATAAGGATGTCAGTTTGTCAGGGATCTTCAAAGAAAAGGAGAAAATCGAAGTAAGCATAGGAGACTTCGACATTTATTGTGCTCTGGATGAGGGAACAACGATGACCATTATGACAGAAAGCACTTGGAAAACCCTAGGAAGGCCTACTCCGGTCCCTTCACTAGGAACCATCAGATTGTTTAAAGGAAAAATGGTAACCCTATGTGGTAGAATTACCTAGATAGCTATGAGTACCCATGGAACTTCGATAGAGGAAGAATTCGAAGTTATTAAATTTATTGAGGACCATGCCCCATTTCCAGATTTGTTAGGTAGGATCTAGATTGAAAAAGAACAGATCTAGAGAACATAAGGAAAGGACGCTCTAGAAAAAAAGAAGCAATAACTCATGGAATTTATGTCTAGAAGGATCTCGTACTTGATGAAAGAATAAGAGGACAGACCTAAGCCATTGAACACCAGGGACTTGGGTATCAAAGTTATAAGAGCATTAGAGGAACCACAAAAGACTGAAATACCTAATCCATATGATGAAGGAGTATTACCCTTGGATCTGAAGAAAGAACCTAAGCAACATGAAGTGATTATGTTAAGAGAAGATAAGAATCAAAATGGTAAAAGGATGACCGAGACGAAGCTTACTGGGAAAAAGTCTAGGAAGAGAAGTAAGAAGAGGGCCAAAATTAGAAAGTTACAGAAGACTCGAGAGGAAACTTCACAAAAGGAAAAATCACAGGAATCGAGCTTTGCCGAGATCTCAGAACAGTGACCTATGGCACTTCGCCATGGCACATAAATATAGCCGTTGGAAGCTAATATAACCGTTCAACTTCTGCTCTGAATGGGTTGAAATGTATTTATGGCTCACCACTAGACTGTTAGACTGCGCCATATGGATAGAACATCAGTTAATGCAGCCTCTTATCCGTTGCAAGCCGACCGTTGCTAAGTTTCCCTACTTAGTTCGTTGCACCATGCATCGAAAATACTTTTGCTAAATGAGAATTTGAGCCTCAAACTTGAGATTACTTCACCCTGCGATCATTGCCTTGTTCCCATATTGTTCATCATAGTCTCTGAATTCATTTTCACACCTAAGCTAGTGGACCCAAGCTTGTATGACAGACGAGCTCAACGTTGTTGATAAAGTAGTTGAAGAAGTTTTGATTGACTTAATGGCTGAGAGAGTCATGTCAGAACGAAGGATGTCTGTAGGTGTGCAAGTATCATCAACAAGAGGATTCCAAGCTTCTCCCTCCACTGCTCCTAGAGCAGGACCTTCCCCAACCACGATCGAGACAAGAACAAAGCACATAGATGATATTGCAAATGCCAAGCTGATCCCACGCATTTTGTTGGTTTACATACCACCTTTGAGGGGAAAGATTAACCATGAAAGTGTACCCAGAGACTTTTAGTACACCTTGATCACCGCGTATCTTCCGAAAGGGGTGCACGCAGTACGTGATGACCAGGATAAGCTCACAACATTGAAATTTAATGATTTTAACCTCGAAGATCGCAAAACCTACATCATGTTAACCCCACATAAGTACTTAACCAAGACCAAAGGCAGAAATCCTAAGATTGTCCCGTAGTCCTTGACCCAGAACTTCGCGTAGTCCACATGGCTCAATGTAATGAAGATCCCTCACTTCAGAAGACACCAGGAAGTTAACACATGCGTCAAGTTGTTGCTGTCTTGCTACCACGAAGGATACTTATGGTTGGACCACCGCATCACTGTGGATCCAACTCTGATCAATCAGATCACATGACTTAGCATGCAAGGCCCTGACCCACAAGACTTTTACCTAGGGAAGACCTCAGACCGAGCACTAGCACAAAGGATAAAAGAAACTTATGGTGATGTAGAGAAATGTACGTGAGGCTACAAGGTAGCCTCTATCCAGAGTAGCATAGTGCGCCTTGCCTATCAGCTGACCGCGGGAAAGTTAGTTCGTAAGAAAAGACCAACACAGGTGACTGGCTTCATAGTTGACCTCACAGGGAAGTGCGCCGAGGGACTACAGATGAATTGGGCACAGTATCTTGTAAACCAGTTAGAGCTGGATTGCAGAGGAGCGTAAGACCAATGGTATGAGCTCCACTTTAGTTGGTTTCTCATACTCATCACTTTAATTGCTTGGGAACTTCCAGAGGGAGCCAATTTTCCAGAGATCGAACCTTTTGAACCACTAGTCGCGAAGTTATGTATGTTGTGGTACTCCAACGACGTGAACAAGCAATGGAAGTCCAATGATGTCTTCCACACCTATTTCAACCAACTGAAGAATCCAATTCAGTCTACACCGCGAATCACCCCAAATGTACTTCATAGGTTTAGACCTTTGATGAAATTCAGCGCGGACCGCCAATTCACCTACATTACAACACGCGGTGATGAGCATAAACAATAGCTCCAATCCTATTATAAGCTGACATAAGATGACTTGGAGGAGATTACTAAGGAATGGTCAGTGGACCTCCTTGTTGCAGCAGACCCCACAGACATGTCCAATGAGGAAATCCCTTAAGCTATGCTGGATACACCTGGGCCAAACAAGAATAAGAAGGATGATGAAGTTGAAGATTTCCCTAGCACGTCCACAAAGACTATTTCGATCTCACATGCACAAGGAGGTGATGGTGACAAACTAGGTGGCACAAAGTTGAGCAAAACAGAGGCGAGGTTACTCCACCTAGAGAGGAGGAGGACCCCTCCATGAAAAGAAATATTACACCACCAAAACCCTCCTCACAAAAGAAAGCTAAGGCCACCCGAACCACTCTTAAAACTACCCTTACCCCAGATGACTTTGACTTCTTAATTGCTGCGTTGAATGATGTTTAGCTAGAGCTCGCAGAAAAGAAAGAAGCAAAGCAGGAGGAGATATTCAACCGAATCAAGGGCGAACTCCAAGAAGTGCAGCAGGCACTCCAATCCAGTCAAGCAGTTTCTAAAACACCCTTGATAAGAAGAACATCAGGAACAGGTGATGAGCCCACTCATCTACACCAGATTGCTGATCAAGTCAAAACTCACCTTCAACGAGCCCAAGAAGACACAACACAAGCCACCCAGGCTTTGATGCAAGCATAGAAAGCACTTCTAGAAAAACAGAGTGAGGAAAAACAGGAAAAGATTGCCCTGAAAGTGAAGTGGGACAAGGAAAAGGCACAGTTTCTAGAAGAGCAACTTGAAGTACAAGAAAGGGTTCAAAAATCACTTCACTCTGTGAAGGTCATAGAAGTGAAGATGGAAGACCGTCTCCCATAGCAGGTGACCCAATTGGAAGAAGTAATCTAGCAACTCCAATAGTGCATCACAGATCTAGAGCTCTACACCGTGCCCGAGACCCCCCAAGAAATAAGAGATCTAAGAGAGGTCACTGCTTGAAGCGCAGTTGGCCAATTAAAAACCTTTTCCCTGGAATGCAAGAAGTTGAGCGCTAGAAGTGCCCAGACTTACGAAACCCTCGCAGAGAATCCAGAATTGCAGACATTGGAGGCACAACTCCAAGAAGCAAAGAAACATGCAGACACACTACAGGCGCAGATAAAGACTTTGACCCTAGTTGAAAGAATGAAGAGGCTCATAGAACAACGCACAACCCAACAAAAGGTACATACACTGTAAAGTAAAGTGATGGAAGTCTCCCAACAACTTCAGCCAATCCAAGAAAAGGCATGTTAGCTGTTCGCTGAACTTGAAAGCCAGGAAGGTGAACTCGAATAGGTTGTCATCACTGTAGAACAATGCCTGGAAGGACCCCTCAATGACACATTGATCCAAGAATTCACTGAGCAAGAGGCTGTTGCACTGCAGTAGGTTGAAGTAGCTCGAGCCAAACTCGAAGCATTCGAAGTGGAATTGATCAGACAAGAGTGACTCGGGATGAGTCACAGGTGAGTGTTGGGGGCCTGTTGGCCCTTGACCAAGTTTTGAAGAATACTTGGTCATATTTGACCATTTTTGGGACTTCGACAACTTGCCAAAGATGGAGCGCAACGCGAAGCGGAAATTAGGGAAACTAGACCTATTTTTGGGTCCCTTTAGGGTTTTGGGTTAATGTAACGAGAAAGGGATGTCGTCCCGTGGGTTCACCCACGTTTAGGCCCATTTTTTTAATCTATAAATAGATACTTAGGAAATGTAAGAAGAGAAGGGGGAGAGAGTAGTACATCTATGTGATGTATAGTTGATGGCTTAGTGCTAGAACTGGATTTGTGTGATTGGATGTATGTTGTAAATTCTCTGTGCATGATTGTAATAAGCTCGCAAGTTGTTTTGTGCTGAAGTGAAAGGAAGAAGGATCTAGCGAGTTGTGCAGATCTTCTGTGCTATGCAAAGAAAGGATTGTTGAATCTCTGTGCTGTAACTGCTTGACTGAGATAATAAAGAAGAAGATCTTATGGACGTAGCCCCAAGGTGGGGGTGAACCACGGTAACTTTGTGTATTGTGCTCTATGCTTCGACCTAATGTGTTTATCTCCTTCTTGGCTAAGTGCTTGATGTGATTAAATAGATTTAGTTATGATTTGTGCTTCTGAGATAGGAATGAATGTTAGATATGATATATTCTTAGTTCTTGTTCTGCTGAACCCGATCTATCTTGTTGTGGCTAAGTGCTGAATTATCTTAGATCTAAGTACTCACTGCGATACTCTGTGCTATCTGTGAAGTGTTGTAAGGGTTGAATATTGATGGATAAAACATTCTAGATTATTGCTAAGTGCTATAATCATAGATCTGTGTCCCAGCTAAGGTTGAATACATCTGAGTCCTGCAACCACCCCTGCCTCTACCTCGGGTGAGACTTCATCTGCTTCGCAGGTGTTGTCGAAAGGGCCGATAGTTAGGGTTTTTTTGGTGCACTCTTGAGCGTTGAACCCTGGGTCTGTTCCTGTGCCAATAATTGGTACATTTTTACAATGGTATATCTCACAGTGATAGTGTGAAGGTGGTTCCATTATTCTACTTCTACTTTAGGGTGGTTGGACAGGGAAAGGACAATTGGTTGTAGCCACCTTTCAGTTGTATCCGGAGAACATAGGGGTTTGTAGCCTCCTTCTGGTTGTAGCCACCTTTCGGTTGTAGCCGGAGAACATAGGGGGTTGTAGCCTCCTTCTGGTTGTAGCCAGAGAATAGGGGAGTTGGAGCTTCCTTCAGGTTGCAGCCTGAGAAACAAGGGGGTTGGATCCTCCTTCCAGTTGTAGATAGAAAACAAAGGAAGTTGGTGCTTCCAATGAATGTAATTCTTCAAGACATATAAGAAAAAGAATTATGTGGTTTTCTCCTGCTATGGGTTTCCACGTAAAACACTGGTGTACTGTGTATCTGTATGATTGTTCATTTGTTCATTTCTTATTTACACTGCAGTGGTTGGATGATAATGCTACATTGATATAACACTTGGATTATATGGTTAAAAAGGATTAAATTTCTCTATTACTGATTCACCCCCCCCCCTCTCAGTAATCCAACCACTCCTTCACTGACTGTTGATAAAAAACAACATCATCATCATCTTCATCATCATAGAGAGGGTTGTGCTGAACAAAAACTAGTTCAGAACACTTCAACGGCTGTTGATGTTTGAGATCTATCAACTCATTATTTAGTAATTGGGATTGATCTTGAAGAAGTATAATTTTATCTTCCATCACTTGCAAACAAGTTAGCACTGATTGAAGTGTGGATTTGTTCAATATCATTGTGTTGTCTTCAATAGTGTTTATTAGAGTGTTAAAAAACTCTAATAATTCTAGATTTTGCTCCATTTGAACACGCTCACTTGCACTTCTCGTTCACTTTCTCTTGTACTCGCTCGCTTGATTTTTATTCCAAAAAGTTGAGGGTGTTGGATACTACCAAAAATGCACCCAAAATTGTGATGTTTACAATGATTTTAGTTTCAACACTCAACCTTGTCAATTTCGACTCAAAATGACAATGACTCTTGGGTGTCGGGCTTAACTGAGAATGCACTCGAAAATTACAAATTCAACTTCACTAGATTTCACACTTACAATAAAGAACTATTTGCAAGTATCAAATGATCTTCAATTTTGAATGCTTAACAATGTTTCATTTACTTTATTTTCCCTTTCATTGATTGATGTAGAATCATTGTTGAATGTTGATGTTGACAATTAAAATGCTTGAATGTTGATTTTGAATGCTTGAATGTGCATTGCATATGCTTGATATGTTCATTGTTAATGTGATTGTCGACTTTATTTCTTCAATACGTTGCTTGATTATACTTTGTAGGAATTTGATCACATGTGTTCGGTTATATGTGCCTTGATTTCATTAACTTGTTTTGTAGTTTGTGTGTTTGATAATGTCAAAACTAGACATAAATCACCACATAAAGCAACCATAAGAAAACCACCATCACACAAGCATAATCGTCCTTAGAGCTCCTTATTCAATTTTAGGCCAGGTCTAGGACAAAGAACAAAGTAAAATTTTGATATTATTATGACATTCTTCTTACAATGATAATGGATAGATATAAAGCCAACAATTTTACTCAAAAATATCACCAAGCTTCTTCTAAAAAACAAATATTTGTGTGATCTTGCCAAACATAAAAAATAATAAGGCTCATTTAAAAAATGCTGAGCATACTCCCATCCATGTTTAAAATACACATCAAACCTTGTCTCCTTATATCTCCTCCTTTATATAAAGGGCACACAATTTTATGTCTTCAAAAAGAACATAAATATGTTTTTTTTTTTAAAGGGATACTTTCAACTTTGAATATTATAAATTACCACTCTTTACCCTTATACCCATTATCTCGCATCATTTATGAGTAGTTAAAATAAGTTACCATTATCTCACATCATTTATGAGTAGTTAAAATAAGTTGAAAGAACGAGTTATGTGGAATTTGCAAAGGAAGTATAAATAAACTTGATTAAATCTATGAAAGAATGAGTTAAGGAGTACCAAAATGAAATGAGACTTTTATTTTGTCTTTGAAAGACTTAAAATCAAATAAGATTTGTTATTTTTGTATAAAATACAATATTTTTTTTAAAACTAGAATAGAAAAGGATTTTTATATATTAAAAGAGGGCTATGCCATGCTACAACGGTTACATACAATAGTATTAAAAATTGCCAACTGCACAATTCTATAATTTATACATAGTATACTATCCTTATACAGGGTTTCCATACTATATTTCCAGGTGATTCCACACATTTCCTACTTGACAAATTGATTCAAAATACAATCAGACTTTAAAAACATACATAATATTATGGATGAGCGTTGCCTTGTGCTTATTCTACTTCGTCTAACTAAAGAGAACCTTGTTCTTCAATGTCCATTGGGTCCCTTCCTTGGCTAATCATCTCATCCTCCCTTTCTCCTTGTATTCCAGATGCCATATTGTAGGATGCCAGGAAGAGCAATTCGACATGTGTCACTGCAAAAAGGATGTGCAACCTACTACACTCTGCCTCTAGGGTGTGTATTTGTTGGTTATGATGAGAAAGGAGGGTCAAGGCATTGGAATCGAACTCCTCTAATTTGGCAGAGACACCCATTAAATCCCTATTGTTTGCTTGTGTAATCTTGTCATGGTGCCTTAAAATTTTCCTGAATTACTTATGCTCTGGATTCTCCATGATTCTAGTATGTAGGGAGTAGTCAAGATACCAAATCTCAACCCCAGTTAAGTCCCTGTAAGTCCCTTGTCTAACTGCTTCGAAATACAACAAAAGGAACAATGACTTCCCACTTCCTCGATTTCCACTCTCAGCAAATAAAAAGAGAGTGGGGATACAAGAAAACAGATTCACAATCCAACCCAGGAGATACCTAAATGATATTTTCGGCATTAAAGAGATGGTTGAGAGGAACTCCCTTGCGCTTCCAGACCTCTCTCTTTTCCAAAAACACTGATCGACTTGGAACACCACACTTCCTTGCAATTCAAGCCTAACATAATTTCAACCTCTAAATATTCTCCCAACGCACCCCCTGAGGCTTCTCTCCAAATTGATAACCATGGATTTTTTGTAACCCCTCATCCCATATATCCTAATACCATATCCAAGAACACATTCAACTTCCCCATATGTGAAATAAAGGATCATGGGTGTGAGATGAACATGCCACCTTCCTGACATCCCTTCTAAATCGTCACCTTGCACTTTGGAAAAGGATCCCAGATATGAAGGATGCATTTGAAAATCGATGGGGAATTGGAGCCCCTCCTTGCCATATAGGAAAATTGATAACCCTTGCCCCTTTACCATTATATGACTATGGGATGTGTAGGGAGATATTAAGTCTAATGTTTTGAAGGGATCCCTGAGGAAGATCTGTCGCAAGATTTTCACAGAGGTATGCCTCAACGTTGAGCTCCATTTTGATATGCACAAAACTTTTTTTTCTTGAAATTATTTGCAATTATTTTAATGATTATGAGGATTGTGCTTAATGTATTCTCGGAAGGACTTCTTTGCTCATTGATTTCTCTAACGAACAATAGAGTCCCCAAGCACTATCAATTTATTTATTCCTGCCTCCTTGGCAATGTTGAGCCCACACCAAAGAGAGTAAACTTCCACCAGGTTATTAGAAACACTCCCAAGTCCCTAGGCATAATTCACAATTGGAATTCCTCTTGGATCATGAATTTCACTCCCCCCTCCCCCCGCACCTACCACCCCTAAAATACAAGATACACCAAATGAAACTTGAAATAATTTTTTAAGGGCATTTATGGAATTATCACATCTATTTTTTAATCAACGTTTGGGACCAAACAACTGTGATCCATTATCAAGAATAATATTTACTTAATATGTATGAGGAATGCACAAGATGCAAATGAGGTACTTATTACTATTCAAGTGAAAGATTTTTTTTTACCTAACATGTATGAGGAATGCACAAGATGCAGTTAAGTGATTTAATTTGGAAAATTTCATGTTTTTAGGGATTTTATTTGGATGATTTCATGTTTCAAGGCCTCTTTTTGTAATATATCAAATTGTAACAAGTGGAATGGTTTAAATTTGAACTTTTTAATTATAATGATTATTGTGGGTTTTAGGATGGAGTTTTGTATACTTGTAAGTGTGGTTTGCAAATATAAACTCCAGGTAGGACAAGTTAACTTATACATTGACTAAGAACACCTTGTTTTATCATATCAAATTGTAATTCTAGTATATATAGCAAGCATACCTCAAAGCCATGGTTTGTTTTCATGATCTCAACCTGTTCAATATAGTGGTTAACAACCACATCCAAACCCTTGGTAAATATTCACGTTCCATCCAAATCCTCAAATGTTCAAATAACATAACACCTTGAGCGATCCAGATGGATATCGGTGGCCACCCACCTTTTCCAACTAGCTCAAAATAGTTTTATGACAATTTTGGTAATTTACTATTTTTAGCAGTTTTCACTTCCGGAGCTTTTTTGAGGCTCTAAATGATGTTTTTTTTTGGGAAAACAGGTTTGCAATATTGAAGTTCCTTCAATATTGTGCCTAAAATTAATCTCCTCGATGATACCTTTCCAATGGGCTATCATATGCCTAAAACGAAGATCATATGCAAAAGTTATGACCCCAGGAAGTTGATGTACTAACTTACCCAAACGGGGCCCACATGACTTTTGGCGCTTCATCTCCTAGGGTTAGGTTTTTGGATGTCTAGGGTTTTTGACATTCGTGCTTATTGTAAAAATGCCTGTAGATCCTGATTGTAATCATCTTCTTGCGAATGAGTGCAACCATGACATCTCTTCTTAGAGATAAGCCGCCACCATTCCAACAAGCTTGTTTCCGCAACATTTTACAGTTTCCAGGTTATTTCTTTATGAATAGAAAACCAATTTTACTGTATCTCTGTTATTTTGTGTTAAGAACCTATTAATAATCTGTATTCATTTTTTTCTGCTCATAAAATATGGATCAATGGTATCATATTTGTCTGCTCCTTGTCGTCTTAATGCATGTCCCCAACGAGGTCAGAGTACAAAGAGTTGGGTCTCGAGCTTGTTTCTCTTGAGGACAAAATCTCTCGCATGCCCAAGAAACCTCTCATGGCAGGAGAAAATAAATATGATGGGACAAGAGATCCTTTCAAACCGTTGATTGAAGAAGCCATCACACAATAGAGGAACGAGATGATGGATACTTTCGTGCAAATCCTTCGACGACTACCAACAAGCGACACATCTTCTTCGAATGGAGGCGCCGCCCCCTTCAAGGTACAAATAAACTTCAATATTCCTATATTTGAAGGTTAGATAGACACAGATGTTGTAGACAAGTGGTTGAATCTACTAGAAGGGTATTTTTCTGTCCATAACTTTTCGAATAGAGAAAAGATTACTTTTGCGCTCCTCAAAGCCGTTCTCCATGTCAAATATTGGTGGGAAACTTTCTGTGAGAAAAAGGAAACAGATGAAACCTCACTATTTTCAGTCACGACCACCTGGGAATCCTTCAGGGATGCTATTAAGGAACAATACTACCCTGTCGGAAGTTATGACAACCTGTATACCAAATGGACCACACTGTGACAAGAAAGAGACCAAGCAGTGCCAGATTTCACAAATATCTTCCATACCTTGCGCACCAAGCTAGGTATCAAAGTTTCAAAGAGACATCTGGTGCTCAAGTATTGTGGTTCTCTGCATAGATACATCTAGACTAAAATGGAATTTCTAGACATCTCATCCTTGGGCATGGCCTATAGATATGCTGTCAAAATTGAATAGAAGCTCAAACAAAAGATGCGACTATTTGGGCCTGGGAACCCCTCACAAAAAAATCCAGGAAAGGGTGGCTCCAACCCACAGAACAAAGGATAGAGAAAATATGGATAGTATCAGGACAACTAGTCCAAGCCGCAAGCAAAGAAGGACACCAGAAAGACAAAGAAAGACACCGGGAAGTGGTGCGACTTCCATAAGAGCCCTTGGCATAACACTGCTGACTGCTGCTCAAAGCAGTCCTAGGTGGCCAAAGTGAAAGCCTATGAATCAGATGTAGATTATGACTTTGAGCTAGAACCAGAAAGGGGAAGATGGATCATTGACGCAGAACCTAGTGCCACCATTGCTACCACCAAGCTCCAACCTGGTGAACTAGATGAGCCAGAAGAAGGAGAGCGCCTCTTCCATTCACAGATGTGGGTAAAAGGCACCCCACTACACTTCATCGTTGATAGTAGTAGCCAGAAGAACCTCATCTCAACAAAGGTCGTCAAGCAACTGGCCCTGCCAATAACACCACACCCGCAACCCTACACCATTGGATGGCTCTGCCAAGGAAGCGATCTCCGCGTCAGCCAACAGTTTTTATTGTCGTACGACATCAATCCATTCAAAGATGAGGTATTGTGTGATGTTTCTCCTCTCGAATTTTGTGATGTTCTTTTGGGCCAACCTTATTTATGGAAAATTCATGCTGTATATGAGTCTAGGCCTCATAGTGTTATTATTAATTTGAACAGGAAATTGTACAGGATACCCAAGGCAGTCCCACCTAGTGCTATTTCTTTGATCTCTACTAAGCAATGCAGGAAGGTCATCTCTCATATGGGGAAGTTTTTCTTCTTCATGATTCACTCTTAGAATAAGCGAAAGATCACAACCACATCTAGGGTCTCTGTGGCCGACCTCTCCACACAACAGAAGCAAGTAGATAAGGTTGTGGAAGAATACTTAGATATCTTCTCCTCACCTACAGGGATACCTCTCCACTTCCAGGTCAAGCACCCCATCGATCTAACCCTTGGTGCACCACTGCCCGATGGGCCACTCTATCACCACTATTTGTTATAGAATGAGGAGATCAAGCAATAGATCCAAGAACTGCTCCACAAGGGGCACATCCATCCTAGCTCATCACCTTGCGGGAGCCTAATCATATTGGTACAGAAGAAAGATTGAACCTAGCGACTCTCTATTGATTACTGGGCTCTGAATAAAATCATAGTAAAAAACTGGTACCTGATTCCCCGAATTGATAACCTCCTTGATCAACTCACGGGGGCCAAATACTTCAGTAAGATTGATCTAAAGTCTGGCTACCACCAGGTCCCGATAGAACAAACAGATGTATGGAAGACTGCCTTCAAGTCAAAGGAAGGCATTTTTGAATGGTTGGTCATGCCCTTTGGTTTGAGAAATGCTCCAACCACTTTCATGAGGATGATGGATGATATCCTGCAACCATTCACCAATACTTTTGTAGTAGTGTATCTGGATAAAATTCTAATTTACAACAAGACTTGGGCTGAACACTTGCAACATATTCAGCAGGTTCTGCACACCTTGCGGCATCACAAGCTATACGCCAACTTGGAAAAATTCTCCTTCGGCATGGATAGGGTCCATTACTTGGGCTACATCATTGATCAACATGGCGTACATGTGGATCCAGCCAAGATCCAATTCATCCATGACTGGCCAGCCCCAACCACACTCATTGAACTTCAAAGCTTCTTGGGCCTTGCCAATTTCTACCACAGGTTCATGCTGGGATTCTCGCATATTGCATGGGTCCTCAGCCAAATATACAGGGGTGGTGGTAAGGAAAAATTTGTGTGGGGTCGGTCCCAACAAAAAGCGTTCGATGATTTGAAGCAGTGCTTATGCTCAGCCCCAGTACTTTCACTACCAGACCTGCAACATCCCTTTGAGATCGAGACATATTCTTCAGACTATGCTGTGGGCACCATTCTCACTCAACATGACCACCCCGTGGCCTATCATAGTGAGACACTATCAGATATTGTCCGTAAGTACCCTACTTACGACAAAGAAATGTACTCCATTGTGAAATCCTGTCGCGAGTGGAGAAATTACATTTTTGGGAAGGAGACATTCATCCACATTGATCATAAGCCACTTCAGTTCATGTCGACATAGGGAAAATTGCAGAATGACCACCATCAAAAGTGGTCCACATACTTGCAACAATTCCACCTCAACATCAATTATAAAACAGGAAGCACCAATCGCGTCGTTGATTTCCTTAGCAGACCACCAGTCGCGGTACTCACCATGGTGCTAGACTCTTAGGGCCATGATACCTCTGGATGGCCCCAACTCTATGAGACAGACCCTAACTTTGCCACCACCTACCAAATGTTGGGTGAAAGCACAATTGTCGATAATTTCCATCTTCAGGATGGGTTGTTGTGTCGTTTGGGCCATATTTGTGTTCCATCAAGTGAGCAAGTGAAGATGAACTGGGAAGCCCACTAAAGTCGGGTGGCAGGACACTTTGGTGTCGAAAAGATAGTGGCGATTCTACAAAAACATTTCTACTGGCCGAAACTTCGACAGAAGGTCAACAAGTATATCAGATCCTGCACTGCCTACGCTATTGCCAAACCGACCACTAAGAAATAGGGCCTGTACACCCCTCTTCCTACTCCTGATAGGCCATGGGAATCCATCTCAATGGACTACATGTTGGGCCTCCCATCCACCAAGCGGGGAAATGACTGTGTTTTTGTGGTTGTTGATCGCTTTTCTAAGATGGCGATTTTGGTTGCTTGCAAGAAGAGCATCACAATAGAGGCCACTGCCAAGCTCTTTTTTGAATGAGTCTAGGTACATTTTGGAATGCCACAAACCATTGTCTCAAATAGGGATAGTCGATTTCTCAACACATTCTAGTTGAGCCTCTGGTCATTGCTGGATACCAATCTCACCAAATCCATGGCCTTCCACCCCCAGAAAGATGGCCAAACCGAGGTTGTAAATCGAATGATTGTGCATATCCTTTGCATGTATAATTCAAAGCATCCCCTCACATGGGATGAGAGCCTTCCCTATTTCCATCATAGCTACAACTGAGCCCTACATAGCTCAACCAACCACAACCCCTTTCAGGTGGGGTTGGGATTCCAACCATTGGGTCCCATAGATGTTGCATTTCCCCTTGCGGTCACCTCGACCGACTCATCTCCTGCTCCAACTGAAGCTGAAAAATCCACCTGGTTCATTGAGTAGATCCAACACATTTTCCAACAGGTTCATGATATCCTATAGAAGTCCAATGACAAGTACAAACAACACCATGATCAACATCAGATGCCACATAAGTTTCAGGTGGGTGACAAAGTTTGGTTGCACTTGCAGAAATAACGCCTTACATGACCCCATAGAAAGATTCTCCCACTCCGATATGGCCATACACTATCACCAAGGCCATGGGGGATAATTATTTTGAGCTCAACATTCCTCCTTTCCTTGGCTTGCACCCAGTTTTCAACGTGGATCTCCTTTGCCCTTATTTTCCACCACTATTGGACACCTCATAAGTAGCAGAACAACTGACACCAACAGAGATCAACCCCGATTGCATACAGTAGGAATCCAATGATCATATTTTGGACACACATATCAAGGGCACTAGACAACAAAGGATCCAACTTTATCGAGTTGTCAAAGCAGGGCAACTCCTGCACCAAGGCAAGTGGCTCACCCGGGGCCAAATTCAGCAAAATTTTTTTCATCTGATGGGGCACCTCAATGCAATGGATACCATTGCTTCCTAAGGAGGGAGGATTGATCTAGATGGATATCTGTGGCCACCCACCTTTTCCAACCGGCTCAAAACAGTTTTCTGACAATTTTGGTAATTTACTATATTTAGCAGTTTTCACTTCCGGAGCCTTTTTGAGGCCCTAAACGGTGATTTCTTGGGAAAACAGGTTTTCAATATGTAAGTTCCTTCAATRTTGTGCCTAAAATGAATATACTCGATGATACCTTTCCAACGGGMTATCATACGCCTAAAACAGAGATCGTATGCAAAAGTTACGACCCCGAGAAGTTGATGTACTAACTTACCCAAACGAGGCCCACATGACTTTTGGCGCTTCATCTCCTAGGGTTAGGTTTTTGGATGTCTAGGGTTTTTGACATTCCTTCTTATTGTAAAAAGGCCTGTAGAGCCTGATTGTAATCATCTTCTTGCGAATGAGCGCAACCGTCACATCTCTTCTTAGAGATAAGCCACCACCATTCTAGCAAACTTGTTTCCGTTGCATTTTACAGTTTCCAGCTTATTTCTTTATTAATAGAAAACCGATTTTACTGTATTTTTGTTATTTTTTGTTAAGCACTTGTTAATAATCTGTATTAATTTCATACTTCTCATGAAATCCGGATCATTGAGTTCACTTCAGCGTTTCCTTTCCCTTGCTTCGGGGTTATGCTAGTGTTATAGAAAGAAGTTAAAAAATGAAATTGGATTCGCAAGGGATGATATGCTACAAAATTGAATTTGCAAGGTCTAATAATCTTTTGTGCTTTCTTTTCTAGGGAGTATGGGATTATACATAAGAAAAGAGATATACAATAAAATTAATTGCAATGTCAAAGGCATCCATTTAATGTGCATAATCATCTTAATACAACTAATGTTCGTATCTTTAAAAGACCAAAAACAAACTTATATAAGTGACAACCCAAAGTCAAGTTTTAGCACAAGTTTGCAATCTAAGTGTTAGTAATCAATGTGCCACACTTTGCAATATCTATAGAGTATCATTCACATCATCAAAATGATTTATTAATGATGATGATAAGAAAATCTCATGTCTAAAAAAGTTATAGTGGAATCTTGTTTAAAAAAGTTAAGAAATTAAAATATATGAGTATTTTAGTCTCAAAAATTAACAAAGAGATATCAATTGATTTAGTTGAATCAACTGTACATTTAGAAATCAATGTAGTTGACTATTTTTTTAGTTAGCAATCTTGGAATCACAAAAAGTTGTGAATTCTACCCTAAATTTTGAAAAACTCTAAAGATGAGTCCTTATGTGAATTTAACCCTATGATCTCAACTTGTCTTGACCTGACCCTTTGTGATTTGAGTCCCTCATAACTCTCTATTCTGACTTAAACTCAAGAGGACCCCACCACCTAAACTACACTGGAGGCAAAGGTTGTGTTATGATTGGGGAGGTAAAGGCACCGATTCCATGTTTTTAACAACTTCATTTTGTTTATATTCTATGATGGGCATGATGTCATCTCTCATGGATGCATGTTTTTAGGTTATGAACTATCGTCATATGGTTATGTTCTACAACTCCTCTTTACTTTCCATATGTATCTATATTCTTGTGGTTGTTAGTGCTCATGGAATTGGTCCTCAATTATTGGAAGTTTATGTGATGTATTGAAGGCATTGAAATGATTGGTTAAGGTGGTGTTGTTTGTGGAGATATTCCTGGCTAAGAAACAATGCCAAGGCACCTCGTGGAGATTTTAAAGGCCTCCCTATTTTAGGCTAATCTGAAAGATTCCAGTAGCTCGAGGGGGTAACCCTCAATAAATAATTTTCATATAATTTTATAATTAAATATATTTTTAAACAAGGAGATGATGAGAATGGATTGATTTAATTAAAATGAGCTACGTAAACAACCTCAGTTTCACGGGGAATTTTTATCCTATTTTATCATACATAAAAATAACAAAGATGAAAGGTGTGAAAGATATGCTCAGGAAATACTTTAGATACTAACAAGTAATATTGAAGTAATATATATATATGGTTTAAATGTCAAAGATGAGTGACAATTTTAAGACACTAAATAACCATGAACTGAAAACATACAAGGCATTAAAAGTGATTCTTGTAGTTCAAGGCCATTCACAAGAATATAAGAAAACTCGGGAAATTAAAGTAAGACACCATCTCATAAAACAATGAAGTAATAAATGCCAAAGCATTGTATCAAATGTTCCTGGCATATTCATACTCTAAAGACAATTCATACAACATAGAAGAACACAATACTAAATATGTGTGTGTGTGTGTGTTGCATCAATCTTCTAGAAATTTAAATGCAACCACATAATAAAAATCATAGAGAGTCCCATATTTCATTAATCAACTACACAATAAGAGAGTTTGCAATACAACGTTTCAATGATGAAGAAATAAAATTTGATAAAACATAAAGAGTTTGTACTGACAAAAAAAATAGAGGGATGAATCCTCTGTGGCCTAACAAAAAAGTTTCTAAGATTTATTACAAATATTCAATCAAAACATTCATTCTCAACTTGATCATGCAACAACTAAGAGTCACTTGTTTCTTTCAGTTCCAAAAATATGTTGATCCCCCTCAAATTATTTTGACCTTGGTTTTATAGCTCTTTGGTTCCAACTGCTTCTTGATTTTCTATTTGTCTTTCTCAAAATAGCACCAACTGGTTGATCTGCAGGGGTCAAGTCTTGAAGAATAACCACTTCAGTTACTTCCAAGAATATAGGAACATCATGTTATCTTACTGTTTTTTTCTTCCTTATATTTTTGTTTTCCATGTAATGGGACTTGTTTTTGGCTTGATGATGCTACAACTTCCTTGCTAAGTGGAATTGAATTATTGGATCTCATCCAAGCTACCTTGTTCCAATTTTCACCTATAGGAAAATAAATATCATTCATTTTTCTACGAGCTACTATCCAATTTCATATACAAGTTAAAACCAATCAAAGTTTGTGTTTTAAACATACTTTTAACACCAATCAATATCCCAAAGTGAGAGAGTAACTTGTCAACAATATGTTTCCACGTTAGGGCTGCTAGCTCTTCTTCTAATGTTCTAATATTGTTTTAACAAGCCAACAAATCCTTGACATATACATGAGCTCCTAGAAATATCAACACTTTATTCCAAGGGGAAGGTAGGCCTAACTTGCAGAGAGAAGAAAACTAACTCTTGGATGTCGTTGCTACTTTATGTACTTGTTAAGCCCTAAATAGTGGCACATTACCCCTTAATTGGGGAATATTACATTAGTAATGTTATTTTATTAATGTCGGCTTGGGTCCATTAGTTTTGATTGTACCTCCTAGTCTCCTATATATACCAAGGAGACATTTTCATTTGGAATAATCTTGTATTAGGAAATTTATGTGGTGTATAAGGAGGTTGCCCCCTCAAAGAGACTTATTATCTGAAATTATATCTTTTTCAAGGTGTTGAGTACTTATTCTAAGGTTTTTTTTATGCTATATTGATATTTGGTTCTTAACATTTGGTATCAGATCTCAAGGTCTTGGGGTTTCGCTACTACATCTGAGACACCTTGGAATTTTTGCTATAACTTTTTTTCTATGACGTTTCAGAAGTAACGCTTTGGAGTATATTTAGTAGATAGATCAAGGTACGCTAGTTTCAAATTTCAGCTCCTGAGGCCTTATACGTTAGGAGATATAGCATGTGTAAGATAGGGTTCTAGAATCATCTTGAATTTAGTCATCGCATAATTTTTCTATGGAATATTTTCTGTAATGTTTCAGACTCTAAAATACGGAAGATATTCACAGAAATTATTAAGGTATCTGTGATAAAATTTCAGCCTCTGGGTCATCTTACATTTGTAGATATACCCTGTGGAATATAGGGTATCTGACTAGTCTTATTGATTAGTCTCAAGAAGGTGTTCCGAGTAAAACAATAATAAATTTTTCCTCGAGTATCCAAATTTAGTGAGACTAGTTGCATTGGATAGTGGACAATATTTATTATTTCTGGTACAATTTTCAGAATTGTATATCAATTATTTTGTGTGGGGCACTCTATACAAGTGAGATCTCCTGGAAAGGCAAAAAATCAGCAAGTTGTGGGGAAGTTACCATAAATTCCACTTGGCACATCCAATTTTGATCAGACCTGTGCATTGCAGAGAAGAAATATAAGATAACTACAAAAAACAATTTTTCATACCCAGAAGGGCCAAAATTTTGGAGATACAACAAAATAAATAATGTCTAGTAGAACCACCTCAAAATCAAGGCTTAAAGTGATACTTGGCCAACATGCCACCAAAAGAGGGATCTTCTACACTAAATAAACCTCCAGACAGTCCTACTTGGACTCTTGATGAAGGTGAAGAAATGCATAGGGACATAAATGATTTACAAAAGAAGACAGTAACAAAAGATGAACTGCAAGGGATGATGGATTCAATAGAAGCTAAGTTGGAGGCAATAATGGATACTAAGATGGATGGTTTAAAAAGGGAGATCATGGAAGGATTGAAAAATTTCCTAATAGAGAGGGCACCTGAAAGTGAAAATGAATCACATGAAATTCATGATGAGGACATAAGGAATATGAATGAAGAATGGAGAAACTCTAACCTTGGATTGAAGGCCAACCACTTTCCTAAGATAATATGAGGAAGTTTGATGACAAGGACCCAATCACATGGATACTTCAGATGGAACAATTATTTGATCTACATAATGTGCCACATACACAAAAGGTACAAATTGCTTCTTTATATTTAGAACCCAATCAATTTGTGTGGTATCGATGGCTTTGTTCTTGAAAATCACTCATCACTTGGACAATTTTCACGGAAGAAATGATAGAACACTATGAGGATACAAGGAGCAATACCTTCTTTAGCCAATTGATAAATCTCAAGCAAAAGGGTTCAGTTACAGAGCACATTGAGAACTTCCAAAGATAGAATATAAAGGTAACAAATATTCCAGATGACCACTTGATTGATGTATTCATATGAACTTTAAGGGATAACATTCAACATGAGGTTCTCCTTTGGGAACCCAAATCATTGGAGAATGCATTTAGGGTGGCAAGAAATGTTGAAAGTAAAAATATGGCTATGGCTACTAGAAGGACCACCCCTAACATCTGTCGAGAGAATATTGTTCCTTCTTCTAAAACACCTCAACCTACAAGGTTGACACCTCAACAATTGGAGGAAAGAAAAGAAAAAGGTTTGTTCCTTAATTGTGACAACAAGTACAGTAAGGGACATAAGTGCGGTGAGAAGAAATTATTATACATATATTGTGAAGAGGAAGAAGAACACGAACAAGAACCGTCTCAAGATGAAAACGTAGAAGCGATTTCTTCTGAAGAGTTGACTCCCACGGTATCGTGTAATGAATTGGCTGGAATTAACGCTCCTCAAATCCTCAAGATCGAATGATATATCAAAAAGAAAAAGGTAATAGTCCTAATTGATTCTGGTAGTTCTCGTAATTTCATTTACTATAAATTAGCCAAAGCTCTCAATTTCTTTGTATATCCAGCACCCGAGTTTCAAGTAATGATTGAATATGAAGGAACTATCAATTTCTCAAAAAAATGCAATAAGATCAATCTTACTATGGGGGAATATTTAATTAATATTCCAATGATTTCTATACCCATGGGTGGTACTGATGTTGTACTAGGGATCCAATGGTTACAATCATTAGGAGCAATGGCTTTTAATTTTCAAGAACTTTTCATGAAATTTTCATTGGAAGGAAAATAAATTGAGTTAAGAGGTATCACAGGGAAACCCAGTAAGGTGATAAGTTCTAATGGCATGAAACAATTATTGAAAAAGGGGCATCAAGGTGTAATTGCACAACTATGCTCACTAGATGTTCAAACATCTAAGCCATCTATTCCCCTAGATATCCAAGGGATAATTGATAAGAAGTCCAAAGTATTTGAAGATATTCCCAAAGTTCTTCCACCCACTCGAAATCATGATCATGATATTCACCTAATTCCTGGGAGTGTTCCTCCTAACATCAATCCGTACAGATACCCCTATGCCCAGAAGAGTGAAATTGAGCGTATGGTTGAAGAAATGTTATAGGATGACATTATTAGACCTAGCCAAATTTATTACTCTGCATCGGTGGTAATGGTACTCAAGAAAGATGGCTCATGGCGTATGTGTCCAGATTATAGAGAGCTCATCAAGATCACTATTAAAGATAAGTTTCCAATTCCCGTCATTGATGAATTGTTAGATGAACTACATGGAGCAATCTATTTCACAAAGTTGGATCTCTGTTCAGGGTATCATCAAATTAGAATGAAGGAAGAAGATATCCCCAAAACAACTGAACTCATGAAGGCCATTATGAATTTTTGGTCATGCCTTTTGGCCTTACAAATGCACCTTCCACATTCCAAGGGTTGATGAATTCCATTTTCAAGCCCTTCCTTCGAAAATTTGTGTTAGTATTTTTTGATGATATACTAA
>ML797521.1:170482-195467 GCA_009831015.1 Picea engelmannii
GTTTGGAGTGATAAAATAAGATTTAAAAAGTAAGCATTTAAGGGTTGATTTGATGGTTTTCTTTGCAGTAACGATGATTTCGATTATCACTTTTAAAAAAATCTCACTTTAATACCCCAAATTTAAAATGGGTGCTACCGGTAATACGCCAAATTTAAAATGGGTGCTACCGGTAGCAGTTCATTTCAATTTGATGGTTGATTTTGCAGTTTTGGTTTTAATGGTACCGATTGCTAAAAATACTATTTCAAAATATCTATAAATTTAATGTTTTAAAAAAAATAAAAAATCTATAACATCATTTTTTTATTTAAGTGTCGATTTGAAGGTTTTTCTGTGCTACTGTATGAGTTTTGAAGGCCATGTTTGAAAAATGTTTTAATTTTGACCTGTTTGAAAAAATGGTGCTATTGGTAGCACCATTGATTTGGGGTTGATTTTCATGTTTTTTTTTGGAAAAATATGGGTTTTTTGGGCCACAGTTATTGTTTTGAGGTCACAATTCTCATTAAGTTGGTAACTATGTTTATATACCAAGAAGACATTTTCATTTGGAATGATCTTGTATTGGGAAATTTTTGTGGTGTATAAGAAGGTTTCCCCCTCGAAGAGGCTTATTATCTAAAATTCTATCTTTTTCAAGGTGATGAGTACTTATTCTGAGGTTTTTCTATGCTATCTTGATATTTGGTTCTTAACAACACTCCACTGCATTTATCTCATGAAATAGGCATCAACTCCTTTTTAACATTTACCCTCTCAACATTTTTGATCATGGGAGTCCTATTAGTGATTCCAAGACAAGGTAATGACTCTTGAGTTAAGTTGTTAAGAGATTGAAGAAATTGACTTACAATTTCAACCTTTTGTGAAATTTCCATCCATACTTTATTGATATCCCACTATACATTTTTCATCAGGGGTTCAGTTTGATGGAAGAACTTGAAATATGGTTTGAATTATGTCATTTGGTGAATGATCTTATTCCATATTTTAGACCTTGCAATTATTAAACATTGCTTTCTTGGTATTTTCCTTTGAGCATCATGCACCAACTTCCAACTTCTTGAGTTCCTCATGAGCTTAAATTGTCACCTTAAGATGTGATTCCTTTTGAGCTATTTGCAGATGCAAATTTTGAATCAATAATTATTTTTCTTTTAAGGTGGCATTCAAACCAACATTTTTCTCTTCTTTGGTGATTCTCTCTTTTTCTACATTTTGAATTTTTCCTAAAAGCTCAAGGAATTTGGCTTTGTAAGCGGTTATTTTTTATATCATTTCATCAACATTTTCTTCATTGTTAGACATATCCATCAATGTATCACAATTATTCAAATCCTCAGACAATTGAAGAAGTTCTAGCAAAGGTCTCGATTGAGAATACCTTTTAGTAATATATTTGTGTAGCTTCTCGACTTCAACTAAATGTTCTTCTACAACCCTACTATTTTCTTTAGTCAATTCATTGATCTTATGCACACGGTAAGCATTTTTCTTCCTCAACGTCACATTCTTCTGGATCACTGATTATTTCTCCTCATTAGCTGCTATCAAATCCTATGATTGTACATGCTCTGTCCGAGCATCTTTAATTTTGATCTTAGAATATTAATCTATATATCCTTAGATTCTAGTAAATTTTTGACACTTTTAGATTCTCTAGATCTAGTTCCCAAGATAGCTATTTGTCCTTCTAGTTCATTTGCCTTGTTAATTATTTTCTAATGTTTTAATTGTCTATCTAGTCTATGGACTATCTCTCGAAGATTTTTTACATTAACTATCGATTGGATCAATTTAATAGAGACCATTTCTCCATTCTTCCTATGCCATTTTATCATATCAATAGCATTACATTGGTCAAGATTCACATGAATAGATGTGGCCTTGTATTCATCTTAACCAAAGTCAACTTCCTTACTAAATGTCTCAGGTTGGAGGAAAACCATATTAAACTACTTCCTTTCATGATCAGTCAAGGTTAAAAACCTTGAGATTATTGAATTCTCGAGAAGTATTTGTGAAAGCATCTTTATTTCTTCTTCATTTTGTGATCTAGACCGAGTTCCCAAAATGTTTGTTGAAAGATCCTTACCTTTGATAGAATCGTAAGTTACGAGTGCTGGAGAAGCCTTCACCGTTGTCAAGGGAATAGTTGATTCTGAGGGTTTCTAATTTTCTAAAAGGATATCTATCTCTTCAGATAATCCTTTTTGGAAAATTTCCTCCAATTTTTCATCCAAGGACTCTAGCATAAAATTCACCAACTATGTCTCTGAATTGAGAGCTTTGAATTTCTTGAAATCAAAGTTGGTTTTTCCATTGTTTTTATTTTGTTTCCCCATTCCTATTGTTTTGGAGTATGGGTTGGTAGGATTATATCTTGTGGGTTCTAGCATTGATCTTTATTAACCCTAACTTTATTAGTAACAACCATAGTGGCTATTGATTCTAACACTTGATCCACTTCATTAGACACATCTTCTTCATCTATGCCAATCACTTATGGTTCAAAATTTTGTTGTTCTGTTGATGTTGAAGCCGAAAGATCTTCTCCCCCTTTAGAATCATTCATCTGATTAGGTCAATCATGCTTTATTTGCACCAAATATTGAACAACCTACCACCTATCCTTGTTTGCTAGCATTTCCAATTCAGGGTTATTATGATGAATATAAACAAAAGATCTAAAGGAAACTCTTTGGTTATATATTTTATGATAAGGATCATATAGATAGAGACTAACCCCAAACTAAGACCAAGTGAACTCACCATTTCATTAACAACCCCTAAGGATGATTTTTTTTTACAATAAAAGAACCTACTTTAGCAGGTAAGGTGAAAGTTTCTTTCTAACACTTAGATGAAAAATGAAGCCGATAAGAGGACAATCTTTGCCTAATATATTCTAGAGAAAAAATGTGAGGTAAAAGGTAAATTGGGAGTAGGTAGGGTTGCACGACTAAACCATAGGTTCAAATTCCAATATGATCTCTATGAATGCACCAATCTCCCACCTTAGTTTCTAGAGTCAATTGGAATATTTTTCTAAATTCATCAGGAATCATATGGGGAGGGTTCCCATATAAGATAGTGTCAGTATGAAAGAGAAAACCGTCCACGAAATTGTTAAAACCATGATCAAACTTAATTACTATTAGATTCCATTCGACCATTGAAAGAGGATTACTATTCTCATTTAATTTTATTAAGTTCAAATGCTCAAAAGATGATGATTCAAAATATAAGAGAAAACGAACCAGATAAGATTGACAGCTAAAAATTATTAGAGTATAGAAATCACATAATTGCTCATGAATGGACTCTGCAAAATTTCATTCATTGAGCCTAAAATGGCCTTTTCAATAGTACAATGATCATCATAACCAAGTATTATCATGGATATGATAGAGATATTTATCTCTCTTGAACTTGGTCTCTCCTCCAACTTGCAGACACTCACTGCATATCAATTAAAAAACAACACACACATAAATTGAAGAAGAGACACACGTAAAACTCACACACAAATTCTCTGATTTTTATTCAACTCGAGCTAGATTAAATACAATTAAAATTTGGTTCAAAGATGAAAATACAATTTGATTACAATCACCCAAAAAAGAGAGTGTATCTCCAAGATCCAACAACCTCCAAAAATTACCACAACTAACTACCTATGTAGAGAAACAAATCCAAACCAATTCACTAAATTAAACACACTAGAACATTCTAGCAATATCCTCACAAATTATAACACTCCCTCTTGAGGATAGTGCCAGATACAAGCAATCCAAGTCCAGATATGCAATCTTGAAACTTTGGTTTAGGTAGAGCCTTGGTGAAAATTTCAACTACATTGTCTTATGTAGAGAATTATTCCATGCAGATCTCCTTCTTATAAATGAGGTATCTAATATAATGATATCTGGTCTCGATGTGTTTTAACTTGTCATGAAATACTAGATTGTTACTCAATTTTATGCAAGACTGATTATCACACAAGATAAGGGTAGGACTCATCTCCATCACTCTAAGCTCAAGAAGAAATTTCTTAAGACATATTGCTTCAAAGATTCCAGTGGACACAACAATATACTAAGCCTCTGTAAATGACAAAGAAACACAAGCATGCTTCTTGCTATTCCAAGAAACCATTCCAGAACCCAAGGAGAAACAATAACCTGTAGTGGACTTTCTATAATTCACATCTCCGACCCACTTTGCATCAGTATGCCCATGGAGACAAACATATTTCATAGTATATGACAAATTCATATGAGTATTACACAAGTAAAGAGGACTACCAACCAATTCATGATACAATGTACCATCCACTTCTTCACTTGGATCATCAAATCATAGTTTGGTACTAGGATCCATGGATGTGGAGATGGGTTTACAATTTTCTATTCTGAATTGTTTTTAGACCTCCATAACATATTTAGCTTGAGTCAAAACAAATTGATTCTTATCCTGCCACACTTATAAACCAAGGAAATAATGAAGGGAACCGAAATATTTCATCTCAAATTCTTTACACAATTCATTTTTCAACCAAAGAATTAAACCATCATCATTTCCAGTTAGAATAAGATCATCTACATACAAAAAAAAAATAGAAATACTATCACCATCACGTCGAAAGTATAGATTAACATTAGAAGATGATTTATTTATTCCCTTTCTTGAAACCACTCATCAATATGAGTTTACCATGCACGAGGAACTTGTTTAATACCATACAAGGTCTTCTTCACTCTGCATACAATATCTTCTTTACCAAGAACTTCAAATCCCTAAGGTTGTTTGCAACATCCCCAGCCACCAACAGGCTGGGCAACGCTACTTCTTGGACATATCTCTTAGCTTTGATACCAATTCGTGACATCCCTGATTTTGCAAATTTATATGCATGCATATCTAACACAAATTAATAGTTACAACATTTTGTTCATGTCACTTATTCATGCGGAAATAATCATTAAAAACATACTAATAATATATGCATACAAATGACATCTTCTAACCATACACAGATTAATGCAGAAATAACAGTAAGCCTACAGATGCAACATATATGAAATATCTAGGCATCACTCATCAAGTTATAAAACACGTAAAATTACACAACATACAATCAACAAAGATTTGGTACTTATCTTTCAATAGATGACCACCAAATGCATCTAGACCTTCCATGAACCTCCTAGCCTTAGACCACGTTTCTCATCATGCTCAGCAGCGCATCACCCCCGATCTAGAACTAAACTCCACTGGGCAAGGGATTCCTAGGCTTGGACAGGGTAACATGAAAGTCGCATATGTCAACATGAAGGATTATCTCCTAGGTCCATCTCACACTAATAGCCTATAGCCTCTCATTCCCCACATGCATGTCCCACCCTAGGAAGTGTGCCCCTTCTCTGCTCCACAATCCTTCAGCTGCCCCACTTCCATTCCAGGGCTTTAACAATAGGCTGGACATGAATTCTATGAGCACTATAGCTGCAGTGGGGCTCCCTTTGGGAAATCACTTCCCCAACAACCTATCACCTAGAGATAGTTTCTTGCAGTCCTGACAACCTACTTCTTCAGTCCACAGTCCTAAAAACCCGCCTCTTCAAACCACAGGTCTGAAAATCTTCTTCTTCAGTCCATCTTCTAAGTCAATTCCCGAAAAGCTGATGGCAACAACAAATTTCAATAAGAACAGATGATGGCAACAAGCCACACTTAGTAAAGGAATTGTGTGGGCTGCAACAACCAATAATTATGACACAACTCATCTCAAACAGTTACAGGGTGCATGCTTGTTCAGAGCTCGACGATGGAGATGATGATGGCTCAGTATGTGAGTTAGTGGGTGAATCAGGTAGGGTGGCAGACTTGCGAGCATCCGAGGGTCGCGAGAATGGTGAGGAGTAAGAACCCCCAATGATCTGTCTTTCCCAACTATAAACTACATGGGCCCAGGTTGACACATGTCTTCCTGAAGCCGCATGAGTTCCACTTAGCACTCGTTCCCTTTCCAGGAACTTAAGACAACACCTATCATGTCCACCTTATCCTTTAGGAAATAATAATAAAATATTATTCCCTTAGAGGTAAGCCCTCTAGCTTAGCCCCTAGGCCTAAAAAATTATCCCCCTCCCTTACCCTACCTAGTGGAGCTTAGTCCCCCATAAATCTTTCTTCATGGTCTGTCTACACAAAGAAGTGTAATTTTATTAATGATATGTTCATTTACATATACAAAAATCAGGCTCATGGCCTTAAGAAGCTAGGTTCTCCGACCTAATAAACATATAATTCTTCAACTTATAAACACTTGGCTCACCAGCCTATAAACATAATCACAATTCATCAGGGCCTCAGCCTTGGGGTGTTACAATCCCGTTCCCTTATTTTTTGCACTGTCCTCAGTGAAACTTACTTACACAACAACAATAAGATTTCCAAAATATTAAAAAAGATGTGGGTATTCTACCCTCATAGCATCTTCATTCTCCCATGTTGTGTCCTCGTGACGGTACCAGGTCCACTGAACTTTTACAAGCTCTATGGCTCAATTTCTTGCTTTTCTAATCCAGTATACGCATTGGATGAACCTGAAAAGCGCTTTCCTGCTCCACCTGAATCACATTCCAATCAATAACATGATTAGCATCAGGTACATATTGTTTAATCAATGAAACATGAAATAAATTATGTATAGACATGCATGCAGGCAATGCAAGACTATATGCTACTGGACCAATCCTCTCTATGATTTCAAACAACCCACAATATCGAGCTACCAACTTTGAACAATTTCCCAACTTCGGGGAGCTTCTGTTGGCCTTCACTCTCAGGAATACATGATCCTGTACTTAATTCCTTGTGAGTTATGTTCTTATCAACACAAATTTTCTGCATGTCTTGGGAAACCTTCAAATTCTGCTTAATCTTCAACATTTATTCTTCCATTTCCTTGAGCAACTCTGGCCCAACCATTTCCCTATCAACTGGGTTGTACCAACTTACTGGGGTGTTTCACTTTCTACCATAAATTGCTTCAAATGGGCTCATCTTTAGTGATGCTTAATACCCATTGTTGTAGGCAAATTCTACCAAGTGTAGATAATCCTCCCATTTAGATGGTTTGTCCATCACATAAATCCTTATCATGTCCTCTATCACTTGGTTGACCCTTTCTGTTTTCCCATCTGACTCAGGATGATAAGAAGTGTTGAAGTTCAGATTTGTTCTGAACCCTTTGAATAACCCCTTCCAGAAATTTGATGTAAACTTTGGGTCTCTGTTGGACACAATTGTCTTGGGTACGCCATGCAAGCGTGCCACTTCCCTCATATAAATATCAACAAATTTAGTTTCCTTATGAGTAGTCTCCATAGGAATGAAATGGGCAACTTTAGTAAGCTTGTCCACCACCACCATGATTGCATCATGTTTCTTTCTTGTTCTGGGCAATCCCGTGATGAAATCCATTGTCACCACTTCCCATTTCCACTCAGGAATGGGTAATGGCTACATTAAACCAGTTGGGTGTCTATGCTCAGCCTTTACCTTTTGACATTCCAAACATTTGGAAATAAAATCAACAATCTCCCTCTTCATGTCTAGCCAATAATATTGGCTTTTGACTATTGAAATTGTTTTCTGATATCCTGGGTGTCCTGCATAAGGTACATTCTGCATTTCTTTTAAAATCCCAATCCTAAATTCAGAAGAGTTGGGTACATAAAATCTGTTTTTGTACAAGAGGATTCCATCAATTCCCAACTCATAATCCTCATCCTTCTGCTGCATTTTACCTTGCTGCAATTTTGTTACCAATTCCATGTACTGCAAATCTGATTTTGCATCCTTTATAAATCTGTCTTTCAAATCTGATTGGTACATGATAATGGTTGTAGCATGCAACTCATGCACTCTTATGCTAAGTGCATCAACAACTTTGTTCTCATTCCCCTTGATATGCTTTATATCAAAGACATATTCACTGAGAAACTCTAACCATCTGCTTTTATTGGCATTTAGAGTTGGTTGATCAAATAAATACTTCAGACCATTATGGTTTTTCCTCAGCTCAAACCTCTTTCCCATGAGGTAGTGCCTCCACTTCTTCAAGGCATGTACTATGGCTGCCAACTCCAAATCATGAGTGACATAGAGCCTTTCATGCTCCTTCAACTTCCTTGATTCATAACATACAACAAACCCATTTTGATTGAGGACTCCACCCAGTCCTTCTTTACATGCATCTGTGCATACAATGAATTCTTCATTTGGATCTACAATCCTCAGAATTGGAGCACTGGTAAACAACTGCTTCAATTTCTAGAAGCTTCTTTCACATCCTTCTATCCATTGAAACTTCTTCCCCTTCCTTTGCAAGGAAGTGATGGGGTGATCTATTCTCGAAAACCCTACAATGAACCTTCTGTAGTAACTAGCTAGACCCATGAAGGATCTGACTTCTCTCACATTCTTAGGGTCTGAATTCTGTCACATTTTAATGGCCTCAATATTTTCAGGGTCCACTGTTATCCCTTCTTCAGATATCATATGCCCCAAATAGTGAATTCTATTTTAATAAAATGAGCACTTGCTCAATTTGGCATACAATTGATGTTCTCTTAGCACTTGCAACACCATCCTCAAATGATGCTCATGCTCTTCTTCCAACTTGGAATATACAATAATGTCATCCAAGAAAACAATGACAAACTTGTCTAAATATTCTCGGAAAACACCATTCATTAAACACATAAAAACAACTGGTGCATTTGATAACCCAAATGGCACCACTGTGAACTCATAATGACGATACCTTCTCCTGAAGGCGATCTTGCTGATATCTTCCTCTTTAATCCTTACCTGATGGTATCCTTACCTGAGATCTATCTTGGAAAATATCTTTGCATCCTTCAATTGATCAAAGAGATCATCAATCCTTGCCAGCGGATACTTGTTCTTTATAGTTACTTTATTCAACTATCTCAAGTCTATGCACAATCTCAATGTCCCATATTTATTTTTCACGAACAAGACGGGGGAACCCCAAGGTGACACACTTGGGTGTATATACCCCTTCTTCATAAGTTCTTCAAGCTACATTTGCAACTCCTTCAGTTCGGGTGTACTTTGTTATCACTCTGTAAATTCCTAGAGGTTGTTGTGAGGTAAGAAGAAATTTATCAGAGGTAACCTTAACCAACCGCTTCGAAACTAGGAGCTAGCCCTACCAGTTTCAGAGAGGGATCTCTCTGTGAGTTTTAGATTTGTTTGGATTTTCAAGATTTTAGGCTAGTTAGAAAGAATATAACCAAGTTGTTTGCATTGTTTTTAAATGAAATGGTTGAATATCACTTACTCTTCCATTGGGCTATGGGGTCTGTTTTAAAAAGATAGAGGTTAAAGACAACTTTTATAAGATTCATTTTACAGGGCGAGATAGTGCTAATGCTGGATTCTTTAGGAATAAAATGGTGTATTGCTGAAAAAGGTGAGATATCAGTTAAAACAAAAAATCATTTAAGAATTTCTTTGTTATAACATTAGAAGAAAAACATTTAAATCTACAAAAGATTAAGAACATAGTACACAATGGCAAATTCTGTAACTTTAAATTCTTTTAAAGATTAGATTTAGAAAGACAATATGATAACTGAGAAGGATTTTTTTTTACGCAGACAGAGGAAACTTCACCAACAATTAACACGCAGGAATCCTGTGAAACTTCTCTTTGTATTACTGGAATAACCTCTTGATACAAATTACAACGATTAGAGCTTGCTTGGGCGTAAAGATCAACAACCCTCAATACTTCTAAGTTGGAAATATTTATAATAAAAGTTACAAACGACCCTATCATTAATGATCAGGACATGATAGAGTCTGAGTCTAACTAGCTAGCTAACAAGATGCAAAAATTTAGTAACTGATGACGATGTGTTGAATCTCTCATGCTGATTTTAGGGAAGACCAGTGGTGAGTCATTTGGATGACTTTAACTGTGCTGGATGCTGAGCTGGACAAGGATTTACCTTTAATCAATCAATTCTCACAGCTCATCCCATCTTTGTGTGCTTGGGATGGTAACTTTCAATAGCCGGTGGCAGACTTCGTCCATCTCGGTGTATTTAGAAAAAGTCAGCTTGATGAAGAAGATGTACTTGATTTCATGTTGTATGATGAGGTCATGCTACAGATTCTCCAAGAACACTTTTCCCGTGATGCTGCCCTATATCCCTGAAAACTTGGAACTGTCTTTGGCCATGGTGACGATCTTTTGCTTGTAATCAGACAAAGTCATTAATTTATCATTTAGGACATGTAGATCAGGAAGACCCTTTTTCTGTAAGGCTTCAATCTTGCTAAAAAATCTATGAACTCCCATGTCCATGTTCTGATCCTTTTCCTCCAACTGCAACATTAATCCCTTTTTAGTCAACACTCTTTTTACTTCGAGGATAGTCTATGTTCTGTCTTCGACTTTCAATTCTTCCATCTCTTATTTGGTTTTTGAGTTCAAAAACTTAATGATCTCGTTGGCTGTCGAGGGCATCTCACCCAGCTCTATTATTATCCTGTAAATGGCATGCCTACTCTTTAACACCAAATCATGTTTCTCGAACATGATTTGCACCATGGGCCAAATTTCATTTATGGATTTCAAGATATCTGTCCATATATTTTCCTTAGCCTCTGCTAATGTCTTGCATGCCACTGTTTGTTTCTGAAGCTGTTGTATTTCCTCCTTGAGTTTCTCTGATACTTGTCTCTCAATGTTGTATCTTGTTTGGAAAGAAGAATTGAGTTACTGTAGACTTTCAATCTCCATTTTCAGCCTATTGATCTCTGTTCCCTGCAGAGTCATTTCCTCCATGGACTTTGCTATCTCCACAGTTCTTTCCAGTGTTGTCAATGGAGTTGCTGATGTAATTTCTGCTGTTGTGGTTGTTGGTATAGCTGTTGTACTGACTTATGTGATGGGAACTGCACTCAATGGAATGAATTCCATCGGGGTCGATTGTTCCTTCTCTTTCAATAACATTTCCAACTCTGCCTCCATTTCCCCGAGCTGTGTGTTCTGCTGCATGATAAGTTTCAACAATTCTTCTTTCTCGTTTTCTACCTCAACTATTTATTTAGCTTGTGAACCCTCTGTTGGTGGAAATTTCAGTTGTTTTCGCAAAGATGCAATGTCAGCATTCTTTTTCTTCAACATTTCCTCTGCTTCTTTTACATTTGAGGGGTCATACCTAGTCTTGAGCACCAACTCCTCTAAGGATTTTATTCTGTTATCCTTTGCAAAAGAGGATATATTTTCCAACTTCAATTGGGTCTGGACATTGCTTAAAGACACCTGTAACTTTGCTTCTATAGAGGAAGCATGTGCCAATGTGGAGAAAACCGTTTCTCCAGTTTGTCTGTGCAAGTCCATCTCGTCACCTGGATGGACTTGTTTGGTGTCAAAAACGATAGTTGACC
The DNA here is from genome assembly GCA_009831015.1 of Picea engelmannii. NCBI lineage: Eukaryota > Viridiplantae > Streptophyta > Pinopsida > Pinales > Pinaceae > Picea > Picea engelmannii. Next base: position 181,985 of record ML797521.1, read on the forward strand.
TCTTGTAATCAGTGATCTATTTGGATTGAGACACCTATGCTTGCAGAAATTCTAGATGCATTCTTCCTTTCTCTGTGTCAAAGGCTGACAACAATCGATGTTGTGTTGTGGAAGTTTGCTTCCAAAACTGAGAGTAGGTGTTGTTGGTCAACGTCTGGTTCTTCTTTTTAATCATTTCATATTTTTCAAAAATGCTTAGAGGTACAGATCCTTGTGGAGTTTGGGTTGTCACAACTATCTCTGTCTGCTTCTTTGAAGAAGAAGTTGACACCACCTGCTGTCTTCTTTCAATCACCGTGGTAGAGTAGGGATCTTCCTCACTAGACATGTGAGTAGCATGAGTGGTTTTGGGTTTCTTGTTGTATACCTGAAACTCTTCTGCTGATACCTCAGTGATTGAAGGTGAATCATCCTTTCTTGGCCTTTTTTTTTGGGTACCTGTGGAGTGGTAGTCAGTGAAAAAGAGACTGAAGGAGATTCCTGTGGCTCTGTATCTACCAGAGTGTTTTCTTCCCACTTTGTCTGGTTCACATACTTTTCAATTTCTGGTTTGAGGGTGTGGGCATAAGGTGAACTTTTGTTATTGGATCTCATCTCTTCAATGATCCCACCGGGGTCATATCGCCAAATAAAACTGGTGCTGAATTTCATTTCCTTCAATAATTTATCTGCCTCTTCCCTAGCAGCTCGACTATTGTAGATAAATGGTCCTCTTTGCTCTTTGATCCTCATCTGCTATTTTTTCTTCAGAGACACAAAATGGATGTCATTTGAGTTCATCATCTGACGAATATACTCCAGTGCAAATATTCGAATAGGTACATACTTGGGCAACTTGTATGGAGCTAGTTCACACCCATATACTTTGATTTCTGTGTGATTCTGGTATAGAAACTAGTCCCAAGTCTTTGCAAGATCCGAAAGGTGCAGAACTCTTTGGATCTACTCGTTTATCCTCGGCTCAGGTCTTCCACTAAGCATGCCTACAACTGGGTGATAAAACAACTCAATGAATTGTTTAAAAGTGAACTCATTGGAGCTTCTCCTGAGCAGCGATGTCCATAAAGTGACTGCTTGAGGTTTTCCTTCCTTGTCCATCTTCTGCATGTGAAAAGAAAATTTGTCTGCTTGATAGAACATGAACATGTAGGCCAGTATTGAAGAATACTAGAACATGCCTTCTGTAGGGAAATTTTCCAGCTGGTCATGCAGGTTCTCGGCCAAGAAATCGTTGTAGTCGAAATGGGTGGCGACTTTCTCTTCAGCAAAGAAAATGGACAAGAAACCTAAGATAGGTTCATCCACCCATTCATTGAGAAGTAACCGAGCATGCAACAGAGTGTGGAGATAATCTAGTTTCCCCTTTCAGAAAATATGGAAGAATGGTAGGGAGGATTCATTTTAGGGAATTGGGCATCTTGAGGGAGGAAAATCTCAAAGATTTGTGCTCTTTGGGGAAATGATAAGTTCTGATACATTTCTATCAAAATTTCAAGTGTAAGAGGAGAACGCGGTTCGGCTCTAGGTACCTGTATCATTTGATCGATGGCCTCAGGTGTAATTAGGAAAAGGTTTCTCCGGTCGAAGACACTATGGTTTTCAGATCAGGGAGGTAGTGCGCTTGGAATTTGAGAGCGAATTCAGGGAAATGATAGATTTGGGGAAAAAGATACAGGGGGGAATTTGACTGCCAGAGCCCAATTTCATCGCTCTGATCGATGGAGGTGTCTTTAAACCATGACTGTAGCTCGGCAAAGTCAAAATCGGACCTGGTTTATGAAATCAGGTAGTCTTTGTCTGCTAACAGGATCGGGTCGAGATCGACCGGAGGTGGGACAAAAGGATTTTCCTCCGCATTTGACTTTTTGCTTTTGGGTGCCATTGATTTCCACTGATACCTGCACATTGAGCACACGTTTGTAGGCAAAAAACTCTAGTTAGATGAGGTGTTGCAGAGGCGAAGGAAAATGAGTCTCTGATATGTAGGGAGTGTGAATGGAATGGGAACTGACCGAAATGGGGTTGAATTTGAGTGAATGGGTATCCGTTGGGAGAAAAAGGATAGGTCAGATGAAGAACAGATACGTGGACAGTCATAAATGGCCAATGGGTCATTTAGAGCGTGAGAGGGTAAGGTGAAGGAAATCTGACGTGTGAAAATGATTGACGTGCAGAAAGGAGATTGGGAGATGAACATAATGGATATAAACTGTAACGGTTAGCTGGAGGGGACATGCTGACGGGGTGACGAAATGGGATTTGCAATGGATGTTTCGGGGTGTGACAATTCTGAATGGCGGTGGTGAGTTGGAAGAATGATAGGCGGTGGAAAGTTTGGAGTCGTGAGGTAGGATGTAACGAGATAATGCCATGTAGGATGGGGCCCGCCTGGACACAACTTCATTCCGGACCCCCCTGCCTTTAAAAGTAGAAAAGTTTGGGGAGTCTGGGATCAATGGCTGACTGTTGATCTGAACAAATCTAGATCAGTCATTGATTCCAGCATTCTCTTTAACCATCATGTCAGACCCCCCCCCCCCCCACCATCGTTAAAGGTCAAACAATTGGGGGGAGGGGGGGTCCATACTCTTTTCTGATCCGTAGATCTAGGCGCCCACAAATCAGTCATAGATCTAAGCCTGATCTTTAATCTTGAGGGCGAAATTCAATATATGATGCAGAACTTAGGCTTAATGACTTTTTATGGGTTTTGCACACTATTTCTTTTGATTTTTATCACCATGGGGTTAGAAAAACATTTCATCATAAAAAATCATGCATTTTTCATCGATCATCTTACATATTTTATTGAAAGGAAACTGTCTAACCTATGTCCTAACCTACTCATTTGCACCTTTAGCCCAACTTAGACTGTTGGACTAAGAAAATACTCTACCTAGGGGCTATTTGACCAAGATTAGACTATTTGGTCAAATTTATTCACTAACTAACCTGATTACTTGGCTAAGGTTAGATAGTTTAGCCAAGCTTATTCACTAATCCTAGATACTTAAATTTAAAAGACTTGGCCATGTTTAAACTGTATGGATCGATTCATTGTCATTTCATGGGACTTTTATCCATTTTCTTTTGTTTTTTTCCCTCTTTTATTTTTCTCATTTTTTCTTTTTCTTTTCTTTTCATTTTTTTTTTTTTTTAGAATACAACAAAATTTGCTTGCCAAAAACACTAAAGGAATAAAATCACAATCACCAGTTGATCCTATAAATTATAGGGTTATAACAGTGGCTCCACCTGGGGATGGTATCCTTCTTGCGAGATGCCAAGAATCCAGTTTCTTGTTGTCTTGAAAAACTTCCTCTAGAGTTTCTTCTGTTGTTCGACTGGCTTTATTTTGAAATTTTTATGGTATTATTCAATGTCTTATGGCCTTCTCTGTGGGATTCAAACACTTGAACAAAAACACCTATACCTAAAATACTCGTAAAATAAATGATATGTACAATGGAATGGAGTGGTGATCTCTTCTACTGAGGTGGAAAGTAATGCTTCAACATCTTGCCATTTATAGGTCCCCCTAGCAGGTTTGATCCATCACTATTAGGAAGTAAAAAACCATTATTTCCTTTGAAGGCATGAATGGTGTAAGGACCCTTCCAAAAGATATCGAACTTTCCATGTTTACCTTTATCTTCATTTCTGGAGTCCCATCTCAAAACTAGATCACCCAATTCAAAGTTATCCTCTTTGGTTCTCTTGTGATAAATCTTTTTAATATTTTCCTGGATCACTTGAGTTCTGTTGTAAACTTCTTCTTTGGATTGCATTACGTGGATCATTTGATTTATTCTTCATTGGACATCGTTTGGTTCTTCTTATGTTTCCTACAATAGTTTCATGATCAGAACTCCTAATGAAAGGGGAAAAACTGCCTCGGTGCCATACGCCAACTGGTATGGAGACATACCAATCGATCTTCTGGTGCTTATTCTGTCAGCCCAGAGTGCGAAAACCAACTTATTATGACATGATTTCTTGTTTTCCTGTAGTGTCTTTCTGAGAATGTTCACCAGAATTTTGTTAGAAGACTCAGCGAGCCTATTTCCCTGTCGATAATAAGTCGTTGAGTGTCCCAAAGTAATATGATTTTGACTATAAAAATCTATGAGCCTTTTGGATATGAAAGCCACTGCATTGTCAGCTATAATTTTTTCGGGGCATCCAAAACGAGACAAAATGTTAGTTTCTAAAAACTTGATGATGACAGAGTCAGTATCTTGCCTACATGGTACAACCTCGATCCACTTGGTGAAGTAGTCTGTGGTCGTGAGGACCCATATACGTTGGCCCGAAGAGGGAGGATGTATTTCACCAATGAAGTCTAGCCCCCATTGTTGGAAAGGAGATTCAATAGAAACGGGTTTCATTAGGAGTGGCAGAAGCTTCCTTTTACCTTCAAAAATTTGACACTTGTGGAAAGAAGTAACCTTTTGGTGAACATCAGCAAGTCGAGTAGGCCAGTAAAATCCATCACTCAGAATCTTGTTAGCTGTGGTCTTCCAGCTCAGGTGCCCACCACAGTCTCCTGCATGAAAATCTTGAATAACTTTGTCATGTTCATCTTTTAGCAAACAATTACGCAAGATACTGCCAAGATCTTTCCAATAGAGGTTTCCTTCCAAAATATAAAATTTCAATGCTTTCAATTTAATAGGACTCAACCATTAGTTTGGCCAAACCCTGTCCTTTGATTAGTTTAGTAGGTTTTATTTCAATGTCGTATTCCAGAATAACTGCAATCCATTTTCCTCTTCTGCCATCTGGATTATCCTGGGTCAGGATATCTTTAATCACTGTGTTTGGGATGTATGCAATTGTGTGAGAGTGGAGAATATAGACCCTAAAATATTTTATAGCCTTTAATAGGGTGAAGGCTTGTTTCTCCATAATGTTATAATTCAACGCTGCATCTCTTAAAGCTTTGCTGAAAAAAACTATGGGTTGCTCGTACCCTTCACTATTTTTTTGCAACAATATCGCTGCTATAGTGTGCTCAGATGCAAAGGAGAAATGATAAAAGTATTTGGTATAGTCTGGGATAATCAGAACTGGGGCTTGGATGAGAGCATGTTTCACCTGCTCAAATGACTATTTGGACTCGACGTTCCATTTGATTTTTGTGTCCTTTTTCAACATATTGGTGATATTCCTGAGAAGTTTGACCAGGTTTGGTATGAATCTTCTAAGGAAATTTATTTTGCCAATGAAAGATTGCAGTTCTTTGATGTTCCTAGGGTGTTCCACCTTCTGGATAGCTTCTATCCTGCTGGGATCTGTTTTAATTCCGTATTTTGAGATTATGTGTCCCAGCAGTTTACCTTCCTCTAACCCAATTTTTTTTTTCTTAGGATTCAATGAAATCCCAAATTTCCTACACTTCTCAACCACACGTTTGAGGTGGAGCAAATGTTCTTTGTCAGATTTGGAGTAAACAGTTACATCATCCGGATAAATGACTATAAATCTCCCAGTCTCATCCACAAAGGTAATATCCATTGCTCTTTGGAAAGTATCCCCAGCGTTCATCAGACCAAAAGGCATCTTCACATACATGAAGGTTCCCCAGGGTGTGGTAAAAGCTATCTTCTCTTGATCTTCTAGATGGACCAGAACTTGGTTGTAACCAGAGAAACCATCCAGTAAGGAGATTCTACTGGATCCGACCACCTTTTGTAAAATATGGTCCATTTTGGGTAAAGGGTAATTGTCTTTGAGGGAGACTTTGTTCAGATTTATGAAATCTATACAGAGTCTGATCTTGCCAGTTTTCTTCCTAGTTGAAACTAGATTAGAAACCCATTTGGAAAATCTCAAGGGGACTATAATCTTGGCATCATACATCTTTTTTATTTCTTTCTCTATCAGGGGAAGCAACTTGGGATTAATTCTCCTAAGTTTTTGTCTGAAAGTTTTGTGTTCTTCTTTTATGGGAATCTGGTGATGTATGATACTTGTGTCATAGGATTTTAAGTCCTCATAGCCCTAGGCAAAAACATCTATATATTCCTTAAAAAGTTCAATGTATTTGCTTTTTTTCTCTTGTCGCAGGGATTTAGACAGTTTTATCATTTTGGGGTTTTCTTCTATTCCTATGTTGCAATCTTCAACCTCTTTACCGCTAGCTTCAATTTTCGATTTTTTGGCCATATCGTTAAAATCAAACAAGTCTTCCAACATAACTAAACCTCTAGGTAACACATTATTTTTCAACCGCGGGATATCATAATCTACATCATTTTCATTGAATTCTTCAACATCTATTGTATTTACACTGCCATTCTCAAAAACATATTTATTTACAAATTCGTCACCATTTTCTAAATCTATGTTTGTACATTCGAAATCATTTTTACATTGCAGAAAATCTTCATTTTGATCGTCATTTCCAAATACCTGCTAATATCTGATGTTGTTAGGAATGGTGAGTTTGCACTTCACCTCCACTATGTACTTGCGAGTGGGATGAAAAGGGATTTTACAGGTAGCTGTTGACGTAGCCAGTCCGTCTGCAAGTATATTTTGTCCCCTAGGCATCACCTGCAAGTCAATATCAGTAAAGCATTGAAGAGCATCTAAAGAAACATTCCTATAGGTTCTAAGTCTAGGATGTTTTGCTGCATACTCACCTTTGATTTGCTTGATAATCAATTCAGAATCACCCCTTACCATTATCTTCTTAGCACCAACTTTCTTCAATAATTTCAGGCCGAGCATTAAAGCCTCATACTTGTCTATGTTGTTAGTACATTGGAAGTTCAGTTTATAGGAATGATTCTCGCAGTACTTTGATCTGTGGTTATGCATCCACACCTCACTCCTTATTTACTCACAACACCATCCAAGTCCATACTCCAGAAGTCTGTTGGTAATTCCTCATTTTCTTCAATCATGGGGTTCTTTACTTCGACAACTGCTTTATCATCCTTTGGATCAGGTGCATCATCCTCTGGTTGTGCGATTTGTTCTTCAAGATCACCGTCGTTATATAGAATAAAAGAATCCAGGTCAGAGTGTGCGGAATATAGTGGGTAATTGTATGTCTTTTCCTGACTACTGACCATATACTTCATCGGTGTTTCCCTGTAAAGTCTTCTCTATTGACTGAAAAATAGAATGGTGGCATAGGACATATCTAGCTGCGGGGTTCCTCTCAATTTAGCTCCCCAAGACCTTGATAGCAACATACCATACTTGGGGGGAATATCTTCCACGATGATGTCCATCACCAAAATTTTTGCCGGGATTTGAGCCAAGGTGATGCATAAGTTTTTAATCAGGCCTATACATTTGACCTCGCTGGAGTCGAAAGAATGCAAATATTTGTAGGGTATGGTGACCTTGAGTCCCAAATTTTCCATCATGGCTTTGGGCATTAGGTTGTGAGAGGCACCCGAATCCAGCATAACATTATGTAATATCAGATCGTGGATATTTAGGTTGATGTAAAAAGGGGCCACGTCGCCATTATCAGTTTGACCGTCGACTTTAGAACCAAACAAGAGCTCAGGTCGATCATCGACAAGGTTTATTGTGTTAGAGTGGCGTACAGATCCAACATTCAAGGCTTTGGTACCTATATCGGGTTCGATACTTAAATCTTTTATCACCTGATATCTGTAAGCGTTCTTGTTCATCAGCTCAGAGAGGGGAATGGGAATATTCAATTTTTCTAGTTCCCCTTCAAGGCTGAAAGGAGCAATGGTTTTGTTTAAACCCTGTACTTCCAATTTATCGATAAAAACTTTGTGGACATGTGCACCTGTTTGAATGGTTGATGAAATTTATGTCCGACTTGTTCTCTTAAGAATTTCTGGAGTTTTTTGTGCAAGAGATTCAACGTCATTCTTCCCAGGGGCTTTATTGGGAAGGTTTTCTAAGGTTTTCTTGGTTTCAGCAGCCTTCTTCGGAGAATTCTCGTTAGTCTTCTTACTCCTCAAGTTATACTGCATGTGAACCTCCATTATAATGTTCTCAAAGGCTTTCTGTTTTGTTTTCTCAGCGTCCTCATTTACCTCTGTTTGTGAAAGGAGAAAGATTTCATGTTCTTCCTGGGTGAGGAAAATATATTCATGATCATGATCATGATCACCCATTAGATTTATATGAGTATCATCAAACTCTTCAATTATTTCCTCCCTGTCGTCGGCATAGTTTTCCTAGAGAGGTGGTCTAATCTGCTGATCAGGTCCCCTTTGTTCCCGTTGATCTCTAGGATCTCTCTGTCTAATCTGAGGTGGATTTCTTCTAAAGTTTGGGTTTCTGATTTGAGGGGCAGCTTGGTTCTCCCTAGGTGGGTTCCTGTCAGTTATGGTGAGTCTCTCCATCATTTTCTCCATAGCTCTGGCGAGAGAATCTAATTTGGCATCTAATGAGGAAGTATAAGGTTCTTCTTTGATGGTGACCCTCTTTTCAATTCTCTGCCTAGCCCTTCTGGCCAAAATATTTGCTTCTACACTGATGACACTTCTTTGCATGTCTTCCAAAGTTGTTGTATTTCCTTCCCTTAATTTATATGACATGTCGGCGTCAAAACCATCAGGGAACTTTATTAACGCCAAACCTTGTGGTGGTTTGATTTCAGTCGGGATAGCATTGTATAGATTGTTGAAACGAGTGCAGTAATCCTTCACTGTCTCTCCTTGGTTCCTTTTGATGTTATCATACTCTGATAGAATTTGGAGAGGATTTTTCTTTACCTTCCACCGATCAAGGAAAGTCCGATGAGAACCAACAATATCAGTAATGGTAGTAACACGTAAAGTTTTGAACCACTTTTTCACTTCTCCAGTTAGGCTTTGTGCAAATAATCTCATCTGCACATCAACTTCGTCTACTTCCTACAGGTCAAAGTAATCATTCATTTTGTCAACATGTTGTTGTGCATTCAAGGGACCAGTACTATCAAACTATGGGAGTCTGGTTTGATAATCTTGGGGCATGTTATGTAAAGGAGCAACTAATACCAATGGAGCATATCTTGCCTCCATGATTGGTGGAGGAGGTTGAACAACAACCTGTGTGACAGGAGAGGAAATGCCTGAAGATATAGAGGACGAAGGGCTTGGAGGAATGGAGTGACCTGGTGTAAGTTTAGCAGAAACTACAGAAATAGTTAAAAAAGGAAGTTCGATGGACTATTGAAGATGGAGTTTGTCTAAGGATTGACCAAGATTTGCGACTAGGTCTTCGAGCTTATCAGTCTCGGGGTGAAAGCATTGATCAACTTCAGCTCTAGGAGAAAGTATCTCAGGGGTCTTGGGCTGAAAACCAGTTTGGTGTAAGACCGTTTTACTGACAAAACTGTCGGATTTTGTCCTGAAAAGACTTGTTCGAAAGGGTATTTCAGGCTCAAGGTTTAGAAGAACAACTAACTTTTCTGGGATGGAAAAAGACCTTGGAAGTGGGTTGTTACTCCTCGAAATTTCTGCAGTATTTTTCTTCCTGAGTAGTATTTCAGGGTTATCTATTACTATTGCAGGTTCTGGGTCAGGATGAGATCTGGTAGAAATTCGTTTGGAAGATAGAACTGTTGATTTTATTATTCCTTTGGAGATTTTATCTATTTATATACAAACTTTAACAACCTCTGAACATTATTTCTAGATAAAATTTAGGGTTTGCGTTTCTTCCAGAAATAAAGTCGTCTTTGTTCTAGGGGAAAGAAAACAAGGGGTGGAAAGTTTGTTCAGTTCGTCCCCAGTATGGTCGCCATTTATGTTATCACTCTGTAAATTCCCAGAGGTTGTTGTGAGGTAAGAATAAATTTATCAGAGGTAACCTTAACCAACCACTTCGAAACTGGGAGCTAGCCCTACTGTTAGGTGATTTATATGTACTAAAAAAGACACTAAACTACCCTCAATTAAATTTTCAACCTAGGGTAAGTAAACTTAGAGTTGTAGAAAAATATATGCCAAAGGTAAAAGGTTGGTAGGGGTATAATCTAACTAATGAAAGAAACTATCTAAGGCTGATCTACTCAAGCAAAACTATCTAATGAGAAAACCTTACTAAGCACAATGAAACTAGGTAACCTAACTACTTTTGGGCCAAGGGTTGATAGATAGTTCCTAAGAAAGCAAGTAAAACCCTATGTAAGCAAACTAGTTCATGACAATAAGCAAAGGTAAACTACTAAGCATACTAAGCAAATGATGAAAGCAAACTATTTTTAACTTGCCAACCTACATTCAATGAACAACTACCCTATGAAAGCAAAATAAATAAGCAAGTAAGCAAAAGCACCTATCTAACCTATTAAATCAAATAGACAAGTAAGCAAAGACACCTACCTAACCTACTAAAGCAAAAGACAAGTAAGCAAAGACAACTATCTATCCTACTAAAGAAAAGGGACAGGTAAGCAAATAATTCTCATTGAACAACTATCTAGCCTAAGAGGCAAGTGAACTAAATGCCAAATGCAAAACTTATTTTTAATGCGTGAAAATAAATCTAAATTTTTGATGCAATGCATGAAAGGAAATCTATTCTATTGAAAGCAAGAAAGACTACCAACTAAACTTATGAAAACAAGAAACTATCTCTTCTAATATACACAAGCAAGAAACTATCTTTAATCTATTAAACACTCAAATGTAATGCTGGTGGTTGTGTGAATGCCTTTGGTGGTGACGGATGATATCTTGATGACACTTGACAACAAAGGATATCTCTAATGGTATAAGCTCAATACTAATTTCAATGGAAAAATGAAAGGTGTGAAGTAAACAATCCAATGAAAACTTAGCCATGATAAAAGTAATGTTAAATACCCTGCATATTCATGTATAAACCATCAACAACATAATGAGATTTAATTGCATTTTAATCTACGAAAGGAAATTGCGTAAAGGGAAACTATGTTATGTCTATTCTAATCATTCAATCTATGATGAATTAAAAACATAAATTAAACTATGATATCAAGAAGTAAATTGACAATTACATTATCCAATAATGAAGCAAATGAAATCTATCTAAAACTGAAGTAAGAAAACTAAGAATGGGAATTAAATCTATCCATCCATCAACATCCCTGTCAAAGAAAACCCAAATTAAAACTATGTTCTGCTCTAATTGAAAATCTATTTCAAACTTGACTGTAAAATTGTAAAAGAAAGCAAGATTTAACATTTAACTGCATATGAGGGTTAGTAAAGAGAGAGAGACTTTTTAATTGCACACAGAATTAGTAAAGAGACTTGCAAGCCTGTTCCTAGTCTATCAAATCAACACATCCTATTACATATCATCATCTAACCTGCAAAAGAGAAGTAAAATAGTGAGCTACAACAAATTAATTAATTAAATAAAAACATGTACATACAGGAAATAAAAAAGAGCATTTTGTATTATGAAATGCGTAAATAAACATAAGAACAATCACCAGACTGCTGGTGGGCCCCCCAGCAAGTCGTGTCGACCTTCTACAATCACACCACGAACTTCAACATGCCGAATTCACCATGAAAGTTAAAAACACAGTTTTGACACTATTTTGGCAATGTGAAAAATAAAAAACAGAGTACAACGAGTTTATCTCTAATCTGATGTCTATTCTACTTGATTAACTATCTAATGACTATCCTAGTAGTATTTATAGATTTACAAACCAAGTGGTTGACCACAGGAGGGTCAAACCACCTCTAAATTTGGCAAAATACAATAAATGCAACCATAACTAACAAAACGGAGGAAGCCAATAATCACCCTCTTTGGACAACTGAAATCGAGTTGTCTTGAGATTAGTAGTTGGAGGGGGCGATGATAAACAAAACCCATGTGCCCGATTTGTCCATCACTGTCTGCTAATACCATAACCGCTAACTCGCCTTGCGTTTTTGTGCAATACTAGGTGTTGGAACGAGTGTTGGATCGGGTATCGGAACAAGTGTTGGATCAAGTGCCGGATCAAGAATCATGGTACGTTTTTCCCTGTAACAACAAAAAAACATGAATTAACTCTTAGAAACCATAAAACATCATGAATTAAACTTGATTTAATCATAAAACACAAATTACACATACCTTATGCCGATTATACCATTTTATCATAAAATTCTTCAAAAAACTCCTTTGAAAGATGAAAAACGCATATGTACATATGGAAAAAAGTGTATAATAACATCATGAAAATGACCATATCTCGGGCCCAACTTTACCCCCACACCTACAATTTTGCAGGTCCCACTGCAAACAAAAAAGAAGTTACCCCTCGTGACTAGGCTTGCTGAGGAGGATTAGCTTTGGAAGCCTCTCCTTCTTGTTGTGTAGGCTTAGCCTTGTACCTCTTGTGTTTCTTTAATTGTGCTCTCAAGCTACGGTTAGATTGGGTCATCCCATCGAACAACTGTTGAAGGGATTTAACTTTTGCCTGAAGGACTACATTGTCATGATGAAGGTGTACAACTATTGTCTTCCTCTCTTCCAATTGTTGGAGAAGATGATGGTTTTCCTTTTGTAGGTCCTCTATAGTTGGGGCATAATTAGTGATATCCAAGGAAGGCTTAGGTCCTTTGAGGGATGTGGACAACTCATCAATTTTAGGACCCGGAGTGGGCATAGGTGAAGTAGGAGTGATGGGAGTTCAGAAAGGTGATGTAGGTTCTGACTTTGTTTTCCTTAGTGGATTTAATCCATCCACATAGACTTACCTAAGTTTCTTATGAGGGCTCTCAAGGTCGAAGGATACTTGGATAGGATCTGAAGTAGGTGGAGGTTTTGCATAAGGCTTGGTTCTTATGTTCTAGGTACTCTTCCGAAAGGGTCCCTTACCAAATCGGTTGGCTCCCCTCTTGTTTGTGGGAATGATGGGAAAGTCTTGCTGCATTACTTCTTGGGGCTTCTTAGGTGTAGGATCAAGATAAAATGAAGGCATTGGGGGGTCAACAATAGGCTTCTTTTGGTCTTTGTTTTTGGTATTTTCCTCCGATGAAGAAGTTGGAATATCAACAAGCTTTTGGTATTGTTTCGGCAAAGAGAGGGTTTGTGCAAGGGAGTTTGGAGTTTTTGGAGAGTGAGGCTTGGATGGAGAGATAGTTTTTAGGCTAAGTGGATTTTTGTCGGTCTTCACTGCCAAGTGGGGGTTTGCAAATTGGCAGATAAAGGCATCCCAATTTTGCCCCTGTTTCTCTAGTTCGGTAAGAATGAGGAGTTTGATCAAACAGTGGTGGAAGAGACTATTGTGGGGGTTGGTCACATTTTTCCTCACTTGAGAGGACATCTTCTCCAATCTTTTGAGAAAATAAAAGGGAAGGTTCAAGGGTTTGTTGAACAGAAAATGAGCCAGCAATTTAAAGTGACAAGCTTTGAAGGTAGAGTATCTACCTTCGCATGTAATTAACCTTGTGATGACGATGAGGGGATTGACCAATTATGGCTTTATCCACTCCTTAGCATACCCTTTCTCTCCTAAAATGCTCTTGAATTTGGGCTTAAACACCCTGTTGTAACTTGAGCG
>ML797522.1:10941-25515 GCA_009831015.1 Picea engelmannii
TCATAAGAGAATGAGCAAGTGAGTTGTGTGTTTGAAGTGAGGTGCTAGCCTCTTATTTATACAAGACTGGCACGTGTGAAAGGTCACAACTGGTAGGGCCGACCTCTCACTCTGGGTGGGTAAACCCACCTTTAATTAATTCTAGGTCTTCCATTATAACTGTTGGGGTCGACTTCTTATTCTGCACTTTGTAATTGTCCGATGACCAATCCGCAAAAGGGGATTTGTTCCTTATACAATTACCGACATGATTAATCCACAATGGGGATTAATCCAATAACAATAATAATAAGAATTTTTTTCACAGTTACATTATTTCAACACTTTTGTGATGTTTTGATTAGAGAGCGAGATAAACTTGTACAACTAGGAGTGATCAACACTACAGGTGCCTCCAACAAAGCCTTAGTTTCCTAGCATAAATATAAACCCAAGAATCCCAAGAATCAACATCCTCGCCAAAGTAACAAACAAAACAAGGGCCCCAAACCCACTCAGACAGCTTCAGCTCCTAACGTTGACAAGGGAGTAAAATCTAAAAATAAGAACACTGACATACATTGCAACTTTTGTGGGAAATATGGTCATGATGAGTCCAAATGTTTCAAGAAGATGATATCTTTAGAAGCAACGATGAAGAAGCAACATCAGTATTGATTCTACTTCTTCTTCTTCTACTCATGGACATGCACTTTATGCTTCTGGTTTCTCCTTCAATGCAACTCCTACTTCTTCTGATGAGTGGCTTATTGATTCTGAAGCATCTTATCATATGGCTAAGGAGAAAGCCATATTTTCTACTCTAAATGAATGGAACGCCAAGAAAATATTTGTTGGTGATGATATATCTCTTAGTGTTGTAGGATATGGAACAATTCAGGTACAATAATGGTCATTTCAATGATGTATTATGTGTTCCAAGTCTTTCTTGTAACCTTCTATCAATATATCAAATCACTCATCAAGGAGAAGGTAAAATTGTAGAGTTTTCACGTCACCAAGTTGTAATCAAGGATCTAAATGATCCTCAGCATGTTCTTGCAACTATACCAAGTTGTACAAGTTTGACAACTTTGGGTCATCATCTTTTCCACCAGTTTTCATTTCTCATAGCGATGACTTGAGAAAACATTGGCATGAGAGGTTTGGTCATCTAAATTATCGTTCATTGCAACAACTATGTAATCAACAGATGGTAACTGGTATTCCTCTTGTTTCATACAAAGATGGTGTTTGTGTCTATTGTGTTCTCGACAAACATCATCGGGACAATTTTGACAAATGTGCCTCTTGGCGGGCCTCGGGCCCTTTGCATCTTGTTCATAGTGACTTGTGTGGTCCACTTTCTTCTCCTTCTTTTTATGGGTGCAAGTATTTATTAACTTTCATTGATGACTTTTCTAGACGTAGTTGGGTTTACTTATTAAAAATTGAGAGAGAAGTTTTTGACAAGTTTTTGGCCTTCAAGGCCCTTGTGGAAAAACAATCTGGACATCAAATTCAAAGGTTAAGAACAGATAATGGAGGTGAATATGTGAACAATAATTTTACAAGTTACTACACTACACTTGGCATCCAAATGAAACACATTGTACCATATACACCACAACAAAATGGTGTTGTTGATAGAAAGAACTGCACATTAAAAGAAATGGCTAATTGTATGATCCAATCTAAGGGATTAAGTCTAAAGTATTCGGCAGAAGCCATCAACTGTGCAAATTACATAGTAAATCGCACTCCCACAAAGGCTCTTAAAAATATAACATCGAAAGAAGCTTGGACTAAAATTAAACCAAATGTAACTCACTTCTTTGTGTTTGGCAGTATAGTATGGGCTCACATTCCTGATGAGAAAAGGAAAGCATTGTAGCCTAAAAGTCAAAAGTGTATATTTGTTGGTTATTCCAAATATGTCAAAAGTTACAGACTTCTTCAACCACAATGTAATGAAATTATTATTAGAAGATATGTTAAATTTGATGAAAATCTCTTGGCCTGCGAGCTTGATTCGACGATTGTTCCTTCTTTGGCCTCTGAGCCATCTTCTATGGTTGTTCCTTCTTTTATTCCTATTCTAGTTTATTCTTTAGACAATAATAGTGAGGATGAAAATCCACCTCCGCCTACTCACCTTCCTCTAGATGAGTCCATTGAACCTAAACCAACACCAACACCATCACTTCCTAGATGGGTTCGTTCAACACGAGAAGTAATTGGTGATATTGCTAGTGATCCTTCATATCAGCGTCGACCACGTTCTCAGTTCCAGCGAGCCTCTTCTCTTTTGGCTCAAGTTTTAGAGACTCGTGATCCAGAGACATTTGAAGAAGCTTCAAGTCATCCAGATTGGGATACATCAATGAATGAAGAGTATCATTCTTTAATGGAAAACAATACTTGGGATCTTGTACCTCTTCCAAAAGGAAGAAAACTTGTCAGATGTAAATGGGTCTACAGAACTAAGTATGCATGAGATGGAAGTGTTGAAAGGCACAAGGCTCGGTTAGTTGCCAAAGGATTTTCTCAAGTTGAAGGAATTGGCTATAATGGAACCTTTGCCCCAATAGCCAAAATGAATTCCATCTGCTTTGTTCTTTCCCTTGCTGCCTCACATAAATGTGAGGTTCATCAGATGGATGTTAAATCTACCTTCTTGCATGGGGATTTGCAAGAATAAATCTACATGGAACAACCTTCTAGATATATCTAGAATGAATCTAACCTTGTGTGTCTCCTTAATAAATCTCTTTATGGTCTTAAGCAAGCTCCCTGAACTTGGTATTCCAAAATGGACAACTTCCTTATTGACATCGGATACATTACAATCCAAGGGGGACTCCTTTATTGGTTGGTTTCACTGATTCAGATTGGGCCGATGACCTTGATGATCAGAACTCTATTCTAGGTTATGTTTTCAACCTTGGTTCAGGACATGTCTCTTGGGCCTGTAAGAAACAAAAGGCTATTGCACTTTCTTCAACAGAAGCAAAGTACCGAGCAACGGTAAATGCAAGTCAAGAAGCCTTGTGGCTTTGACAGATCCTTTCATAGTTTGGATTCCAGCAGTAGCATCCGACCATCCTTTGGTGCGACAATCAGAGTGCCATCAAGCTCGCCAAAGACCCAGTTCAACATCAGCGCAACAAACACACCGAGATACACATGCACTTCATCAGAAATCTCATTTATGGTCAAGTTATTGAAGTGCTCTTTTTCTCCACAGAAGATCAAGTTGTAGACATTTTCACAATCTTACAGAAGCGAAGTTTTCCAAAATTCAATCTATGTTAGGAGTTTAGGAAGTTTTCATTAAGGGGGGATAGGCTCTACAAATACACATGCACTTCATCAGAAATATCATTTATGATCAAGTTATTGAAGTGCTATTTTTCTCTACAGAAGATCAAGTTGTATACATTTTCACAATCTTACAGAAGCGAAGTTTTCCAAAATTCGATCTATGTTAGGAGTTTAGGAAGTTTTCATTAAGGGGGGATAGGCTCTAATGCCTCCTTTCTTCTTCTATTATGTCACTATTGTAAATCCTTCAATCCTATCCCAAGTTGTTCTTAAGGGGGGATGTTAGGATATTTAGACACTTAGGAGTTAGTTAAGATCCACTTGGTCTAATGCGTTGTTAGGTAAACGTGTGTTTCTTTAGTATGCATTAGTAGTTAGGAAATATGACAGTCACAATATGTTCCTGATATAGAGTGATCTGATAGTTCATATTCTCCTCAATCTTAACGACTACATTGATTTATGGCTTAACACCTGATTGGTCCATGATCTCTATTTGAAGAGCATGGAGGGTCATTTGTCAATGATCAATTGTGAGAAACTCTCTTTTAAAATATCTCTGTAATCTTTTTCTTTTGCATTAAAAAACTTATCCAAGTGGTCACGTTGGCTGGGGTCATGGATGTTTCCTCATAGGGGTTTTACCACGTCAAAATATCGGTGTGTTGATCTTTGATCTGGTTGTGTGAGTGGTTATTGAAAACATTCGTCCTCTATTGGAATACATGTGTTGTCGAACAAGAAGGTAAGTATTTTTGCAACATTTTAGAAGAAGTCGTTAAGAAAGTGAATCTTAGGACTTTTAATGGGGAAAGTTAGAACTAAATTCGACTACATATTCCATAAGAATTCTACAGGAACAATCAATAACTAGGATAATAGAACAATAGACCTTGGATGTGAAAGCAAATTGATGCTACAGAGAATGTTTCAAGGTGCATCAATTTCGTCTAAGATTAAATTTGATTCCTTGGTTTTACTAAGTTCCCAGAGATTGTCCTATAAGAACTCTATGTTGCTTTGTTTTAGAAGAAAACAATGAGAGAAAATGTACTTTAAGGATTTTGAGGGGGGAATTTAAAACTCTACTACACTTTATAATTCGTAACAATGATGGATGGTCAACAAATTACTACAACAATAGTATCRATGAGTTTCRTYGTAAAATCATATTAGTGTTGTGAAGCACAAATGGAGCATATACAGTGGAATGCARTGATAAAAGTAAAATATATAATCACRTTTTGACTTTYATACTGAACTTAGTGCACCAAGCCACTTGATATACTAGGTTACCTAAACAATCAAAGCACCAATCTAYGATCAACAAATTGATCAATTTGGGAGATGCATGATAGGATAGAAATAAAGAAGCTACCAAGTGAAATTGTTTTAAAATAGAAAACTGGGAGGCATAGTGGAAATCTTTTTTATGCATTTGTATTCTAGTTRTTCTRTCTATAATGTTCTTTATTGATACCACAATACTAATGTCTCATGAAGGCCATCAACTTGCTCTAATARTAAATTTTATTGTTTGKTCTTGCTAAGTTTGCATSAAAGGMTTTCTTTGCAAAAAGATTGTTGCAAATTGTAAATTAAGTGCATAGAGTGAAACTAAGTAGAACTAAAATATTAAACTATGCCCTCATATTTACCGTTTAAAAAAATATTTGACAATAAATATGATTGATATAGACCAACATATCTTTATAAAGCGAAAGCAATAGTCCATTTGTTATTAGTCAACTAAATTAGATATCTTTTATACTATAGGTTATATAGTTTTAAAAGATCAATAGACTATAAGATTTTACATTGTAGTTAAATGATGTATTCTATTTACACTTTCATTTTCTGACTATACGAAGCAAAGAATTGAAAGAGACATAGGTGGTTGGGGGGGGGAAGAATATCAAGTTCATTTGATACTAAATTTGATTGTTTGGTTTTACTAAGTTCTTAGAAAATGGGATAACTTGAGTGCTTTATTTTACTGTGTTTCAAAAGAAGTCAACAAGGAAATCATTTTTAGGCTTTGCAAGGAGGGAAATAAAAAAGCAGGGAAACCCCTATGTATTCAAAATAAGAGGGCTTGTAAGAATCCCTGACTTGCTACACAAGTTAGCTTTAATGCATAATTAGACCCTTACCAACACTAATAAATCTATGCTCTAATTGTATACTATTTGTCTTTGAGATTCAAAACCATCAGAATTGAATATCCATGCATATTCAAATCCATTCCAAACACCATCTGTTTCAATGTTATTTCGTATTTATTTATGCACATATTTTTCAAAGTTTATTTTATCCAAGGAGCTTTGAATTTCATCTAGCTTTTTCCTACAATTGGTAAGTTGTGTCATTAAATCTCTAAAATTGTATGTCGTTTTGCATGATAAAAAACATAATCTCCCCTGTCAGTTGGAGATTAAGGAGTATTCTAGGAGATATAGAGAAGGTATACATTCAATAGGGATATTCAAGGTATAGAGATAGTAAAGATCTATCTACAAACAACATTTAGTTTGATAGATTAAAAAATATAATCTCCCGTGTCAGTTGGAGATTAAGGAGTATACTATGAGATATATAGAAGTTATACATTCAATAGCGATATTCAATGTATGCCCAACTTGTCAGGGTAATTAGATTTATTGTGTAATTACAACTTTACTAACACTAATAACTCTAATTTCTAATTAACGCCATAACATTTGTACATACTATAATGAATATTTACTAAGGACATCCAATCATAACTTTATGAAATTTTTATTACCATATAGTTCATTTACATTGGACAAATTGTTCCATTTAAACAAACAACAATATCACAATTCAAAGTCTCTTTACCTAAGTCCATATCCAAAATATTGCACGGTGAAGAAATGATAGTTTCAAAAAGATTTATCATTGATGACCAAATGAAACAACTTCCATCTAAATAATGGTACAAATAATTTCATGTTAATAACAAATATTTTAAAGAGGCAGGATCACTTTATAAACAAAGGAAATGGTTGTCTAACCAATTTATTTTCTAATTGTGAATTGAAATATTTTCTAGGTAGTTCTCAATTGCTTTTGTAGATCAACAAGCCATCTGCTACAGTTTTAGCGGCTACGATTCACATCAAAGAAGAGGACGATTCACATAAGTTGGGAAGCCAAGTCACATATTTATAAACTTTTAATATTTTATTGTTTTTTATTTCCTTTTCAACTTTGATAATAGCCACCAGAACCCCATAATAAAAATAGTCATGTTGCTACTTTCGTCCAATTAGCAAAAATAATTTCTAAAATTGCAATATTACAAGATAAGGGTCGCGTGTCACCTCCTATTCGGAAAAGCGCCAATTTTAGTACCTACGCCTTTCCATGGGATCAAAGTCTTGCTAATTCACACAACCGTGGAGAAATATCGCCAACTTTTACTGTGGAAAATAGAGTGGAGGATTTAAATATGTATTTGATATAATACGATAGGATCTAAAGCATAATATTCTTATTGTTATTGGCAGTGGTCCGAGGAGCGAGGGCCAGGTATAATTATAAAGTGTACACATGAGCAATTTAAATTGACTAAAATAATTATAAGAATCCTAGCTTTTTCAAAAAATAATCTAAACTAAAATGCAAAACCTTAATTCTAAAGCTCCTTTAATTATTTAATAACTACCATAGAATCCAAATAATTTAGATGGAAAAACTACCATAGAATCCAAATAATTTAGATGGAAAAAAACATAGCCCAAATTCTTCACAACCATAAATTTAAAAAAAAAAATGAACATCAAGAATGTTGATAGAACAATGTGTGCACACATTGTCGGTCAACATAAGAAAAAATAAGATTCAAACATAAAGCAATACCCACAACATTGACAAGTCCAGCATCGAAACAATAGAACATCATTAATTAGACAAACTGGAGATGATTATGTCTCAGTATTAGTAATATCACATTGTCGAATTGTTTAAATGAAGTTCATTAAATAGTGTTATACCAACCCTTACAGTCTCTACGCATTAACTATGACTATACTCTCCCCAACGACAACTAGTGGAAGAGCACTAAAAAAATTCATTTATGAGGAGATACGTGGCCGAACAGTTTTTACAGGCTCAATATTCAATCCATCTCCAATTATTGAGTCGGTAGAGCACTATGATTCATAGTACATGAGAAAATCATTCGCATAAGCCGGAATGCATCCACCACCCATTGCAAAAACCAAGAGCCACCTCAGAAAAATACCTATGTGCCAAGTGGCTTTTATTTTATTTTTAATATATATATATATATATAAGCTTCATAAACATTGCAAAACATAATAATAATTTAAAAGTATATATAAAATTCAAACATGTCTGACTATCAATCAGAAACACTTCGAATGCACAAATTTTATCCTAATCGTGCTATATTTTTCATCGTTGCTTCTATCAACTCGAGAAAATTAGCAGTGAAGTCCTGAAGGCCGATATATATAATTTATGCTAAATATTTTCCCATGAAAGTCAAGGGATGAAATTATATTTAGCATTTCCGCTTCTATCTTGCTAAAAAAATCGAATATTTTGCATCATAGATAGTTGAAGAAGAAATTCTAATCATCTAATTCTTGCCCAAAAAACTGATTAAGTTCATCATAAAATGTGCACATGAGGAAATTAAATTGACTAAAATGATTATAAGAATCCTATCTTTTTCAAAAAATAATTCAAACTAAAATGCATGACCTCAATTATAAATCTCCTTTAACCATTTAAGAACCACCAGACAATCCAAAAAACTTTAGATCGACAAGAACATAACACAAATTCTTCACAATCATAAATTTAAAAAAAATGTATTAAGAATGACAAGAGAACAACCTCTGCATACATTATTTCTCAACATAAGAAAAAATAAGGTTTAAATGAGCACCCATTTGGATAGATGCATCATACTACATCGTCCAACCCTTAATACTAAAAATCAATCTCTTACGGAACAACACAAAATCCAAGTAAAACCAAACACAACGTTGTGCGAATTTGTTCGACTCACATAGGAAAACCCAAGTAATAACCATCTTTGGAAAGCGACATTGCGTTTTCCATGCGTAACTCAAAGAATCCCGACATAGTACCCTCGGACCAAATCTGAACATTGGTCACGCAATACCCCCACACCGACGAAGAATATTGCTTCTTCTATCAACTATACCTCCAAACACAGAGCAGTACCCACAACATCAACAAGTCGACCATCGAAACATGAGAAAATTAATATGATTGAAATGATTAAAAGAATCCTATCTTTTTCGAAAAATAATTCAAACTAAAACATAGGAGATCAATTATAAAGCTCCTTTAACCATTTAAGAACCACCAAACAATCCAAATACTTTAGACCAATGAACATTGTTCCCCTCTTAGGATAAAATCCAAGTAAATAGAAATGTCGCAATATCTCAATTTTTCACACTCTCATAAGAAAACCCGAGTTTGATGGTTACCTCGAAGAATTCGAACATAGTGTCCTCAAAGCAACGCAGAAAACTGGTTACTCAATACCCCCACACCAACACAGAACATTGCTTCTTCAATCAACTATTCCACCAAACACAAGGCACTACCCACATCATCAACAAGACAAACATCGAAACAAAAGAACATCATTGATTAGACAAACTAGAGATGACCATGTCTCAATCTAAGTAATAGCATGCCCACAAATTGTTTGACTGAACCTCCTAGTAAAGTATAGCACCAAACACAGAATAGTACCCACATAATCGAAAAACATATTAATTAGACAAACTCGAGATGACTCTATTGCACGCCGACAAATTGTTTTAATGAACCTTCACAACCTTGACAGTCTCCACATGTAAACGGTGACTATACTCTCCCTAATGGTGACCAGTGGAAAAGCACTAGCACAATTCATTTATGATCAGATATGTGGCCGCATGGTTTTCACAAGCTCAGGGTTCAATCCATTCGAATGTATTGATCCATCAAAGCACTAGTGATTGACAACACACTAGAGGACGATTCACATAAGCCCCAATGCATCCACCATAGGTTGCAAAAACCAAGAGCCACCTTGAAAAAATACCCCGTGGCAAGTGGCTTTTTTTTTCAAATTTTTAATACTTTTTTGTTTTTTATTTTATTTTTAAGTTTCATAATAAGTGCCAAAACCCCTTAAAAATAGTCACATCGCTTCTTCTATCCAAGCAAGAAAAATCATTTCTGAAATTTAAAAATTTGCAAAAATATTTTCTTTTTCCAAAAAATATAAAATTAATAAACAAAAAATCATAAACATTGCAAAACACAATAAAAAAAATTCAAACCTGTTTGACCAACAATTGAAATGTATCATACTACATCGTTCGACCCTTAAGACTCAAAATCGGTCTCTTACGGAAGTCAAATTTCTCCCCTTTGAGACATATAATTTCAAGGGTAGTGGGCCCTAAAAGTAGGGATAAAAATTTGTCTTATTTATAATTCAGGTGGTCCATTATTTGGTTTTTGAAGGTGCTCCCACTCTCTTGTTCTGGGAGATCACACTATGACTGAAAAGTGCAAGATGCATTGGTTCATGGCAGTCTTTTTTGCAAAATTCTAATTAATTGATCTACTTGCACCAAGTAATTTCATAGTATGAACTTCACCAACACAGGTTTATGAGGATCAAATAATCCTCCATCCTTATAACAATCTTAATGAATAAATCTCTCAATCAATTGATCAATCAGTTCCAATCCAACCAATACTCAATAGATTACCCACCAAACTTTTATTTCATCTACTAATGACTCAGTAATCCCAATAACACAAAATCCAAGTAAAACCAAATACAACAATGTGTGAATTTGTTTGACTCACATAAGAAAACCCAAGTAATAACAATCTTGGGAAAGTGGCATTGCGTTTTCCAATACATACCTCAAAGAAGCCCAATGTAGTACCCCTGGATCAACATTGAACATTGGTCACACAATACCCCCACACCGACTTAGAACATTGATTATTCAATCAACTATACCACCAAACAAAGAGCAGTACCCACAACATCAACAAGTCGACCATCGAAACAAGAGAAAATTAAATTGACTAAAATGATTTAAAGAATCCTATATTTTTTGAAAAATAATTCAAACTAAGACATAGAAGATCAATTCTGAAGCTCCTTTAACTGTTTAAGAACCACCAGACAATCCAAATACTTTAGACCAACAAAAACATAGCACAAATTCTTCACAATCATAAATTTCTAAAAAAAAAAATTAAGAATGAGGAGACAACAACCTCTACATACATTATTGCTCAACATAAGAAAAAATAAGATTGAAATGAGCACCCATTTGAACAAAAGCATTATACTACATAGTCCAACCCTTAAGACTTGCTCTTGGTCTCTTATAAAGCAACATGACAAAATCCAAGTAAAATCAAAGGCGATAGTGTGCGAATTTGTTGTACTCACATAAGAAAACCCAAGCAATAATTGTCCTAGAAAAGCGGCATTGTGTTTTCCATGTGTACCTCGAAGAATTCCAACGCAATACCACCTACGTAGCACAAATTATTCACAACCATAAATTAAAAAATATATATATTAAGAATGAGGAGACAAAAACCTTTGCATACATTATCGCTCAACATAAGAAAAAATAAGATTTAAATGAGCACCCATTTGAATAGAGGCATTATACTACATAGTCCAACCCTTAAGACTGGGTCTCGGTCTATTACAGGACAATAGGACAAAATCCAAGTAAACAAAGGTGGCAGTGTGAAAATTTGTTGCACGCACTCACAGAAGAAAACCCAAGTAATAATCGTCCTGGAAAAGTGACATTTTGTTTTCCATGCATACCTCAAAGAAGCCCAATGCAGTACCCCAAACCAACACCGAACAGTACTTACCCAGTACCCCAGATCAATGAACATTGCTTCCCTCTCATGATAAAATCCAAGTAAAAAGAAATGCCACAATCTCTCAAATTTTTTCACTTTCATAAGAAAACCCAAGTAATAATAAGCATGCTTGGAAAGGTGCATTGGGTTTTTTATGGTTACCTCAAAGAATTCAAACATAGTATCCTTGGATCAATGCATAACATTGGTTACACAATACCCCCATATTGACGCAGAACATTGCTTCTTTGATCAACTATACCACCAACACATAGCACTACCCACAACATCAACAAGACGACCATGGAAACAACAGAACATCATTGATTAGAAAAATTGGAGATGACCTTGTCTCAGTCTGAGTAACAACACGCCCTTAAAAAAATTTAATGAACCTCCTAGTAAAGCATACCACAAAACACAGAACAATACCCACAACATCGAAGAACATATTAATTAGACAAACTGGAGATGACTTCGTCGCACACCATCAAATTGTTTTAATCAAGCAAATCGTTTTAATGAACCTTCACAACCTTGACAATATCTACGCGTAAACTATGACGATACTCTCCCTAATGATGACCAGTGGAAAAGCACTTGCACAATTCATTTATGAGCAGATACATGGCCGCACGGTTTTCATAGGCTCGGAATTCAATCCATCCAAACTTATTGAACTATATGAGCACCAGTGATTGACAGTACACCAGAGGACAATTCAAATAAGCTCCAACGCATCCACCAAAAACCAAGAGCCACCTCAAAAAAATACCATGTGTCAAGTGGCTTTTTTCTAAAATTTTAATATATATATATATATATATATATAATCAGCGAAAAACCCTTAAAAATAGTCGCATTACTTCTTCTAAAAACATTTCGGAAATTTAAAAATTTGTAAAATATTTGCTTTTTCTAAAAATTAAAATTAATAAAGAGAAAATCATAAACATTGCAAAACATAATAAAAATTCAAAATTCAAAATAAAAATTCAAACATGTTTGACTAGCAATCTAAAACAATATAACGTGCCTTTCCACAAGTATAATAAAAATATTTAAATGCAAATTAAATTAAATAACTTTTTTTCAAAAAAAATATTTATTAAATAAATTCATTCAAATTAAATATAAATTTAATATTATTTTAATATCATTTAATAAAATAAATAATAAAATTTAAATTTTATTTTGATATTAAAGTGAAATGATACATGAATTTCCTTTTTCAAAAATTTATGTTAAAACCAAATGAAAAACACCTTCGCTTTTATTAATATTAATTCTAAATCATTTTAGGAAACACCTTCATCACGCTCTCTTTTTTACTTCCATTGATTCAAATTATCTTCAGCATCGTCCCCACACTTCATAGAAACAAGTTGATGCATGGTTTAGTTTGTTTAAAAATTTCTTGTATCCTTAAAATCCACCCACAATCATGAATGTATCAATGATTTTGATAATATCAATGGTGAGATTATATTCATCTCTAAAGTTCTCAATAATCTATAATCTAATTATTACGTTGTTCCAATTGTACTTTCATTTGTCCCAAATGTTAAAGGGTAGACAACCCATAGTTTTCAAGATAGGGATATGCCTCATAACACTCACGTACTAACTTGCAACACTGGTCCATTATCAAGACCATTCTTGACAAATTAAAGGGGACGTTTTCACTATTAATTCCGAGATTGAACAACATAATTTCAAACTAACAACGAGTAACCTCTCTTTACAAAAAAAGATTATATGGAATGACCTTCTAAGATTTATGTTGTAGAGAAGGCTTTGTAGAATGAAGATCTGAAACTTCCGACTCTTCTATATTTAAATAATATAAGATGGACTTATACTATTTTACCTCTTAAATCTATTCAATTTTGATTATAAGATGGACTTAATGTTTTTTCCTCTTAGAAAGTGGTAAAAATTATCATAATCGAGTTGTCAAATGGCAATGAGGATAACCATCACTCATTGATATCTGTGAATATTATCCGTGAATATGGGCTAACTCATCACTATTATTTAAGAAAAACCAAGCCACCTAAAATAACCCACTAATGATCTATAAGGGGTAGACTTTTAGTCTTTCACTTTTGAAAAATATCTTTAGGTCTTGAGTTATTAACTCATCTCCTTACTTCCAAAAAAGATAAACTCTTAATCAATCATGAACAATTTCAAATCTTACTTCAAAACTAAAATAAATCTATTTCTATATATGTATGTTATATAAACTCTTTAATCTAGTATTTTTTAAATTTTATGTTTTTTCACTACAATTAAAGATTTTATAGATTATTATATTTGATTTTTGAACAATTTCAAATCTTACTTCAAAACTAAAATAAATCTATTTCTATATATGTATGTTATATAAACTCTTTAATCTAGTATTTTTTAAATTTTATGTTTTTTCACTACAATTAAAGATTTTATAGATTATTATATTTGATTTTTGAACAATTTCAAATCTTACTTCAAAACTAAAATAAATCTATTTCTATATATGTATGTTATATAAACTCTTTAATCTAGTATTTTTTAAATTTTATGTTTTTTCACTACAATTAAAGATTTTATAGATTATTATATTTGATTTTTTATCTTGGTTATATTTTTTTAGCATGGATAGTTTATTTGAATTTGTATGTTATTTAAACTATTTTTTTAATTTTATGTCTTTTCACTACAATTAAAGATTTTATAGATTATTATATTTGATTTTTTTTATTTTGGTTATATTTTTTTAGCATGGATAGTTTATTTGAATTTTTTTTTATCCCGGCTATATTTTTTATAGATTTTTTTTTCTATTGAGCATAAGATAAGATGTAGTCTAAACATACTATACTTTGGATCTTTTTAGGTTATCTTTTTCCAATCATTTTTTCCCAAAATCCACTTATAAATTGCTTGAATTTTAGATTTCAACTGTTGCATAATCAATGTGTAATAGGGATTTTTGAGAGTGTTGAAAAATTGCACTTTTAACAATTCTTCTATAGCGACAGTGAAATCGCTTTCGTGCAACTTTGTCTAGTTGCTTTATATCTCTTATGTTAATTTTATTGTTAGTAGTCGTCAAACTATTATCAATGATTGTTTTCACTTAATTGTCAAATAAAACATAATCAATGTTTTTTTTTGGAATAAAACTAACTATTGTTATTTTATTTTATAAATTGCTCAACAAAACTATTCTATGTTGATTATTTAAATTTGAGAAAAAAGACTATTATAAAAGTGATTTTTTAATAATAATAATAATATTCTAATTTCAAGGTCATGGCCAAGCTAGACACCAAATTATTGTATGAGACCACA
>ML797522.1:27348-37501 GCA_009831015.1 Picea engelmannii
GGGGCGGGGCCATTAATAGATAAAATGTATATATCCCACCCTCTATTTAGAGGGTGGGAGGGGGGAGGCGTATTAATAGATAAAATGTATATATTATATATACATTTTATCTATTAATGCCCCACCGGGTGGGAGGGGGGAGGGGTATTAATAGATAAAATGTATATATTATATATACATTTTATCTATTAATGTGCCCCCCTCCCACCCTCTATTTAGAAAAATATTTGGGAGAGAGGCCACCTGCCCTCTCTTGAAGCTCCTAGTTCTAAGGCCTTGAAGATGTGTCATGGTTGGCTTCCCTTGAGTGTCCAAGTGAGTGCATATATCGTGGAGTTGGTGACACACCTCAGCTAATTTCTCTTGAATTTCCTCTCATTCATCTTCACTGTCCAAAAGAATTTTGACGAGAAAATTCTCTATATGCCAGTAGAGGTTAATGGTTTTTAAGTATTTTGTATCTCTTACTCAGAAACTACCCAGGTCAGGAACCCAACTACCAATTTCTGCATTTATTTCCAACTCATAGATGGTAGCATGCTCCTAGCGAACAACTGCCTCCATAGTGGCTAGTTCCTCTTGAATGTTGGGGGGATTTGTTCTATGAATTCATTAGCGACGATCTGAATTGATTGCATTACTCTCGAGCTAGGGGCTCCAGACTAAGGTTGTTGGAAGAGGAGGCATCAGGTAGGCTTCTATGTCCTCGACGGTAGCCTCTGGAATAACCACAATCGGGAAACATAGTAGTGGATTGGAGTGCAAGCACAAGAGAAAGCGGATAAGGGAGGAGAGCCCAAATCCGATGGATATCTTTGTGGTTAATCAGAGCCAAGGCTATGCGGAGAGGAGCACTTTCATCATTTTCATTCATACCATAACCCAAGATTGAAATATCCAACTCACTAAAAATAATAATATCTTAAATATTATTTTTTGAATTAACTACGTAGTGTAAGTCATTAATTTATAATACCGGCTAGACAGAAACTCTACTCAGATTTATGATGTTGCATAGTGGAGAGTTCATCCAGCACGTTGGAGTAATGAGGTTTAATACTGGTCATATCATCACAAAGTTGAGGTGTGAGAAGGTCGAATCAAGTGTACAAACCCGCA
Source organism: Picea engelmannii (assembly GCA_009831015.1). Lineage (NCBI taxonomy): Eukaryota > Viridiplantae > Streptophyta > Pinopsida > Pinales > Pinaceae > Picea > Picea engelmannii. Next base: position 28,468 of record ML797522.1, read on the forward strand.
TCAAACATAATACGCCACACGAACCTGTTCTAACTCCCCTTCACCTCGATAACACGACAATTCCAAGTGGGTTAACTCAACACTAGGCACGAGACCTCTTGGTGCATCTCTCGAAGGGGAATTCATATCCTCATGGCACAAGTTTGTTGAGTGATCCTTTTAATATCATGAAGAAAAAAAACCCTAAGTACAATATTTTGATTGTTTATTAATTAAAATGAGAAAATTCCCAATTTACTTAAACCAATTATATCATATCATGTAGGAAAGATAAGAAGAGAGAAATCTCTCGAAGAATATCAACACTGTCGTCGAGGTATTACTTATTAAAGAGTTGTACCTCAGAACCAGCGATTTAACAGAGTCGTCGAGGTGTTACTTGTTAACAGGGAAAGTCGTACAACCTCACAAAAACCAGTAAACTATGGAATATTGCCATAGAGAAGGTGTTGTAGGTTTAGATTCCAATGAACAGTGTATCACCACTTGCAATAACAGTGAACACCATCGAATGGGTATTGACAAATTATTAGTAATACTGGAACATCGTGGACAAATTTCTATCATTGTGTAGAGCTTTTTGGAATAAAACTATGTGAATATTTTTTTGAAGTTCTATTTTTTTAAGACATTCTATCCATCTTCAAGAACAATAGAAGTTAAGTGATAAGAAAAGAGTGGGTTGAAGGGTAGATATAAAGGGTAAGAGTAGAATATATCTATTGGAAAATTTAACTTTATCAACTTACTCTTTTCTTATCATTTAGTTTCTCTAGTCCATGAAGATGAGTGGAGTGTCCACTGGAAACCTCATAGGTTTCAAAATATTCACATTGTTTTATTCTAAAAAGCTCTACACAATGACGACAACAAATTGTGAAAACATACACTCTCAAATTTCTACCATAACAATTGCCCAAAAGTGTGCATGGTTGTCATTCCATAGTGTCACACTATGTTCCAACACAATAATTAAACAAGTATTAAGTGGCGGTTATTACAAAATGGAAAAACACTTTTTCATATTGCTGATAAATTTTCTGGAACACAGTCTATAGTGGAAACCTGCATGCTCAAAAACGTTTTTTCATAATGGTTTGATGGAGGTAATAAGATAAGTATAAATTTTGTTTTGATGAAAGTAATAAGATAAGTACATGGGAAAAAGTTAAATTGTAATTGAGGGTAGTAAGGGATTAAAGTTAGAAGTTATTAAAAAGTATATGATCCTTTTAAAAAAAAATTATAATCAAAAGGGGTATTAATTTGGGAATATTATGTAAGTTAAAAAAAAAATTAATTTTATAATAAGATTTAATACTATTTTTGGTTGATTAAGAATTAGTTTGCTTGGAATTTAAGAAAACAGGGTAAAGATACACTAGTATTAATGAAAGTCTAGTCCCTTACAAACTATTCATTGGTCATTTTAAGTAGTGATGTGGTTTTCTTTAAATAAGAATGATGAACTTATCACTTAAAAATGATGAACCTATCATTAAGAATGATGAAACCACTAGTATTAATAAAAATCTAATCTGAATTCCTTATTAATTCATCATTTTAAGTAGTTGCTTTAAAAATAATGAATAGTATTTATTAAGATATATTTAAAATAATGATAATGTAAGTGATTTTTATAAAAAAAAATTAAAATTAAAATAATGAACAATAAGAATAATAATGAGTAATAAGAATTTTGATAAATTAAGATAACTAAGTGTAACTGATTTTTTTATTTTTTTTCCAAAAACGTGGAAATTCATTGAAGGAAAAAAAACAAATGCTTTACTAGATTGTTGAATAGTCCATTAAGTTGGGATACACTCGGTGTAAGGAAATATTTGCACTCTTTTGATTTGAGGGTGAAATGTAAAAATATATAATAAGTAATTTAAAAATGAAGTGGGTGCAAGGAAATGTTTGCATTATTTTGATGTGAGGGTGAAACATATAAATATATAATAAGTAATTTAAAAATGAAGTGATTTATTAAGTAATATTTTAAATATATGTATTTTATTTATTATTAAAGAATATATAAATTTTGATAATAATGTTATGTAATTATAATAAATAATAAATTTTAGTGATTTAAAAATGGATAGAAAATGTATTATTGTTTTATTAAAATTTAAGTGGATTATTTAAGGAAAATATATTTTAGTATTATTATTTATTTGATAATTGCATTGACTTTGTTATTGATGATCAATTAATAATTCTCAAGTAAAGTGTAATTGAAAAGATAAACTTTTTGAATATAAAATAAAGAATCTATCATATACAATTGATCATTATATTTGTATATCTCAATTCAACATTTTATTTACATTTAAAAAAGATATTAACATAATTCTAGGTTGAACTTGGGTGAAATATTGTATATCTTCATCTTAAACATGAAGAATTTTTTTACATTCTTCTATATGAATAATAAGGTAACATTGCATGACTTTACAATGAACTCATTCTCAAAAGTTCCTTTAACAGAACACTTGAAATATGTATCAAATGTGATCATTCAGGGTAATCAAAAGTCCTTACAAAAGATGCAAGATCTTCAAGAAAAACTTGACAAAGTAGTAGTTAACAAAGATGAGGAAATTTCTCACCTTGAAAATCATAATCAAAGTTTGATCAAATTAAGAAGTTAAAAAATGAAAAGAAATCACAACAAGAAAAGTTAAAACAACTTAACAACAAGGAAGCATTGATCGATAAAGAAACAATGATCAATTCAATGGAAATAGAAACAATGATCAATTCAATGGAAATAGAGAAGCTATTGTATGTAAAGATCCAAATTGTGGAGAAAGGAACCAATACAAATCCACTAAACATCAAAAAACTGAAAGATGTTTATATTGAAATGTTATCAATAAACAAATCACAAAAAGTATCAAAAGATGAATGTTGCAAAAACAAGACACAAACACCTATGCATTGTCATTATCCAAATTATAATAGTCATTGCATAATTCGATGAAATAGCAAAGGATAGATTTAATATGAATAACTAAGTGATGATCATCATATTTCGGAAGGAAGCTTAGTAGTGGAATCTTCTCATTCCTCGGATCATATAAATTGTCACCACATAGTTTCACAAAGAATCCAAGCATTGTGGTCTCACCCTCTCACAATACAAATTTTGTTCAATGTTTCATAACTCGTATTGTCTTGTATCTTCAACCATCATGTCAATTGGGTTTAGCTTGTGTGGTTCGGATGAATGATTGTTATCCTCCCCACCTAAATTCAATTCCCATAAGTGACATATGAAGCTCTTAATGAATATATTATTGTAATGGCTTCGAGCCTTGTTGTTGAGTGGCCTTGTGCCCTAAAGACTCTAAGGTTTACCCTGGGTACCATCCTCGAAATGAGAGGAAGTACTTGAGGGTTTCCCCCTACTAATCAATGCATATAAATATATTGTCACAAGGTTTACCACATCATCTTATTTCTTCATTATCAATTACATAATTATTTATCCTATATAAATTTCAATTGATATATTTTGTATATTATATTCTATAAATAAATTTTTACTCATTTATAATATAAATATATAATAAAACATCATCACTACTATTTTATAAAGAACAATCCCATATATTAAAAATCCAAAAGCAATGTTACCAATCCTAATCATTTTTACTCCAAATACATCTCTGAAAGTGTCCTCCAAATAACTAGTGTAGATACATATTAACTTTGGATATGTCATGTCTCGAGAGGGATCAAATTGCTCGAGCTTACAAACATTTCTTCATTGTTTTTTTAATCTAAACAAAATTTTCATCTCTAAGGACTTGATCTCTTTGGACACATGATAGATCTTGAATTAACATGGATCTATATTGGGAAGACATTCTCTTAGATTAATAATTAATAATATAATTATTAATTATTAAATAATATATATAATAAACAATAATATATATATATATATATACTAGGAGAAACAAAGGTTAGATAAAGGCATTAGCTTTCATATTTAAGTACATAGAGGACCTTCTAGTCCTGGTTGATCGATGAAGGCATTACATAGAGGACCTTCTAGTCCCGGTTGATCGATGAATGAGGATGAAAATATGAAAATTTTGAAGATGCCTGAAAAAAAATGACTTCCTAAAAACATAAGAAGAATGAAGAATATGAGGAGGATTAGCAACTACATTATAAATTTGTTTCAATCCAATGCTTGAGAATCATTCCCAAGCTCGTTCATTCGTAGAGGAAGTATATTGGGAAAATCCGTGCATGCTTTGCATAATATGTTGCTTCCATTTCAACTATGTATTTGATTTTGGCATATCGTGAAGTTGACACCATTTGAGCCGATCATACAATGCATAATGGGTTGTCTACTGCTACCATTTGGCCTCTCTCCAACTTATTCCCGACTACTATGTTTACCTGGTTGTGTCTTAAAGACAGTGCAATGCCATGTCATCACGGAAGCAGATCAGCCTACCCTGCGGAGGGAATACAAGACGCATGAGATCTTTGAGATCAAATTGTCCTACTTGGGACATCAATTCCGTTTATAAAGAAAGGAAGGAAGCATGTTTTTCCTCGATGGGGAAATGACATATTATATTATGGATATGATATGGTGAGGATGGCAGACATGGCACCCAAGACAGTGTTTCTCAAAGGATACAAACCATTTTTACCACAAGTGGCCACAGGTAGTGTCATGACTTTACCAGAAGTGTTGGATTGTCTGATAATAAACAACAATTATTTGGGCTATTGGGCTTCTAGACAATTATTTGCTTCTACCCGTGAACTTGTCAGTATCGGACCAGACAATGCTGAAGTTTGTAAACAAGGGTGGTGTTGTCTTACTGCTAATAACAAAGAAAGCTAATTAGGTGCTTGCTGCAATGATAAGATTTTTCTTGGCATTGATGGAGTTTAGTCCAAGACTGAGGGACTACCTTTGTGCCAAAACGATTCTACTATTTGGTTGGGCAATAATTTTTCTATGTGAGAAACCACCTGAGTCAATAAGGAGGCACTTGCACTCATTGGGCATATGGGTGGAGAATTTGAAGTTCTCAAGCCCCATACAATCGAGAGTTTCCAAGAAGGAAATATGTGCAGTGATAGGGGGAGGTGCTAAAGTTCATATAGAAGGTGAAACTTTGGTGCCATGGTTAAACATGGTGGGAGAAGGAATGCAAAAGACCTTTACTTGTGAACCTATTGATCCCAATTTTCTATTTGATGCAAAGAAATGCAAATGCAAAGTATGGGCTAGTATTGTTGCAGTGTTTGATGTGTATTGTGATTCGAATGAATTTGAGAAGCTATGTACATTTCTTTCTTGCATAGCAAAGAATGGTTTGGGTTCATTGAAATCCTATATCCCCAAAAGTAGCATGCATATTCGTGGGTTCAAGCAGTCTGTGATTTGTTATTCAAAACAAAAAAAGTGGGTTCCCATCCATATATGAATTGAAACTTGAGATTGTTGCAGTCCTAGTACATGAGTCGATCCATGAGATGTTGAGGAAGCAAGCATGGAACCAGTTCTAGTGTAGGTAGAGGCACTCCCAAAGAAGGAGGTGGTACTATATCTAGAGGGAGTAGAGACAAAGGAGGAGGTATCTTTCAGGAGATCTAGAGGATTTCACATGGAGATTGATAGTGAGAAACATGAAGAGATGGTGCCTTCTCCCCCTCACCCTCCAGTAGTTTAGAGGGAGACAAATGAGCCTATTGATCCATTTGATCCTGTTGACCATGTAGCTCCATTTGATGTTCCCAGATATATTGCAGTAGATCATAAGAGACCTACATGGGTTCGCCAGACTCTACGGAATGCGGAAGGACATGGAGCTCCTCGTGGTACCTTCCGAGAGAGAAATATACCTCAGACATATTCGTGTTATGTCACAGCTATGAGCCACATCATTGATTTTGAGCCTTCTTGTTATGAGAAGGCATATAGTTAGCCAGTATGGAGAGATGCCATGATGGAGGAGTATCAGTCCATCATGAGGAATGATGTGCGGCATATTGTTCTGAGACCTAAAGGGAAGTTTGTAGTGACTTCCAAGTGGATCTATAAGATCAAACACATAGTTGATGGGAACATCAAGAAACACAAAATGAGATTTCTTGCTAGAGGATTCTCTCATGTGGAGGGAATAGATTATGGGGAGACATTTGCTCTTGTAGCTCAATACACTTCTATTTGGACGATTATTTCCCTTGTAGCATCCATGGGTTGGAGACTACATCATATGGATGTGAAGACATTCTTTTTCAATGGAGATATTGAGGAAGAAGTATACATCGAGAAGCCATATGGTTTTGCGATACATGAGAAGGAGTCTCATGTGTGTAGGTTGAAGAAGGTCATGTATGGACTCAAGCAAGTACATAAAACTTGGTATGCGAGGATTGATGGACACCTAATGAGTTTGGGCTTTAGAAAAATTGTTATTGATCCCAACCTGTACTACAAGACTATTAATGGTGAGTCCCTGATTTTGGTCCTTTATGTTGATGATTTATTCCTCACCAGTATAGAGAGCCTTATTGTTGAATGCAATTATGCATTGGCCTCTGAGTTTGAGATGAAGGACCTTAGTATGATGCACTACTTCTTGGGACTAGAGGTGTGGCAGAGAACTGATATATCTTCCTCAGTCAGGGGAAGTACACAGTTGAGATATTGAAGAAGTTTGGGATGCTTAATTGTAAGCCCATGGCTACACCAATGGTGATGAATTTGAAGAAACCAAGTGTGTCTGCTTTCGATTCCGACAAGATTGATCTGAACTTGTATAGACAACTGATTGGATCATTGATGTATCTGGTTAACACCAGACCAAATATTTTCTATGCAGTGAGTGCATTTACCCATTTTATGAGTCAACCGAGACAGACACACTGGATTGTTGTGAAGCATGTGTTGAGATACCTGTGAGGCACAGTTGGACATGTTCTGAGATATACTTCTAGTATTGACATGAGATTGCAGGGATATACTGACTCTGATTGGGCAAGGAGCATAATGGATAGGAAGAGAACCTCTGGGTATTGCTTCACTTTGGGATCTGCTATGGTTTCCTGGTGTAGCAAGAAACAGACTTATGTGACTTTTAGCACCGTAGAAGAAGAGTACATTGCATTAAGTGTGGAAATCCATGAAGCAGTGTGGCTTCACAAGCTCCTTACATATTTATCTTGGACATGTGTTGGATTCCACAATTATTCATTGTGATAACCAGAGTTGTGTGAAGATCTCAGAGAATCCAGTGTTTCATGACAAATTGAAACACATTGAGATCAAGTATCGTTACATCCAAGACATGGTGCAGAGGAAGGAAGTATTGGTGCAGTACCTTCCTACAGATGAGCAGGTTTTTGATGTTCTTACCAAACCCCTTACTAGGAAAAAGTTTGATTACTTCCGTGACAGACCTGGCGTGGAAGAGAATGTCTCCCTCGCTGAGAGGGAGTCTTGATGTTTTCAGCTTCCTGAGATATTCTCCAGAATGTACTCCTCTGTGACTTAGTTGAGTTGATCTATGAGGACACTTATCCGAGAGGGATAACTGGATTTGGGATTATATCCCAACATCCCTTGTGGAGAGCACATGAGGACACGTCCCTTGTGGAGAGGACATGAGGACATGTCAAGGGAGTTGACCTTGACGTCACACACTATGGGGAGTTGACCCTATTGTTTCTAGAGGGAGTATCCTCTAGAAGTCCAGATCGTACTCCTATGTGATTGAGTTGAGTTGATCTGTGAGGACACTTATCTGAAAGGGATAAGTGGGTTTGGGCTTATAGCCCAATGTCCCTTATGGAGAGCACATGAGGACATTTCCCTTGTGGAAACACATGAGGACACATCAAGGGAGTTGATCTTGACGTATCACACTATGGGGAGTTGACCCTAGTGTTTCTAGAGGGATTAGCCTCTAGAAGTCCACATGGAAGTGTCGTGTGTGACAGAACTTTTGCTACTACGGTGGTTGTGTACCACTCGCAGAGACTGTATGTCTTTGGACAATAGCTGTGTGCTACTACAGTGGTTTTCTACCACTGGCAGTGACTGTGTGTCACTAGAAAGAATTTGTGTGTTACTAGTTGATTACAGAGTAGTCAATGGACTACTAGATGAAGACATCATGGAAAGATACCTCCCTAGCTAAGAGGGAGTGTTGATGTTTCAATATCGGGCAGACCTTCTCCTAGATTGGGCTGCAGACCAAGGGAGATATGATACATTGTGCACTTGTGGTAAATGGGCCTAGCCGTAGTCCTTCCTTGATCATGACAAGGAATAATATGGACTTGAGTTGCTTGAGGTGATTTCCATCTGTCAGTTAGCATGGTCTTTTTCCTAGTCATGGTGATTTGACAAGGAATGATAAAAGACTCAAGATGCTAGATGCTATCACATGCAGACCCAAAATGAACCTGATCTCATAGAGATTCAATTGGCTCAGAGGGAGATCCATAGGTGGGTTTTCCCTCGATTCAGGATGAAGAGAGACATCTCCAAGGACTGATAAACAGGTGTCATGAGTCTAGGACAAACTTTGTATACTTCATAGACAAACTTGGCATGATGCAGGATGTCTCCCTTGTTTATAGGGAGTGTTGATGTTTGGACAACATCGAAAATACATTCTCCTAGATTAATAATTAATAATATAATTATTTATTATTAAATAATATATAAAATAAGTAATAATGATAATAAATAGTTACTTGTTATCCACGGGATGCATCCTTTCATCGATGGTCACCATATGTTATCTATATATGGAACACTCATCATTGTAATAATATATCGAATATACATATCATCTCATATGAATAATCAACACACACACACACACACATATATATATACATGCTACATGTCAATTATATGTTGAGCATTGAAGGAATTACACATCTCTCTCATACTGACCAACACACCATTGAAATGTTTTAACCATAAATCCTAATCTATCATGTGCCAAGAGGGATGAAATCCCTCAAGGTTGCA
>ML797522.1:37646-90594 GCA_009831015.1 Picea engelmannii
TATATATATATATATATATATATGCGCCATGTGTCAACTCCATGTTGAGAAGGGAAGGAATTACACATCTACCTCATACTGGGAAGTAGAAAGCAACTACTGACGAAATAAGAAATTTTTTTTTTACTTTCAATTTCTTTATATATATATAAATTTGACTATTTTTACTATTACTACTTTTTAAATGTCATATTTCAACTCCATATTGAGCATTGAAGGAATTACATATCTACCTCATACAAGTAAAAAGCACCTATCGGTAGAATATTTTTTAACTTTAAATTATTTTATCTCTCTATATAAAGTTGATATAAAAATATTTTATATAATGTTGGACATTGAAATATTTTTTCGTCATTAATTAATATTTTTTTAAATGTCACATGTCAACTCCATGTTGAGAAAGGAAGGAATTATACATGTCCATCATAGAATTTTGAGCAAGGAATTATACATGTCCATCATAGAATTTTTTTACTTTCAATTGCTTTATATATATATATATATATATATATATATATATATATATATATATATATATATAAAGCAATTGAAAGTAAAAAAATTCTATGATTGTAACACCTTGTTTTCTCCCAAGATTGTAATTATGCACAAACTTCATATGTCAACATTATGAGGCATGTAATTGTGTTTTGATTTAATATAAACACCAAATTGTTGACTGAGAGGGAACAACCTTGATAAGTATTGGCCATGATACATCAAAGGAAGTTGATGAGGTAGTGGGACTAATGGAATGGTTGAGTGAAGTGGAGCTAAGATGCATCAATGAAGAAAATAGGAATCTTGCACAACAAGCTAATCTATTGTTGCAAACATAATGATGTCACCTACTAGCACACCAGATTGATGAAGGAGACCACGTGACCATTAATATAATTTCATAGAGGTGGTTGAGTAGTAATGACTGCGACATTTAGCCCATACATAGAGAGAATGACCAATTGAATAACTGACAGGGAATGTACCATGGAACCGACCCTTTAGATTATGAATGGAAAACTGTAGGTTACGTCTGCAGGACACTGCATAGACTCTGAGGGGATGGAAAAGAAGAACGGGGAAGGAAAAATGCAACACACGCGGGATGGAAAAATATGGTAATCATATACACACAAGGGGGTGTAATTGGATGGGAAGCGATACCCTCTAACAAATATTTCACCCAGAGATAGAAGAATACAACAGCAGAAATGGATCAGAGAGGAGAAACCAAGTGTAGAAGCATGGATGTGTTGATTGAGAAAGAAATGAATAGCTTTCTGGAAGAAAATAGGAAGTTTGTTTGAGTTGTTGATGATCACCCTAAACAAGGAAGACCCAGAGCCCCAAACTAGAGAAATAATGGGTTGCAGCTTGGTGCTTACTGGACAGAAATTGACATTGGTAAGGTTGTTGGACAACTGAGAGGGGGGGAGGGGGGGGTGAATCAGTTGTTACCGTGCTTAAAAAATTATGCTTGTTACCGTGCTTACCGTGCTTAAACAATGTTACTTGTCATTACCTGGTTGTGCCATGTGTTCCTAGCTGACGTGGTATGCCGACATGAGTCGAGTCGACGGTCCAGATCACATCTTGATCTGACGGTTCAAATTCAGTCGGGATTTCACACATCACGATTTCGACACTCTTGTCATTCTGTATTTTTGTCACTTCAAAGTCCCGATCCACGAAACTCCGTAATGGAGTCGTATCAACGGTCCAGATCACATCTTGATCTGATGGTTGCAATTACGTCGCAATTTCGCATATCGCGATATCGGGATTCTTGATGTTAATATTCTTTGACATCTCCAACACTCGATCCTCGAAACCCTGAAATGGTCTTGGATCAACGGTCCAGATCTGATCTTGATTCAACAGCTGCGATTGAATCGCGATTTCGCATATCGCGATTTCGGCATTCTTGTTGCATTGTTTTCTTGTCTCTCCATGTCGTGATTCGCGAAACTCCGATATGGAGTTGGATCAACGGTCCAGATCTGATCTTGATTCAACGGCTACGATTAAGTCACGATTTTGCATATCGTGAAATCGGGATTTCTGTGGATGATATTACTTGACATCTCCAACTCTCGATCCCCGAAACTCTGACATGGACTGGAATCAACAGTCCAGATTCAACCTTAATCTGACGGCTGAGATTAAATCGCGATTTCAGATATCGCGATTTCGAGAGGTTAGGGAACATCATTCCTTTGACTTTCCAGTCAGCGAATTGACGATCTATCCCCACGTGTCCTGCTTGAAGATGGATGGTCCTCCTTCTTTCGGGATTTTGTGAGCCCTCTACTCCTTGCACTTTAAAGAACGTGCAGGTTCTCCTCGATCCAACGGTGGTCGGACCCTGCGCTCATATCTAGCGCCCGAGATCTATCCTCCATATCTGTGCGCTCCTCTTGTCTACATTCAGATCTGATGGCCCTCGTTCTGTCAAGAATTTTGGATGGGATCCAACGATCAGTAGTGCTTCTCAAACTTTACGGGACTTCATCATGCCTGATCAATAGTTTAGATCAATCCTCGATTTGACGACTGAGGATTGTTGCGTTTAGACAATTGTTGCGTTGTTGGTCTTCCTGAATATCACTGCACTGCTGATCATCGTTGTTGTACTCAAGCCATCATCACTGTTGTACTTGCCATCAATGACAAGCATACGCTACCTGTAAAACATACCAAACATCCTCTGCACTATCTCTTCTGATCTTATCGATGTTGCTCTGCAACTTCTTCCCAAAATACTTATGGTGCCCGTCTATTACATTCTTCCTGTACTCATGCCATCTTCATTGTTGTGCTTGCCATCAATGACAAGCATATGTTGCCTGTTAAACATTTTCCAACAAAGGGGAGGTCACTAAGGGACTGTTGAGCAGAGAAGGGACTCCCTTCTGCAAAGGAAATACATTTGAGAAACCACCTCATAAACCTGTAGAGACCTGAAGCTTAGTGGGAGGTTACAACTTTTGTTGCATCAAAGCAGGAAGGAGAGTAACCTTCCTGGATCATCGTAGTCTCGGAACCCTATTGAGTCAATTTCCTTGGTGGTATCATGGCTTGTCATGGGGGTGAAGTGTTGTAGGAAGTGACTCTACAACAAGGCCTAAGGTTGGGAGGAAAGGCGTCCTCTCTCAATCAATTGGATTGGATTATTTCTTTATCAGATAAGTGTTCATCTGTACTGAAACTTACAGTGAATGAAGTTATATAAATGCTTGTGGATGGAATAATCGTATGATAACTTGTATGAATGTTTGAATCTAAGAAAAAGTATGTGTAATTAAATTATTAATTTGAATACTTTAAGATGAGCTATGTTATGATGTTTATTATTACCTTGTTAAATCATGAAAACGACTAAGGGTGAACTGTTACCTATTCAAATACTCTATGTTTTGCCTGTGTGGAGATCATGCAAATCATGTGAGGCTTTAACCTTATGTTTGAAAATTTATAATGGTCGTAGAATCATCTCGAGTTTTCGAAATCAGAATCGAAGTCTTGCAGAACTTGAAAAATGGCTAAGTCCTTAGAACAAATAGTTATGACTCCTTCAATCCCTATGTTAGTCAGCGAAGAACAACAACCATTGATCTGAAGAGATCATGACCATTGATTGGTGGGTTTTTCGAAGTTAAGGCGTCGAAGAGATTCCCCGAGCGTGGTAGGAAATATTTTGAATGAGAGATTCTGAAATAAACTATTTTGAGTGGAGTTTTCAAAAGGAAATCTTATGTGTCGTGGGAATAACCCCGAAGGAGAGACTCTGAAATCAATCTAGCATGGGTTGTTCATCAGAAAGTAGGTGAGATAAAATCTCAGTTGTTGATCATAGTGGTTCCCACTTAGTAGTATGAGAGGAAGGGAGAGTGAGCATTGACTGGGAGCGTCAAGGTAAAGACGTGTAAACCTAAGACCTTGAATAGATCTCAATCGCAGGTCGGGAGACCATGACGTGAATCTATGTTTGTTGATTTTTGAATAGACAAGGTTTAAGCATTAATTTCATTCCATTTTAGCATTTTATTTAAACCATAACCAATTATGTTGCAGCAACCAAGATCACAAGAAGAAACACCATGCACAAGTACACAAGAAGTATCCTGGGAAAGCCTTCTCAACAGGGGAAGAAAACCCAGCCAAATCCTTTTCTATATTCTTCAAGAGAAAGACCTTCACCACCAAGAAAACCTAGCACACAAGACGGTGCTTGCAAACCCTAGAAGACTAGCGCCCAAGAGAGGTGCGCACTTTTCCCAAGAAGATGTACTTGCTGAAATTTCCAAACTCACACAAAAGATATGATTCCTCAATGGGGAATTTACCTTTACTTATATTAGACTTGACCTGTCAATAGAAGTGTCTATTGGCACAACAGGGCCGACCTCTCTATCTCAAAATATAATTAATATTAACCAGATTAATTATCTTTTACATTAATAATCAAATACCTTAAGGTGGGGCCAACCTGTACCCTTTACATTACAATTAGGGTTACAGGAAGGTTTGACTCTTGAACAATATAGAAAGGGATCTCATATACCCACTAGTGCTCATCCACTAGGGGCACATCCATAAGGATGTCCATATCTCTATCTCACTGAGTCTCACAGGAAAGCCACACTCACTAGTGCTTAGCCACTAGGATCACGTTCACATGTGCTCGTCCATAGGCATGTCCACTCAACAGATCTTCTTTCCCAATGCATTACACAGGAGCGTCATCTGGAGTTCATCATCTCAACTCTCTGCTTAGAGGAGGCTAATACATTGTCTTCATCTATGTCTCATGACGATGCACCCAGCTCTATGGGAATTCACACGTTCACCTTGTGATCATCCACTGACATGTCCAAATCAAAAGATCTCCTTTCTACCTACGTTACATGGGAGAATCATCTGGAGTTCTTCTCAACTCTTTGTAAGTAGGAGGCCATCTCTACATTCTAGCTCTGTCTCAGATAGGAACCACACACCCGTCTCAGGGGATTTATCTTAGGTCGACTCAATCAGTCAATTTCCTGGAGGATGTCTCACGCAGTTGTAATCGTCAACACTCCCTCTCAGCTAGGGAGGCATTCTCCATCAGGCCAAGTCTCACATGGAAGTACTTCAAACTTTGTCTTGGATGTAATCATCAACACTCCCTCTCATCTAGAGAGGTATCATTCACCAAGATAATTTGGTTAAGATGTCTGCAATCTTCTCATGTGTAGGAAGGTACAGCATGTGTACTATTTTCCTCTACATCATGTCTCTGATATAATAATATTTTATCTCAATGTATTTTGATCTATCATGAAACATTGGGTTCTCAAGGAGCTTTACACACAGCTCTGGTTATCATCATAGAATCCATCTCATGATCAAGTAAATCTGTCAGAAGCTTGTGAAGCCACACTACTTCGCACACTCAATGATATATACTCTATTTTTGTGGTACTCAAGACTGCAGAGCTTTGTTTCCTTCTAGACTAGGAAACCATGGAAACCTTCATGGTAAAAAAACAACCAGATGTGGTCTTTCATTCCACTGTACTCTCTATTCAATCTGTATCTGCATATCCCTGCAAACTCAAGTTCCCACTGGAGACATATCTCAAGCCATATCCAATTGTGCCTCATATATATCTCAATACATGCTTTACTGCTATCTAGTGGGTCTGTCTCAAATGACTCATGGATTGACTAGGCACATTCGGTGTATGGCATATATCAGGTCTGGTGTTTAACCAGATACATCAATCATTCAATCAATTGTCGGTACACGTGTGGATCAATCACATATGAATCATCTTCACTTATTATTTCATCAAATCCATCATCATCTGTGTAGACATGGATTTGTATTATGTCATACTGAACTTCTTTAATATTCACTGTATATTTTCCTTGGCTTAGGAAAATCTCATCATTCCTCTGTTATACTTCTTTTCCCAAGAAGTAGTGCATCAAACCTAAATTCTTCATCTCAAAATCACAGGTTGAGGCCTTCTTGTATCTAACAACACGACTTCCTGAATAAGTCATCAAAGTCAGGCTCTCATCACCAACAATGTAATAGTATAGGTTTGGATCAGTAACACTTTTGCTGAAACCCAAAATTCTCAAGAATACATCTATCTGATGTAGTTTCCAACTCATGGATGGTGGTACAGATGAAAGTGCATCTGTCTACTGGATCAATATGTCTCGTCATGGTTCACTCCCTCTTCTTGTGAGAATCTTCTGGCCATAGTTTTGTATTTCTCGATACTTCCATCAATTTTATAGATCCATTTAGAAGTCATCATAGATTTTCTTTATGGTCTCAGAACGATGTCTCATACTTGTATTCTTTTATTTATGGAATTTTTCCATACTTTTTCACCTATTACTTATCCATGAAAAGGAGTCTTAGAGTCAAAGGAGTGGCTCATGGCTGAAGTTCAACTTTGAAAAACTTTTTTGCTTCTCAGGATGTCCCTTGAGGGACTTGTATGTTTCTTTGCCTTCTTCCCGAGTTTTGTTGACCCTAGGCAGGCCTTTTATGCCCTACTGTAATATATCTGGTCATATCAACTGGAGTAGCCGAATTTGTTGGAATATTGTTTGTCTTCCTTTGAATTGTTGAAGGGGAAGAAGATATTATCTCTTCCTTCTTTTCATTTTTTTTTACTCCCTCTGAGTCAAGTAACTCTCTATGAAGTCTTTTTTTATTGCTTTGCTAGATCTTTTATGTCTACTTGACCAGCATAATAATCAATCAATAAGGTTTGGACTCCTGTACCAGGGATAATTATCCAGGTCTTGAGGGCTCCCATACTGGGGAAAATACCCTTTCACTTATTAAGAATGCAATCAACTATAAAAATTAGAGATCAAATGATTTACCTGGGTTTGTAGTCATGTTTAGTTATGTGTTTGTTTTAGAGGAAGTACTTCTCCTCTCTCTTATATTCATTCTTTTGAGGTGGGTTTGGATCAATGTCATCGGTGGAAGCATATTGTCTTCCCTTCTTCCTGGTTGGAAAATTTCTTACATAGTGTCCATATTTGTCACATCTGAAGCATTGAATTTATGAAACATCTCTTCTCTGATTATGACCTGAGTTTAATGAAGACCTCTCATCTCTGAATGTTTTTCTGAAGTTTCTTTTGAATATTCCTCCTTTCTTTGTATGAAGTGAAAGAGCATAATTTTCATCAAGGGATTCTTCCACTCCTCTATTTCTAAGTCTAAGTTCTTCTTGAGTACAGTCTGTCCACAGATAATCAAAGGTTGGTAGACTTTCTCTTCCACTGATACTTTGAAGAAAGGGCTCCCAATGTTTTGGAAGATTGTTGAGAGTGGATAAGACAAGTTCTCTATCGAACATGATTTCTCCAATGGCTTCTAGCTATTCTTTAATCTCTGACATCTTCATAAAGAAGGTAGCAATTGTATCACTTTTCGTCATATTGTCCTTTGAATTTGGCTCTTCAAGGTAAGATCTTTGAGGAAGTTGTCACTTTCAAACTTTTCTTTTAATGCTTCATACTTTCCACAAGTTGTCTTCAGGTTGGAAATACGAGGTAAGAGATGATCTCTTACTGAGTAGATGATTATTTTTCTTGCCTTGACATCTTCTTCCTTTCTCATATTCTTCTCTTCATCAGTAGTTGTGTTTTGTAAGGTTTTTGTTACCACATCCAAAAGGTCATCTTCTTCAAGAGTGACTTGAAGCCTTGACTTCTAGGAGCTGAAGTTTCTTGTTCCATCCAGCCTATCTTCTACTAAAGTTTTGTTCTTCATTTGTTCGGATTTCTTCTCAAACTCTCGCCAACTAGACTTAGAAAACCTAATGGTTATGTTGGAATAGTAACCTTAAGTTTTTTTTGGGCTTATGACTACCAACAATCAACTTTGAGAATGTCACAGGAATGCTTGTTGATTTGAAACATTTCTTCAAGAAGTTGCAGAAACCCTAAGATCAGGATGTTGTAGAAAATTTCGACACCTTAGAAACCCTAGGGCCAAAACTCAAAATCTTTGGAAATTCACTTTTAAGGTATCTGGAGATGCGTTGAGGAAGGTCGTACAACTTGATCCAAGTTTTGGCTCCAATGTCCACTTGTAAAGGGATGAAAAGGCTAATTAAATGAGGGTCGTACGGATTTTTGCAGAAACCCTAGAGGTCGTATGGAATTGCAGAAGGAGGACAGTTTAGCTTTTTGAATGCTTGTGTAGGGGTTCTTCAAGACCTATGCTCTGATACCATGTTGATTTTTCGATAGACAAGGTTTAATCATGAAGTTCATTCCATTTTAGAATTTTACTTAAACCATAACCAATTATGTTGTAGCAACCAAGATCACAAGAAGGAACACCATGCACAATTACATAAGAAGTATCCTGGGAAACCCTTCTCAACAAGGGAAGAAAACCCAGCCAAATCCTTTGTTATATTCTTCAAGAGAAAGACCTTCACCACCAAGAAAACCTAGCACACAAGAGGGTGTTTGCAAACCCTAGAAGACTAGCACCCAAGAAAGGTGTGCACTTTTCCCAAGAATATGTACTTGTTGAAATTTGCAAACTCACACAAAAGATATGATTCCTCAATGGGGAATTTACCTTTACTTATATTAGACTTGACCTATCAACAGAAGTGTCTATTGGCACGACAGGGCCGACCTCTCTATCTCACAATATAATTAATATTAACTAGATTAATTATCTTTTACATTAATAATCAAATACCTTAAGGTGGGGCCAACATGTACCCTTTACATTACAATTAGGGTTACAGGCAGGTCTGACTCTTGAACAATATAGCAAGGGATATCATACACCCACTATTGCTCAGCCACTAGGGGAACATCCATAGGTATGTCCATATCTCTATCTCACTGTGTCTCACAGGAGAACCACACTCACTAGTGCTCAGCCACTAGGATCATGTTCACTTGTGCTCATCCACATGCACGTCCACTCAACAAATATTCTTTCCCACTGCATTACACAGGAGATTCCTTTGGATTTAGTCATCTCAACTCTCTGCTCAGAGGAGGATAATACATCAGCTTCATATTTGTCTCATGACAATGCACCCAAATCTATGGGAATTCACGCATTCACCTTGTCCTCAGCCACAGGCACATCCAACTCAGCAGATCTCCTTTCTACCTATGTTAGACATGAGAATCATCTGGATTTCTTCTCAACTCTCTGTAAGGAGGAGGACATCTCTATGTTCCAGATCTATCTTAGATAGGAACCACACACCCGTCTCAAGGGCTTTCTCTTAGGTCGACTCAATCAGTCAGTGTCCTGGAGGATGTCTCACGCAATTGTAATCATCAACAATATCGTCCATCGAGGAGAGGGGAATATTCCTCTATACAATGATTTCGGAGCAGTGAAATTGCTCAAGCCTTTATAACTTCGAACGGATGGTATCGAAAGGGAATATTCTTCGATTCCATATTCGTTGAAGGTAAGTGATGAGTGTATCGGAAGAAGGTTTGAGCGATAATGATGACATGCCTGTGTGGATCGGATTGTCCCTGTGTCAAGTTAAACAAGTGCCACATCATTTCTACGTTGTTGCCATGTCATATGGAAAGTGTGATGAGGTTTCACGTGGACGCCACGTGTCTATGGTATAGAGGTCGAAAACCCAATAACTTCGGAAGGTCATAACTTTCATTCTAGAGATCAGTTTTGAGCGAAATTACCATCATTGGAAAGCTCTTAATGAGTGGAAGGCGATGGAGTAGTGAAATAGAGGATTGAGATAGTTGAGAAAAACAAAAATTATAATACCCCATCCCTTAAAAGGACACTTAGGGGTTGGGTGTGTTATAGAGTGGTATCATAGCATAGTTAAAAATCTATATGTGAATGGGTCACCAAGACCACTTAAGATTGTTTAAGAGGGATTTTATGTTGTCTGGAATGCATGATTAAAAATACTTATGAAATTCTAATGGTAATTGTTGTTTCAACATAGGACGAGTTGAAAAGTTCATAGAAATCAATGGTGCAACGGTGCATGGATGACATCTCACACCTCATAGATGAAGAGTATGATGACGAGAGGGATAGGGAAACCCCTCCAGATTTGATGGCCACTATGAGAATTCTAAAGGTATATAATGAGAGGCTTATGAGAGCCCATATTGAACAAGGCAGAGTCTATTCAAAATTTAAAAATATTTGCAGCAAGGCCCTAACAATGCAGATTTACAACAGTCTGAGAGGTTAAAATCCCCTTTTGATGCCCAAAAGCATGGACTGGCTCACAGCAATGCTGGAAAGAGTTCCTCCAAAAGAAAACATCAAGGCACTAAGAGAGGCGAATTGAGTGGAGGTATTTTCACGGAGTCCTCTAGTCAGAAGACTAATTCAGCAAGATGATCTAGTAGTGGCATGAAATCCAGTATTTCTAAGAAGAGAAAGAGGAAGAAATATCGAAGTTTTCTGACTAAATAATTCAAGAAGGATAAGCCTTCTACCTTTGATGGTGAAAGAAATAAAGGAGAGGAAGCCAAAGCATGGTTATTTATCTTGGAAAAGTACTTTCAGGTACATAATTATTCAGACAATACCAAGGCAAGGATTGCAGTGTTTAACCTAAATGGAGGGGCTTCCATTTGGTGGGAAGAGCTCAAGGAAATAAAAAATATAATGGAGAGAAAATTAACCTGGAAGCAGTTTGAGAGATACTCTTGCAAAGCTTGCCTATCTGAAAAGTATTATGATGACAAAATAAAGGAATTCTATGAGCTTAACATGGGGCAACATACCTTGGATGAGTATGCAAAAATATTTATGGAGTTGTTGAGATATGTTCCCTACCTTAAGGATGATAAGCAAAGAATCCATCATTTTCTCAGTGGGTTACCACAGTCATACCGGGATCGAATTGAGTTTGAAAAATCCAAGACGTTGGAAGACACCATTCGGAAGGCCAAATGTTGTTACGATGAGTCCAATCACAAGAATGACTCTTCCAAGGATTGGAAAATAAAGGAGAGGAGTGGATTACAGAAGAAGGGATTCAATTATTTTTCCCTCAAGAATTTCGGGAAATATGCAAAGACGGGTCATCCAAGCAGGAGTGTGCATCAGAAAAATTGTGTCTCAAAGTAGGAATAAGCCAGCAGAGGAAGCGACGGAAATAACAGAGGATACCAAAAAAGGACCTTTTCAATAATGAGGGTGTGGAGTGCCACATCTATTTAGGGATTGTCCCCAAATGCAATAATATAGTAGAAGAGTATATAACGTGAAGGAGGTATCTACAGTCAACGACATAGCCATGAGTGAATCGAGAATCTATGCAGCGATAGAAAATCGGCAAGAAAATCACCAAGCCTTTGTGGTGGAATTGGAAGGTATTATTATTGAACAACCAATCTCTATTTTAATTAACCCAGGATCTAATATTAGTTACACCTCGAGTGGTTGAGGCATGTTCATTACAGAGAAAGAAGCACACCAAAGCGTGGTTAGTTCAGTTAGCCATTGGAACAAGAGGAAAGTGGTGGAAGTAGTTGAAGCATGTCCAATTAGGATGGAGGGATTTTAGACCCAAGCAGACCTAAATATCCTACCCCTTGGTTCTTATGACTTGTTGTTGGGTATGGATTGGTTTGCCACCCATAAGGAAAAATTGAACTGTTATGAGAAAGTTATAGAATGTAGAGATGAGGAAGGCAATACAAGAATTTTGCAAGGCATTTGGAAGCTAGACTCTGTGAAACAAATATCATCTTTACAGTTCAAGAAGTTTAGCAGAAAAGGGTGTCCCATGTATGATATTAAAGTACTAAATTCAACAGAAAGCAGTGAGCTAAAGGTTGAATATCATCCAGTACTATGGGAGTTCATGGATGTGTTTCCTGAGGAGGTGTCTGGATTACCTCCAAAACGAGACCTTGACTTTTCAATCGATATCCTTCCTGGAGCAGTTTCAGCATTGAGAGTGCCTTACAGGATGAGTACAGGCACCAAACCCATTTGTAAAGAAGAAATATGATACCTTAATATTATTCATCAATTATAGGCAGTTGAACAAGATGATTGTTGGCATAGGGGCAGACCCAGGGTTCAACACTTAATAATGCACCAACAAAACCCCGACTACTGGCCCTTTCGACAACACCTGCGAAACAGGCGGAGTCTCACCCAAGTTAGAAGTAGGGGGGGTTACAGGACGCAGGTGTCTGTAACCAAGATGGGACACAGATCTGTGATAATAATGCTTCGCAGAATACTCTATTAACACTTAGGAACAACATGCATCAGTGTCGGAGAGTTCTGCATCAACAATAGGTACAAGGAACTCCTCCGGCCACTCCTTTGTGATCCGCTCCATGTCATCATCTGTTAGCTTGTAATATGCCTGTAGTTCTTATTTTCTCTCATCTCTGCGCATAGTGATATTGATGAAATGTAGATTTACGCAGAAATTTCTAATGGTCTGTACTGGTGCAGGGTGTGCGGTGTCATGCAAGAAAATGACTCGATGGAAACCTTCAAATGTTGATAATATGCATGAAATACAACGTTCGACTGCCATTGCTTCGACATGTCGTTGGTGTACCACAATATAGAAAACCTAGCGGCCAACGGCTCTGATGGTTCGATCTCTGGAAAGGTGGCTCCTTCGGGCATTTTCCAAGAGACAAATGTGATCAAAACGATCAACCAGCTGAAGTGGAATTCATATCCCAAATCCTGGGCTTCGCGGAAATCCTTCTCCAGCTCGTTGACAAGGTAGCTCGCCCAGTTCATCTGCATGCCCTCCACACATTTTCCTGCAAGGTCCACCATGAACCTGGTGACATGTGTGGGGCGGTTCTTCCTTACGAGCTTTCCATCTATGAGTTGGCAAGTGAGGTGCACTATACCATCATGTATAGAGGCTACCTTGTAACCTCTCTTTCCTTTTTCAACTTCTCCATAAGCTTCCTTGATGCATTGTGCCAGGGAGCAGTCTGAGGCCTTCCTTGGATAAAACTATTGAAGGTCAGGTCCCTTCATGCTTAAGCCTGTAATCTGGTGGATCAGTGCTAGATCCACAGTAATCCCTCGATCGAGCCACAAGTATCCACCATGATAGCACGACAAGAGGAGTTTAATGCAAGCGTTAACCTCCTAGTGGCGGCCAAAATGGGGAATATTCATCACGTTTAGCATAGTGGACTGTGTCAGTGCCTTAATCCATGGCTGGGAGACAAGGCAAGGCTTCTTCCCAGTTGACTTTGTCAGGTAGCGGTGGGGCGCTAGCATAACATAGTTCTTTCTATCGCCCAGATTGAAATCGTTGTTCTTCAGTAACGAGATCTATCCCAACTGACTTCCAACTACACGCATTCCTTTTGGAATGTATGCAGTGATTAGGGTGTACTCATAGTCTCGAGGAATTTTTTCACGAGTAACAACGCCAGCAAAAGGTGGAACGTACTCAGGTAGAATCGACGGGATCTTCTTCGCAATAGCCAGATCTTCGTGATGCTTACTTCTTTTCTCAGTCGTGGGGTTAACACGGCCAGAACAACATTCGGTTGAAGGGGAAGCCTGTAGTCCCCTAGTCAAGGACGCTTGTACTCCTTCTAATAACGGTTTGTCAGCCATTAGCTTCCTAAGGACTTCTTCGACAGACTTCTCTAATGCACTTGGTTCACCCGACATTCGAACTTTTAAATAGACGGATCGAGTTAGGCGAATAGACAGGCAGGGTAGATAATCGGACGGTGAGGTATAGCTTCAGATAACACAGCTCGACACTTAGACAATTCTATGTTAGCTCGGTTAATCACGGGTGGCAAAAAGTGGTATCGGCGTAGTGACCAACAAGTTAAATAAGCGGGGCATCGTAATGGATTCTTCCAGTGGGCAAATGGATTCTTCCAGTGGGCAAGAATGCTTTCATCAATGTGAATATGTCTGTTATGGTGTGGTCTCAATGTTCCAAAAGTGGTCCATCAACCCATAATTTATTTTTCTAGCCGTTCTGGAGCATCGTTCTAACGGTCGGGGCGCCTCCAACGGTCATATAACTTCTACAGGGAAAAGTCCCATTCTTCTCAGTTTTGTTGTTCCAACGAGGTTCAATTCCTGCAAACCTGCCTCCAGCAAGGTTCCAGTCTACGAAGTCTTCCATCTGTTCTATGTAGCTTCTTGCAGCTTTTTCAACTTAGCTTTATTTTTATTGAGCTTTCTTTCCTTCTTTCCTGTGATCTGAGTCTCTCTAACTATTTCTAGAATCCTCTTTCCATTCTTATTCTTATCTTCCTTTAGCGCAGTGACTTTGCATTGTTGAGGTGCCTTCACGGAGTCTGAAGTTAATATCCCTTCTCTTAACACTTTCGGGGTGAATATACTTCTTTCTTGCATAGATAGGTTCTTCAAGCCTTCTTGAATTCTTTCAATTTTGACAACTAATTCTCTTGCTTTCTGTCCATCCTGCGTTGTTACTTTATTTTGTTGCTTCGACTTATCCTCTCGTTCTTCTATTAGTCGATCTATTTTTCTAGCTATAAAATCCCTTAGTTATTGCTTTTTCTTTTCTGTAGCTTCTTCCTCTACTTTTCTTCTGATTTGATCTTTCTCAATCCAAGGCTTACCTAGCAAAAGTGGGAAAGGGGCATTTTTCTCAACAAACTTAATAACTTCAAATTCTTCTTTAGTCGATGTTCCATGAACAATAATAGGTACATTAGTAACTCTTCCACATAGGGTTATCATATTTCCTTTAAACAAGCCTATCCTTCCCAATGAAGGTACCACAATAGGCTTTCCCAAAATTTCCCAAGTTTCTTCTGTCATAATATTTACTTGTGTTTGCTCATCCAAGACACAATCTATGTCGAAGTCTTCTATTCTTTCACTTATGTGTTGTTTTACTTTCAAGATCTCTGGTAAACTGACATATTTGTGAACATTCATTATTTCTTTCAATTGTACTAATGTAGTCTAAACTTTCTTTGATTTTTTCTCTTTATGATTCTCTAACATGCCCTTAGTCTCTTGACTTTCTCCATAGTTTTCTTGTCTCATGTTCATCCATTCAACTTTAGTAATCATCTTTGGACAATCCTCAACCTCATGACCAACAATATTACAACAAAGACAAGTAGGACCTGTGCCAGGGCATTCCTTAGCAAGATGTCTCGGTCTTCTGCAATTATAGCATAGTGTCAATCCTCTTTTTCTTTTAAACGTTCCCCAACCTCTTTTGTACTGTGCACTAGGATCACAGTGTTGGACCTGCAATCTGCAAAAATTCTTTCTAGGTTCCTACATCCACTTATTACTCCAAAAAATCTTTATATGCATAGGAATGACATATCTTTCTTGATTTCTATTAAATTTACTTAGATTAAATCTTTCTTCTAACTGTGCCCTAGCCTTCGCACTAGGACAGAATCTATTAAATGTTCTTAAATTCATGCTTTCGAAACAAAAGTTTTCACTTATCTTACTCTTGTCAAAGCACAAAGCTTTACCTCTTTTAAGATATTACCTAATTTTCTTCAGATCAGATTTCTCTCTTATCACAAAGATTCGCAAGTCAAGTAGAATATTGCGTACTGCAGTAGCAGATCTACGCATAGAGCTTCTCTTTTCTTTTCTTTGATTCCCAGCAATCACAGTTTCAGGTCCCGACAACGGAACCATCTGTTGGCATAGGGGAAGACCCAGGGTTCAACGCTTAACAGCGCACCAACAAAACCCCAACTACCAACCCTTTCGGCAACACCTGCGAAGCAGGCGAAGTCTCATCTGAGGTAGAAGTAGGGGGGGTTACAGGACGCAAGTTTATGTAACCAAGATGGGACATAGATCTGTGATAATAATACTTCGCAGAGTACTCTATTAACACTTAGGAACAACATGCATTAGTTCATTAGTCTTATTAACATCGCAGAACATACCCTTAGATAGATCGGTGCAGTAACAAATGAAAATATACCCATAGCACTTAGCATCATAAGTTAGATCTAACATCCATTCATCCTTAACACAAGTAAAGTACTAAGCAACATCAGATCTATCTATCATACATAATAACAAAGGCACTAACCAGATTCATAACATAAAAAACAAATCACAAAGCAAACCAAAGACACAAGATATATGTGGTTCACCCCAGTGTGGGGCTATGTCCACCAACCGCTTCGCCTTCTTTATTATTCGTCAATCTCTTACATTCAGTTTCTCTTGTGCATTAAGCCACAAAGTCAATCTTTGCACTGGACAAGAGATATGTGCACTGAGCACTATATCCTCCTTCCCAAAATTGGGTCAAGGCACAAAGCCAACTTCTCTATCGAGCACAGAGCCTTTCATACACATTATGTTTCACAAAGCAACTCAAAACTACTTGCACTTAGCTACCAAGACTTTGCTTACTTGCCTATCTCCTTCTACCATACATTCTTACTTATTTATACTTTTACAATCCCTTACAATAAGGCCTAATCATTGGTAAACCCCATTGGCTGACATCCCATAACCCATTACAAAAACCATAAATAACCCTTTACAAAGCCCACAAATTTAGTGAGATCCACGATCTCAGCTCCGCCTAGGCGCTCCATCTTTGACCAACCTGTCGAAGTCCAAAAGTGGTCCAAACCTGACCAAGGTTTCCTCAAAACTTGGTCGAGGGCCAATAATGACCATCAAGAACAAGTACCCTTTGACTAGAATAGATGATCTATTTGATCAACTCAAAGGGGCTACAGTTTTCTCAAAAATATATTTGATATCGGGATATCATCAAGTCGGGATTAAAGACAAGGACATCCACAAGAAAACCTTTAGGACAAGGTATGGGCACTATGAGTTTGTTGTGGTTCCATTTGGACTTACAAATGCACCAGCTACATTCATGTGTCTGATGAATAGTGTGCTCAACAAGTATTTAGACAAGTTTGTCTTAGTGTTTGTAGATTACATTTTGGTGTATTCCAAGAATCAAGAGGATCATGAAGAACGTCTCAGAATGGTGGTACAGGTGTTAAGAGAGAATCAATTGTATGCCAAATTCAGCAAGTGTGATTTCTTTAAAAATTAAATCCAGTATATAGGCCATGTAATCTCAGTCAAAGGAATAGCAGTAGACCTTGCAAAGACCAAGGAAATCATGGATTGACCTGCCCCTAGAAATGCGATAGAAGTGAGGTCCTTCATGGGATTGGTTGGATATAATAGGAGGTTCATCAATGGATTCTCTAAGATCGGAAATCCTATTACGTAATTACAAAGGAACAGAAAGAGGTTTGTGTGGTCACCATAGTGTAAATATTGTTTCCAACAACTGAAGCAGTTGTTGACCAATGCCCCTATTTTAAAGATTGCAGACCCAAAAAAAGACTTCTTGGTTTACACAAATTCTTGAAAATAGGGACTCGGTGGAGTTCTGATTCAAGAAGGACAAATGGTTTGTTATGAATCACATAAGTTGAACGAAGATGAGCAGAAGTATGCTACCCATGACCTAGAACTTGCAACAATCGTACATGCACTGAAGATGTGGAGACATTACCTGCTCAAGAGGAGATTTATCCTCATGACTAACCATTGTGGTCTAAAGTATTTATTCAACCATCCAAGGTTGAATGATAGACAGGCCAGGTGGATGGTTTTGATCAGTGAGTTTGAATTTGAAATAAAACATATAAAAGGAAAAGAGAAAAAAGAATTTGATGTGCTCAATCGAAGCATTTAGACAATACACATAGCAGTAGCAAGTGTAGGAGAGTCTGACATTCAACAAAGGATTAAGACCCTCTTTCATGAAGAAGAGTTCTTCAATCAAGTGAAGGAAAAGTTGTAGCAAGAACCTAAGGAAAAGAGGTACGAAGGATATCATTTAAGGACTAAGAATATGGTGATGTACAATAAGAGGCTATATGTTCCTAATTCAGCGTATTTGAGGCGCTTGATTATGGATGAGTTCCATAGGAGGCCATATGTAGGTCACCCTGGTTACTAAAAAATGGTGACAGCAATTAGCCTATTGTATTATTGTCCTGGGATGAAGTAATACATTGCTCATTACATTGTGAAGTGTTTGGAGTGCCAACAGGTGAAAGTCGAGCATCGACACCCTGCTGGACTGTTGCAACCCATACATATACCAGAATGGAAATGGGAAGTGATTTCTATGGATTTTATCATGGGGTTACCAAAGACAGTCAAACATCATGATGCAAACATGGTTGTAGTGGATAAGTTGAGAAAGGAAGCTATTTTATTCACATAAAGTCTACTTTTAAATCCATAGACATTGTCAATGTTTTCATGAAAGAGATATTCAAATTGCATGGTTTTCCTAAAACCATAATCTCAGACAGAGATGCTAAGTTCACCTCAAATTTCTGGAAAAACTTATTTGCGGGTTTAGAAACGTAGTTGGCATTTAGCACGGCCTACCATCCTCAAATAGATGGTCAAATTGAAAGAGTGAACAATGTTATAAGATATGCTATGAATGCATGTTATGCATAGACCCAAGCAGTGGGAAGAATATCTACCTCTGGTAGAATTCGCATACAACAATGGTTATCGAGAATCATTGAAGATGAGCCCATTTGAGACCTTGTATGGCAGGAAGTGTAGAGTTCTGATTAGTTGGGATATTTCAGTGGAAAAAGTTACACTTGGACCTAAATTACTGAAGGAAATGGAGCAAGCCATAGTTCAGATAAGGCAGAACCTAAAAATTACCAAGGATAGATAGAAGAGCTATGTCGATAGCAATAGAAACCCCAAATAGTTTAAAGTATGAGACCATGTGTATTTTCGGGTGAGACCCAAGTGGAGTTCCATGAAAATAGGGATGTGTAATAAGTTGGCTCCCTGATATTGTGGACCATTTAAAATCCTAGAGAGAATAGGACCAATAGTATACATACTTGTTTTACCACCTACTATTAGAGCACATAATGTATTATGTGTGTATTTGTTAAAGAAATGTGTGCATGATTCTAATCATATTATTGATTGGACTATAATACAGGTGGAACTAGAGGGATAATTCCACCCAAATCCCCAATGCATACTGGACAAAAAAGAAACAATGCTCCTTAACCGATCCATCGCACAGGTCAAGGTGCAATGGAATCACTTTGGAGCAGATGAAGCTACATGGGAGCTGGAAGATGCCATTAGATTGGCATACCCATTTTTTTTATTGTATAATTGTAAATACATGGTGTTTTGAACACCGAGCATGGTGTTTCTTTAAGGGGGTCGGGGGGAATGTAACACCTTTCTTTCTCCCAAGATTGTAATTATGCACAAACTTCATATGTCAACATTATGAGGAATTTAATTGTGTTTTGATTTAATATAAACACCAAACTATTGACTGAGAGGGAAAAACCTTGATAAGTATTGGTCATGATACCCCAGAGGAAATTGATGAGGTAGAGGGACTGATGGAAGGTTGAGTGAAGTGAAGTTGAGATGCATCAGTGAAGAAAATAGGAAGCTTTCACAACAAGCAAACTATGCTTGCAAACATAATGAATTCACCTACCAGCACACCAGATTGATGGAGACCATGTGACCATTAAGAGAAGGTCATAGAGGTGGCTGAGTAGTAATGACTGCGACAGTTGTCCCATACAAAGAGAGAATGGACAATTGAATAACTGACAGGGAATGTACCACGGAAACGCCCCTTTAGATTATGAAGAGAAGACTCCAAGTTACATCTGCAGGATAATGTTGGAAACTTGGTCAATACTGAGAGGGGGGTGAATCAGTAATGGTTAATTATTTGAACTTGTAATAATTTTAACTTATTAACAACAATTGATCAACAACAGTAAAATTGAATATAAAATCAATACATTAATACAAGTTACAATAATTATTGGGAGACACCAATCTCCTTGTTCATGGCTTCAACCCTAGGAAGCACCAACTCCATTGTTTTAGGGCACCAACCCTAGGAAGCACCAACTCCCTTGTTTAGGGAACCAACCCTAGGAAGCATCAACTACATGTCTTCAAACTTTAATCAGTAAAGGACATTAGTCCTTCCTTGCTCCACCCTTCCACCCTCACTTCATAAGTATCTTATACTTTCTTCCTTGGACTATGTACTTGTTTTTGATGTTCTTATGTAGACCACAGAGACACTTTCCTTTCACCTTGTTTGTATTCTTATATACTTTCCAAAAGGTATAAGGGTTGAACCATGGTGTATTTAGTAATGAAACATTATTCCCCTTCATTTAATTAACACAAATGGTGATTTCATTAATTGATTTTCATACACAAAATTAGACATTGATTTCATATGAATATTTTGGAGTTCTGAAAATGAATTTTACAATTCTACGACATGGGTTTTGTGTCGAACATGCCCAATTATCCGAATCACGAAAAATTTCCCTAGAACATGTGAGAGGTGGTTGATACAGATGATTCTTTGAAAGAAACTTTCCCATATTTTCCTTTCGTCGTCGGATTCCAGATCAACTTCAGTACATTTTACCTTTTCATAAATGTCTAAATCGACCTCCACATATCTCCTTTGTTGGTGACTATTTAAACTCAACTTGTAAACATTTTACTTGATGGTGGATATTAAAATTAGTTCCCTCTCAGCTACTAGTCACTAAAGATTTGACTTGGTCCTCACCCTTTTTCATATTTGCTTCCTCATTCGACTAACAAACATATTTTTGGTTGACTCAACTAGGAGAAATTTCTACTTGAGTATTTCGATTTGAGTCCACCCAACTTGCTTCAGCCTCAACCCAACTTGTATTTCCCAATTCAAGTTTGCTTCAACTTCGACCTTTAGGTTACTTCTTTCTTGGACCGACTCAACTTAGAAGAAAACTGACTTGTGTAATTCAACTTTGGTCGTTCTGACTTGCTTCGGTTTCGACTTCGGCTTTGATCTTCGACTTCTTCAATTTTGACTTATTCTACTTATCCAACTTCAAACTTCAACTTCTTCTACTTATCTAACTTTGAATTTCGACTTCTTCGACCTCTTTGATTTCGACCCTCGATTTCTTTGACTTTGAATTGACTTAGGGTTTGACTGGTGGAGACAATTGTTTCTGAATCGACTTAAGGCTTGACTAGTCGAGACTTTTCTTGCTGAGAATTTTATACCAAACTTATTGACATATAATTGATACTTTTTGTATCAATTCCAATACCAACTTCATGCCCAACATTGACCATATTGGTCCTCTTTGTCATCAATGCCAACCCCATAATACTAGGTCCAACATTCTCTCCCTTTGGCATTGATGGAAACAAAGTAAAACTCTATATTTTTAACTGGGTTTTTACTGCTTATCCTACCCCTTTGACAGCAATGACAGAAGAGATATTTCCTTTCTCCCTCTGAGGTGATGTTCCCTCTTTCCACATGTTTCTTTCTTTTGATGAAACTTTTATATTTTTAATGAGGCATGGGAATTAATCCTATTTTTTTCCTAAGATTTTCAAAGGTGCTTCTTGGTAGAGGTTTTGTAAACATGTCTGTTATTTGTTCTTTTTTGTCTACATATTCTATTTTCACCACTTTTTGAGTAACTTGATCTCTTAAGAAGTGATATTTGATTGGGATGTGATTGGTTTTAGAATGCATTACAGGATTTTGAAAGATATTTATGGCACTAGTGTTATCACAGTTAATAGTAATGGGATGATCATATATTACTTGTAAATCTTCTAATGTTTGCTTCATCCAAAGAACTTGTGTGCAAAAAGATGCAGCAGCAATGTATTCTACCTCTGTTGTAGAAAGTGATGTGGATGTTTGTTTATTACTTAGCCATGCCACCAGACATTCTCCTAGAAAAAATGCTCCTCCACTGGTGATTTTTCTATCATCTATACTACCATCCCAATCTGCATCCATGTATGCAGATAGAGTGAAGTATTTGTCTTTTGGATACCATAATCCAAGTTCTAAGGTGACTTTAATATATTTGAATATTCTCTTTACTTATTTTAAGTGAGTTTATTTAGGTGTAGATTGAAATCTCCACATGAGTCCTACAGCCTGCATGATGTCAGGTCTTGTTGTCGTTGAATAGAGAAGACTTCCAACCATTGATATGTACATCGTTTGGTCCACTTTTGGTGAGTCATCTTCTAGGATTAGTTTACATCCAGTGACCATGGGAGTACTCATAGGTTTATTGTCTTCCATTTGGAATTTATTTAGCATTTCCTTGATATATTTGGCTTGGGAAATGAATATTCTTTTTTCTTTTTGAGTTACTTGTAAACCTAAGAAGAAGGACAATTCTCCCAGCATATACATTTCAAATTCTTCTTCCATTTTGGTTGCAAACTTTCTGCTTAGTATAGTAAGATTACTTCCAAAAATGATGTCATCTACATATACCACCACAATAATCATGTTTTGATCCTCAATTTTGATGTATAAGTTGTTGTCAGCAGTTCCTCTCGTATATCCTTGTTTTTGCAGGTATTGATTAAGCCTTGAGAACCATGCTATGGGGGCTTGTTTAAGACCATACAGGGCCTTTTTTAGATTGCACACATAGCCTTTATTTTTTGTTAACATGAATCCTTATGGTTTCTCAACATAGACTTCTTATTCTAGTGTTCCATTAAGGAATGTTGACTTGACATCCATCTGATAGATTTCGAAATTTTTGAAGCATGCAAATGCCAGGAACATTATGATGGCCTAAAGTCTTGTTACTGGAGCAAAAGTCTCTTCAAAATCAATACCTTCCACTTGGGCATATCCCTTGCATACTAATATGGTTGTGTTCTTTATTATCTACCCAAATTCATTGAGTTTGTTCTTGAATATCCACTTAGTTCCTACCACATTCTTATCCTTGGGTCTTGGAACTAGTTCCCAAGTCTGGTTCTTCTCTATTTGGTCTAGTTCTTCATCCAATGATTTTATCCAATTTTTAATTTTTCTAGCTTCTTTAAATGACTTAGGTTCTATCAAGGATAACATTGCTTGTTCTAAGTCAAATGTGTGTTTTCTTCTTGTTTCCACTCCTGCATTTTTATTTCAATAATCTGACTTTCAGGATGACTCTTTTGAACCCTTTTTTATGGGGCTTTTGGCAAGGGTGTTTCTTCTTCATCTTTATCATCAGTGTGGGGTTCATTTTCTTGAGGTTCTTCATCAAATTCTTCATTCTAATATTCTCCATCACTTTTATCATCATATGTTGATATGTTCTGGGGTATGACTTGTCTTAACTTTAGATCATATATCTTTACATTGGCACTTTCCACCATTTTATGTAGTCTTAGGTTATAAAATCTATAAGCCTTTTTATTAGGTGAATATCCTATAAATATGCCTTCATATGATGATGGGTCAAATTTCCCTATATTATCCTTATCATTTTTTATGTAACACTTACTTCAAAAGACTTTGAAGTGTTTCACTGATGTTGGCCTACCAAACCATAGTTTATAAGGTGTTTTGTCATGGTTAGGTCTCAATTGTGCTCGATTGAGTATGTGGACTCCTGTGTATATTTCATCTCTCCAAAACATATCTAGAAGTTTATCTTCATTCAGCATGGTTCTTGCAACTTCTTGGACAATTATATTCTTCCTTTCAACAACTCCATTCTATTGAGGAGTCCTGGGAGATGAAAATTGTCTTTTGATTCCATGATCTTCGCAAAGATTAATGAACTATTTAGAGGTGAATTCTCATCCATTGTCTGATCTCAAACATTTAATTTTGAGATCTATTTCATTTTCTAAAAAGTCTTTGTATGCATTAAATTTTTCAAAGGCTTTTGATTTATCCTTTAGAAAGTATACCCATGCCATTCTTGTGTAGTCATCATTGACCGACAAAAAGTAGTGTTCTCCATGTATACTTTTAGTTCTAGTAGGACCACATAGGTCAGTGTGAATAAGCTCAAAGGGTCTTGATGAAGAATGCTCTTTTGTCTTGAACTTGACTTTTGTTTGCTTCCCTATTTGACAATGTTTAGAAATAGGATTTGAAGGATTTATAATATTTGGCAGATCCCTTACTGCCTCCTTCTTGTTGGCTTTGATTAATTTTTCAAAGCTTATATGTCCCAACCTTCTATGCCATAGCCAAATTTCATCTTCTTGACCTAAACAACATTTTTCTTTTCGTTCCATGTCAAGGATGTACACATTAGTGGATGTTCTTGGTGAAACTGCCACTAGCTTCATTGTATCTTCTCTTCTTATATCACATTTATGAGAATCAAAGGTAAGTATGTGACCTTGATCACATGTTTGACTTACACTTAGGAGATTAGGCTTAAGATTTTCTACTAAAAGTACATTTTCTACTTTGTCCTTGTTATTCCCAAGGCTAACAGTGCCTTTTCCAATTATCTCAGCTGACACATTATCTCCAAAGGTGACTTTTCCTTTTTATTTCTTTGTTAACTTGAGAAATTTGCTTTGATCTCCAATCATGTGTTTAGAACATCCACTATCTATATACCACGGGCATCCTTTGTTTTTGGCATATGAGGATACTTTACACTCTATTTTCTCTACTTGCTTTTTCTTCCATACTTTTTTATTGTTGGGAATATTTATCTCTTTGACATACTTTGAAAATATACATTCACTGGCTTCATTTCCATAGTTATTAAATTTGATGCATTCTGTATTGTAATCTTGTAATGAAGAGAACGAATTATAGTTTCATTTATTTGTATTGAACTTTTGACTTCTTTGGACATTTTTTGGATTGTGCCTTCTATAGGATTTACAATGTATTGCTTTGTGTCCAAAATTATTGCAGGAATAGCAATGTCCAAGGAAGATATATTGATATTTGTTAGAGGGATTTCTTCTGGTGATTGTGTTCTTCTTGTCATATTTTTCTTTAGTAGGGGGTTTTGATTTTTGTTTATTTGGGACAGTCTCCAATGGCATCATCCTTGCCTTATTATCTTCTCTTCTTAAGGGGATTTTAAGAGAATCTACATAATTGATTGGCATTTTGACAAATCCTTGTGATGTAGAAGTTGATTCTTGGGTGTATCCCAAACCAGTCTTGTTGTTTGGTGACCTATGACTATTGATAATTTCATCCAAGATCTTTGAACTATTTTCAAATTTTGATCCCTTCTTTTCTTTCTCAAGTTCACCTTTTAGTAGCTCAATATTAGCTTCTATCTTCTCACATACTTGTTCTCTATCATTGAGTTGTTTTGAAATTAATTCTTCAATTATTTTAGCTTCTAGGAGTTTGGACTTCAAATCACTAATGATCCGTTCTGATTCTTTGATGGTTCTTGATGCATCTATTTCTCTTGATTGATGTGATTCTTCAAACTCTTGAAATTGTGCCCTTGGTAGCTTGTTCTTATTTTTATACTTTCTTAGTTCCTCCATAGAACTAATCAGTTATTCTTCTAGGTCTACTTCTCCTTCAAATTCAGAGTTTTCTTCATCATCTACATCATTATTTTGAGTGTTCATTCCCATAAATAGAAGTTATGAATCTTCATCTTCACTTTCTTCAGAAGAGATGTTGCCCTCTTTGGTGTAGAGATTATTCTTCTGTTTGTAGTATTTATTTTTGTTCTTTGTCTTACCCTTCTTATGTTCTTTATGATTCTAAATTTCTTCATCATCACTATCCTCCTGCTTGGGATATGGACATTTGTTAGCAAAGTGTCCAAATTTTCCACAGTTGAATCCTATCATAGGAAACTTCCCCTTGTATTTACCAGTCCCTTTCTTGAGTTTCTTCATAAAGTTAGATACTTCTTCATTAGATATCTCTAATAAATCTTCATTAGGTACCTGCTCCTGCTTCTTCCTTGGTTTTTATGCCTAGAAGGCTATTTCTCCTTTTGTTGGTTTTTCTTGTCCTATTCTCATCTCATATGCTGTGAGGATCCCATGTAGTTTATCCACTATGAGCTTATCAAGATCTGTTATTTCTTCAAGGGTAGAAATGTTGGCATCATAACTCATAGGTATTAATCTCAAGATCTTTTGGACAATTGGTTTGTATTTGAGTTCTTATCCTAATGCTCTGATTGAATTGACAATTTCATCAACCCTTTGAAGATATTCAGCTATGTTTAATTTCTCCTTCACTTTCAAATTTTCAAAATGAGTTTTATAGGTTTGCATTTTGGCTTCCTTGACTTTGTTGTCTCCTTCATATATGACCTTTAGCTTGTCCCAGATCTCTTTTGTTGACTTATAGTGCATTACTTTTACAAATTTAGGATTGGTTAATCCTCCTAGAATAGCATTTACTTCTCTTGAATTGTCATTGCATAACTTCTTTGCAACAGTATTAGTAGGTGGGGTAGATGGTGCAGTATAACCACTTTCAACATCTTTCCAAACATCACATCCAAAGGCCATGAGATAACTTTTCATTCTCAGACTCCATAATGCATAATCATTCCCTTTGAACAGAGGTGCTTTGTTGGAAGACATTCCCTCTTGTTGATCCATTGCTTCAGAATATACCTTCCAGTTGTTATACTTTGCAGAAGGCACCCGCTCTGATACCAATTGTTGGAAACTTGGTCAATATTGAGAGGGGAGGGTGAATCAGTATTGGTTAATTATTTAAAATTTTAATAATTTTAACTTATTAACAACAATTTATCAACAACAATAAACTTGAATATAAAATCAATACATTAATACAAGTTACAATAATGATTGGGAGACACCAATATCCTTGTTCAGGGCTTCAACCCTAGGAAGCACCAACTCCTTTGTTTTAGGGCACCAACCCTAGGAAGCACCAACTCCCTTGTTTAGGGAACCAACCATAGGAATCATCAACTTCCTGTCTTCAAACTTTAATCAGTAAAGGACATTAGTCCTTCCTTGCTCCACCCTTCCACCCTCACTTCATAAGTATCTTCGACTTTCTTCCTTGGACTCTATACTTGTTTATGATCTTCTGATGTGGACCACGGAGACACTTTCCTTTCACCTTGTTTGTCTTCTTATATACTTTCCAAAAGGTATAAGGTTGAACCATTGTGTATTTTAGTAATGAAACATTTCACCCCTTCATTTAATTAACACAAATGATGATTTCATTCATTGATTTGCATACACAAAATTAGACATTGATTTCGTACGAATATTCTGGAGTTCTAGAAACGAATTTTACAATTATATGACATGGGTTTTGTGTTGAACATGCCCAATGTTTCTTACAATTTCTTATTATATTTGATTCTTTGAAAGATTGGTACTCTATTGAACATATGATCTAGCTCATTAATCCATTTACAGATTATTCTTACCAGATTCTTTTCTATATGTTTCATATTTTATCTTAGCATGAACTATTTCATGTTCATTATAATTATGGGACTTTTCACAATGACTAACCTTAATAAGGAACTTCAAAAATGAATACAATGGAAATTATTTGAATACTCTTACTCTAAAGTGTATATCTCTTGTGATTATTAAAAATGGACAAATAAGATAAAGAACAGATAGAACTCCCATGCATGACTAGGTAACAAGTTAGATTTGGAATTGATTTGACTATGCTTAGTTTCCTTATTGATCCTAGTTAGACTTGTGAGTCAAAGTTTACTTGCTTGATCTAAGAACACTCATGTGAAATTAGAGAGTTTGAAATTATTATAGAGTGTTGGCACCCAAAGTTTTGGGTTAATATCGCACATTCACACAAGCAAAGTTGTGTGCAATCATTATGGTTTTGTGCGTGCCAAAGCCTATGTGCGAGGGTTGACAAGAAGTGTGCATTGAACCAAGTTTTGTTAATGCAGGCTAAGGTCCAGTCCTGCCAATATACACAGGTCTGATTTTTGGATGTGCACTAGAAATCAAGAAGACGCACTCCAAAATCAAGAAAGGAATCATCAGGAAATCTCCCCGAATGATTACTGCCAACGGCACAAGGGAACATGGAGAAAGCAAAATATGAGTTGGCACGGTAGTTAATATTTCCCAGATTACATAAAGGATACGTGGAATGCAGGAAGGTGGCAGAGCGTGTGAGATTGTTAGTCAGTAGAGTGAGTGGAGTAGAAGTGACAGATATAGAGCTCTAGAGCCAAGAAGGATATAAAAGGAAGCAAGATTGATAAAGAAGAGGTTGTTGTTTTTTTTATTCATAGAGTTACTCTCTCAGTTGATCCATTAAGTTCCTTACTTGTTTCATAGTTGAAGAGATTTCTCTGATCCTCTGTAGTATTGTAATGTCTCCAATCGTAGTCTGAGTCGGTCATAAGTGAAATGTCTTAAAGGATGTGCATGGCACGATGTATTATAATCATGGGGAATTATCTAAATGAATATGAGACTTTGTTGTTGTCAAATATGATTTGCTTAATGCATGTTTGTGCTTGATGGAATGACGAGAATAATAAAGTTGTAGTGATTTTGATCTATCATGTGTTACTCATGTGGTACTTGGCTATGTGTGTGTATTGTTTTTTCATATTAATAATAGTAAGTTGTCAGCTATTGAATGTACGAATACCAACCCAGATGGATCGTTGTGTGTTTAAACCTTCATCCCCAACACAAGACCAGATTCTCTCTATGATCCTAATTATGTCTCAGGTGAGACTTTCTTTAGCCTTAGCTAAGGATTGATATGTTGATGCTTTGGGGTTTTCGTTGGTCAACTCTGAATGAACTCTAAGTATTAACCCCCCAGTGTTGGGAAGGATGTGTGCGAGCGTGAAAGGACCCAACAAATAGTTTTTTTTCTAAGACATGAAAGTCTTGCATTGAATGATGAAGGAAAGAAATGAGGTGGTATCCATCTTGAGAGGAAATACAAGATTGGTTAACTAAAAAGGAACATGAGTTTTCCCGGCGAGAAACTAAATTTCTAAGAGTAAATGTGAAGCGATGGAAAGATAAGTATCTCTACACTGATATGTATGAGACTTTATTTTGTTGAATTTCCATGTTTGTTGTATGAATGGCTAGAAAGGTAAATTGCTATCAATTATTCTTTGAGGCCTCTAGAACTAGTAGTTTGGGATCAAGTCATGCTTGACAGGCTGAAAGCATTAGACAATAAGTGGATGCAAGCAATTGATTTCTGGTTTTCTCAAGTAAAGGAGGGGTATATTATTGAATTTTCTATGGAGTACATTGATTCTTTCAGCGAGGCTGAAAGAAAGTTCGCAAAAGGCTCTTGGAAATGCATGTTGGAAGAAATACCTATTTGGATAAAGATGTTGTTCATGGAGAAAGTGTTGATGTGCATGGAGCTCGACATAATGGATGAGTAGACTCCCCTAGCTCTGGAGGGGGGTGAAAGGACTAGGGAAAATGAGGAAGGAGTTGGATCTGTTGAGGAGGATCTAGAAGTTGTTGAAATGAGGTGAGTAATGGGATGGACCTAGAGGAGCAGAGGAGAGAAAGAGTCAAAAGATATGCAAGAAGAGTTGAGTTGAGAAGGAAAGTAGAACAAAGAGGTGGAAAGAACTTATCCAAGGGCGTGTGATGAGGAGTCA
This sequence comes from Picea engelmannii, assembly GCA_009831015.1. Lineage (NCBI taxonomy): Eukaryota > Viridiplantae > Streptophyta > Pinopsida > Pinales > Pinaceae > Picea > Picea engelmannii. Next base: position 67,134 of record ML797522.1, read on the forward strand.
GGCCAAGGATGAAGAGAAAGGAGACCACACCAGGAGGAAGTGTGGAAGCTTGTGTTGTGCCAAAGAGGAGCATAGATGAGGATAGTCTAACGAAGAGGCATGGCATTGAGAGTAGGTTTTCTAATGGGGATACCAGTAGTAGTAGTGGTGGTAGTGGAAAGAGGGGCCCTGAAGATGAATTTCAAACCCCTTGGATATTGCAGAGAACTACAACCTCAGAGGAAGGTGAGGCACAAAGTAGAGGCACATGAGAAGGAAAGGAAGATGGAGGATCCTCTAGTGGTGGGGGAGAAGAATTAGCGATAGTATATGGTCTTGTGTGGCTGCAATTGGGAAAATATTTGGGTCACCTCACAAGAAATGTCAGAAGAAGATAGACTTACCCCCTCCTTTGAACCATCGCATTTTTAATCAAGAAGAAAGATCAACAAATAGTGAGATTATTGGAATAAGAGAACGAGTAGAAGGAGATAGAATAGAATACATGAGTGAAGAAGAAGGTGAAATCGATGCTACTTCACCAAGGAGAGTATGGATATTGAGAACCTCAACACCCAACAGTCAAATAGGAGTAGTTAGTTCAAGCATGAGGATGGTGAATCAGGATAGTACCTTGAGGTTACCTGTGTTCCATGGGACAGGTAAGGATGGTGTGGAACAACATTAGTTCACATGTGAAGCCATCTAGTCTGTGAAGATGATCACAGACGAAGTAGCAAATATTGCACAGCTAGAAACCACGTTCAGGGATAAAGCCTTGACGTGGTACATGAAGTACAAGGCCACTACATCGGCAGGACAAGCAAGGTCCCTGACAGAGATCAAGTGAGATCTACTTAGGGAGTTCCATAAACCTGATTCAGAGTCTCAGTGTATTATAGAAATCAATGAGAGTAAGCATAAACAAGGAGAAATCGTGTGGGACTATGACCGATGGTTCAATATTTTTTTGGATAGGTTGACATTCCAGATCCAAGACATCCATCATAGAGAATGGTTTATTGTGGGGTTACTCCCCCATATCCAAGTCCCACTCACCCAACAGAAGGTGACGAATCAAACAGAGGTCATGGAGATTGAAATGTGCTTAAAGGCTACACCAGGAGGGACAAAGACATCGGTAGGATTGACGCAGGTGTAGTCCCAATTGGCCAATATAACTATGCATTTATAAGATATGGAGAAGAAGAAAGTCATGTATGAGCATGTATGGTGTACCACATGTCACTATGAGGGACATCGCAGGGATGAGTTCCATGTACTTTGAAACTATGTGGTGGCGGGGGCGTCGAGTCCATTTCCAACTAGTCCTTAGATGAAATAGTGCAATATTTGTAGACAGTGGGGTGACATACCACCATGCTTCCCAACTTTGGAGAAGTATCATAAAATGCATAATACTCCATTCGACGAATTATGTAAGTTTGTGGGACATGATGTTAAAAACTATCGATCACTCCAATTGATCCAAGATAATACCCGTGATGCATTCTGGGTATAAGAAGAATAGAAGGGTGGTGATCGTGGTTGTATGGAAAGAGGTGGATACCAAGGATGTACCAGGGGTGGATATGGGCATGGTCGTGGATGAGGATATGGAGGAGGGGGAGGCAGACCCCTCTGTTTGTTTCAATTGTGGAGAGATTGGTCATGTGTCAATTTTTTGTACCAAGTTGTGTGTTCTTTGTGCATACTATTATAGCCCCAAGCATGTCACATAGGACTGTCTCGAATTAGTGAAGAAGTGGGAAGAAAATAAGATGCATTGCAACATGGTGCATGTGGAGTCACATGGAAATAAGAAGAAGGATAAAAAAGTTAATGTCCGGGTTATAGACAGAGGTGGAATGAATACAGGGAGGGAATTCAAACAGGATGAGAGTCTAGGTCAAAATTCAGAGGGTAAGATTAGAAAGGAAACACAACCCCCTCATAATTACAAAGTTTCCCAGCAAAAGCAATTTTTGCATGACATGCGGAGGGCCATGGAAGAAGAAAGAGTGTGCAAAGAGCAGCAACATGCGACACAAACATCACTTGAGGAGGCCTATATCCATGAAGAAGTGTAGAGAGAAACACAGAGATCACTTGAGGAGGCTCGAATCTGCGAAGAGTTACAGGGAGCGACACAAAGGTTGTTGGAAGAAGCTCGCACCCAGGAAGAGATATAGTGTGTGACGCAAATATCGTTGGAGGAAGCTCATATGAATAAAGAGATGCAGTGCACAACGTAGAGGTTGATGGAAGAAGCATGCAAACAAGAAGATATGTGATGCTCCAAGAAAATAATGATCAATGAGCATCACCTTGAGGAGTTATAGCACGTACAATCGTTGTGTGACTCAGGTCGCGAGACAGGGACTGAATATTAAGTAAGTAATTTCTTAAGTTTCTTCTTGAGATTGCTCAATGATCCTGATGCTATGAGGAAGTTAAAAGAAAAATTAGCCACTTGTATGGGGAGGGAGCTAACAAATAGAATTGTATCACCTCCTCTACTAGAAAGGGAGGTTTTCCAGGTCAACAACCAGAAATACAGTAGCAAAGAGTTCAATATGATAGTTAAGATTGGTGGTTATGATATGGATGGAGTCATGTTGGATCTAGGGTTCAACGTAAATATTATTCCAAAGAAGACCTAGGATTTTATGGGGAAACCAAATTTAGTCTGGTCGCCCATCTAGTTGCGGTTGCAAAATCAATACAGGATCTTTCCTATAGGCCGACTAGAGCAAGTAGAGGTGAATATAGAAGGGGTGAAGAGGAAGGTAGACTTTGAGGTCATAGATATTGTGGATGACTCTGATCCATTCCCTACATTGCTTGGATTGACTGGGCCTTCAACAATAATGCAGTGCTAAATCTGAAAAAGAGCCAGATTTCATTTGAGACAGACACAATGTGCATGATCACACCTCTTGATCCTAATGAAAGGGATAGATACAAAGATCCTATTGATGAGGATGTGTGAAGCTTTGTTATTGATAACATATATAAGATCATCGAGTGCATGGAGGATTACATCAATCCCATTGTAGATGGAGAGTTAAGTTGGTGAAGCATGAAGTCTTATTACTGACTCTGAAGATGCAATGGAAAGGTGGCAGTAGAAACCATATGAGGTGTCAACAAGGAGGTGTAGGCATATCACCATCGAAGTGTGCAAGGAAGAGTTTTGATCCTACCAGTACGATGGGTTGGATCCGGTGGATGCATTTATTGCCTGGATACAACACATTCCTGACCACAACTGGGTTCGCGCTCTAGATACAGTGCTCATAGGAATTCCTATGAGATGGTGGGAAACACACTAAGACCCTTCGCGTGAATGGGTTATAGTGGAAGCTTCCAGGTGGGAAAGATTTCGACCAGATCTAGACATTCGTTGGCACATGTGTTCTTTTGAATGGTGATGGATAGCCCAACAACATCAGGTGACATGCAACCAATACCTAAAATCCCCATGTGATTTTCCTAGAAAGAAGTATGTCCCCTCAGTTCCTCGGTTCCTCGGTTTCCCATGGGGTGTGTAGAGGAATCATGTGCGGGAAGAATGGATTTTGCTACACAATATGTGGCAAAAGAACGAACGTTTTCTCATTCAATCCCACTTAACCCCATTGAGAAAACAAATGAATCCCATAAGAATAAAGAATTTAGGGATAGTCAATGGATGTTATCCGGTTTGGAAAGACCACGCTTGGTCTCTCAGTGGACAGAACAGATTGAATGGATACGAGTGGAGTAGCGCTGCGACCCACTAGAGTTCATCGCAATTAATTAACCAAGGATGGTATTCTACAAGGGTGCGCAAGAAGCATGTGCAGTGCCCCTAGAGAGTAAGACTTGAACATGTAAAGAGATATCCCTTTCACCATCAAATATTTATCATCACAGTCTTTTCATGAATTAAGATAGTGGTCTGTCCATTATACGGTGCCTATGGGAGAGGCTACTAAGACGATAAGCAACAATAAATGTTACAGACTCACCCAAAGATTCTGTATGTTTGGCCATAAATTCGGTATCCATGCACCATTAATACAAAAGGGTTGATATGCCTCACGAATCAAGAACACCGGCCAAGGGATCTCATGAAACTTCCAAGTATTTATGATTTGACAAGACTTCTAGGATGGTATAAAGTTGAATGATTCGGAAGGGATCGATGATTACCATACGACACCCTAAGTTCTTAACAACCGCCTACATGCCTCCTAGTTGTACCATTGTACCTGCCTAAAAAAAATTCCTTCTTCCAAATCAATGTTTCGCTAACTTAGTACTGACCTTTCCATATCTATAAGAAAGGGTCCACAATGTTAGTCTAGAAAAACTGTAGCAGTGAAAGTAAGTGGAAATACAATCTCTTCAACCCATCATTAACCATCCACAGAATCTAGTTGTAACAATGGCCATGGCTTCATCAACCAGAACACATGGTAGAAATAGATCCAGGATTTCCCAAAACCAATAGATACGAGAGCCACCCTTTCCTCGACATGTCAGTTTCATAGGATCCCAGACAGGAAAGGTGCAGGATGTGCAATTTTTCGATTACGATGTCTAAGACCCTGGTTAGTTCCCACCCTAGAATTCCATAATTATGCATGCATGATTCACAGTGCAAATGGTAAGTCGTTAGTGCTCACACAAGAGTGGGCCAAACCCATTCAACAAGCCACCATCCTATCTTTGGTCGATTTCCCTCACTTTGGGCATAGTGGGATGGTGACCCTTTACGTCCACTTTTTACTCACCCACCTACACAGTGGATACTTGTGGTTGGGGGGGAAATACCCGGTAGATGAAGAAGCAATCTGACGGGTCACCATCTTACCCATGCATTTTAATGATTCAGGAAAAGCCTTAGTTGCTAAAGACGTCTCCCTACATGAAATCTATGGCACATACAATTCATACCATGGAAGGCATGGAGTACTAATTTCAAAGATAAACTCCTAGTTGATTAAATTTACTACTCAATCAATAACTTGTGAGAACCTACACACCTATACAAAGGAGGAGTGCCCACTTGGGGTGGTCACTGTAGTTGAGCAATGCATAGCAAGAATTCAAATGGCATGGGCTTGGTATGTACTGAATGAGTTCATTAATGATTGTTTGCATGCTCAGGACTTCGAGAAAAACTTTCATTATAGATGGATACTAATTCTCCTTGTCATGGTGCTCGGGAGGCCACCTCGGGGTTTTGAATGACATGTTGAGAGTGGACATGCCTTTGAAACTTCATGATTCCTTCAACTACATGAGAGCAAGGATCTTACCACCCAAAAGTCCCATGATGAGATTTTTCAGAGCTGGTACCAGCAATTGATTCAAGAAATTGTTCATCATGTGCACCATTATGGACAAGTATGTTGGCTACCTTCTATTTGAATTTACTTTTATTAACATGTTTATCTATCCTAGTGATGATCAGGTGGGTGCAATGGCACTACTTCCATTCTACATCACATAAGAGGACATCCAGCAAGGCATCCTTGAATGGCCATCACATCTACAACCCATCCTAGCTAATGAAATGAACACCCTAAAAGTTCACACTAAGCACAATCAGGACCGCAAGCGGGTTGATGCTACGAGGTTGCAGACACAGTGCACAGTTCCCCCTGGGGGGATCCAAAGATGACACCTCATTCAAGCGCCATCAGGACACACGCCCCACACAGCAGCAAACACATTCCACCCCAATCAATCCAAAATGACAGTGCACCAATCCAACTACCCACAGTACATATCCCTTACAACAACATTTTTTTGTTCAAATGGCACCAGGCGTCGCCACGATAAAAGAAGCATTAAAAATACAATTATTTCTACAGCAGCAAATACACACAAAATCCATTCGTAATGTTGACCATCTATGTCACCAACTCAGGGCCACCACATCATCCTTGGACCCTCTGTCATGGCCACCGGACACCGGGGGTGGTTCCAGTACTCCTGCAAGGGTTCTTAGATTTGACCCATCAACACCTCTTCCAGCAAACATCCACAGTGACAGTATTTTGTTGGCGCTGATTCCAACTCCAATCATACAATATTGTGTTACCACCTTACTCTCTGAGTTAGGTGAATGACACCAAATACAAGCCCACGCTCATGCACGGTTACAACTCCAGCACCAAGTGGACATTGTTGTGCATAATCAATCGTGTGAGCATTATAAAAAGGAAGTTCAGGATCACCAAGAATTATAGAAGAAGTATGGAATAGAATTTGTGGCACACACAACCACCCATGCCTAATACACTAATGTTAGCACAACGTTCATCAACTTTCTCGAGGATGTGGATAGCCTATATGCGCAAATTCCAGCCACTTTATTACAAGCACATGACATTCCCCCCGGTTTTACGCTCTCAACCAAGAAATACCACTTTCAAACCCTGGATTCCCAAATTGCAACTCTTCATCCTCCACTTCCTCAAACGAGTCCAAAAACAACTCAGTTACAAAAAAATATTAAGTTGGCTCAAGCAATTATCCAAGATGGTCAACATAGGGTAGAGTCATTCTCAAGCATGGTCAATTGTGGCTTCACCTTATGGAATCATCTCCAAAATCCACCAGAGATATCCACAATTGAAGCTCAAGTCCTTGTAGTTGAGGTTGAGGTTGCACAACAAAAGCATGACCTAGCTTCTTTGCCTCCCTAGGAGCGTGCCTCTGCGATGTTAGAGATTGCAGCGAAGACAAAATATATCATTACAGCCTAGGATAAGAAGTATATTATATTAGAGATCATCACTTATGTGGTTGATAAGGCCTTGATCTTGTTTACACGGCTCTCAGATGCGCAGTTTTTTGTTGACCCCCTAATTAAGAAAATCAACACAACTGCCCTGACATCTCCTCAAGTCACAATAGTCGAGGATGATGTGACTATTTAGATCACCTAGAATATTAAGGGCTACTTTAATGAGACTGAGCACCAGTTTAAAGAGTTCATGCAAGAATTCAAGACCACAGTTTCGTCCATTGAGAGGGTCATTCCATGAGGTGGTTAATTCGTTGACTAACCAAGTAATAGTGGTGGGGGCTTGTTGGCACCCAAATTTTTGGGTTAATATCATGCACGCACAAATGAAGTTGGGTGTGCTCATTCTATTTTTGTGTGTGCCCAAGCCTATGCGTAAGGATTGACAAGAAGCATGCGTCAGACCGAGTTTTGACAAGTTTTGTTAATGCGCGCTAAAGTCCAATCCTATCAATGCGCATCAGTCTGAGTTTTGGATGCACACTAGAAATCAAGAAGACACACATCAGAATCAAGAAAGGAATCGTCAGGAAATATCCCCGAATGATTACTTCCAGCAGCATAAAGGAATGTGGAGCAGACAAAAGATGATTTGGTGAGGCAATTAAGATTTCCCTGATTCCATAAAGGATATGTGGAATGCAGGTAGGAGGTAAAAGTGTGTGAGACTATTAGTCAGTAGAGCAAGCAGAGTAGAAGTGATAGAGAGAAGGCTCCAGATCCGAGAAGGATATAAAAGGAAGCAAGAATGATAAAGAATAGGTAGTTGTTGTTGTTGATTCGTCGATTTACTCTCTCGGTTGATCCATTGAGATCCTTAGTTATTGTTCATAGTTGAAGAGCTTGCTCAGAACCTTTATAGTATTGTAATGTCTCTAATCGTAGTTTGAGTCAATCATAAGTGAAATTTCTGAAAGGATGTGCATGGTCTGATGTATTGTAATCATGGGGAATTATATAAAGGAATACGAGATTCTATGGCTATCAAATATGATTCACTTAATGCATGTTTGTGCTTGATGGAATGAGGAGAATAATAAAGCTGCAGTGATTTTGATCTATCATGTGTTACTCATGTGGTATTTGGATATGTGTGTGTATTGTTTTTTCCTATTAATAATAGTAATTTTTCAGCTATGGAATGTATGAATGCCAACCCAGATGGATCTCTATGTGTTTATCCCTTCATCTGCGACACAAGACTAGATGGTCTTTGTGACCCTCATTGTGTCTCGGGTGAGACTTTCTTCATCCTTGGTTGAGTATTGATATGTCGATGCTTTGGGGGTTTTGTTGGTCAACTCTAGACAAACCTTGTGTCTTAACCCCCTAGCGTTAGGAAGGACATGCGCAAGCATGAAATGACCCAACATAGAGCCAATATTTACCAAGAGTCAAGTCTATTAAAAGATTGTGTAGATTGAAATATGGGAGCTCAAATCCACCCAATCCAATTGGCATGAAACTTTAAATAATAGATCTATCATGTTAGTATATGTACATATTATTCTAACCAGATTGATATCTATATGTTTTATATTTTACTAATTGTGAATTATTTCTTGTTTGGTATAACTAAAGGACTTGTCACAATCACTAACCTTACTAAGGGAGTTCAAAAATAAATACAATAGAATTTATTTGAATGAACTTACTCTAAAGTGTATATCTATTTCAATTGATAAAAATGAATATATAAGATAAAGAAGAGATAGAGAACTCGCAGGCATGACTAGGTGCCAAGTCAGACTTCAAAATTGACTTGACTATAGTTTCCTCACTGAGCCTAGTCGGACTTGCGAGTCCAAGTTGACTTGAATGACTCTGAAAACACTACTAGCAATGTTGTTAGATAGTTTAGAGTTGAGCTTAAACATTTTAACTTCATAGACAATAGAGGGTTTTAGAATTATTTGGACAAATACTGGTAAAGTACATTAATTGTTTGAGAACAAAATATGTGCATGTTCTATGTTAGGATTATATATCACATAGGTTTCATTTGGGGTAATTATTTTGAACTACAATTTTTTTACTTACCAATCAAAACCCATATTGGTGTTTATGCTTAATGTGGATTCTTATGTTTAGCTCAAAAACTCCATCACTTTTGTAATGTGCAACTAATGGAAACAACATTGAGTTATAAGTAAGAATTATTTACCACAAGAATACATAAATAGAATACACATTAAAATTTGAAAGTATTATATGATACAGAAGAAAGTTCAAAGCTTGATTCAATTATTTGTATTATAGTCTATACAAAGTTCATAAACAAATCCTTTTATGAATTGCTAATTGAGTGGAAATCCCAATCATTAATATCCATAATAAAACATTCCTCGGATCTTATTTGATTCAAACCACCATTTGCATTGTTTAGAAGGCATCCATTTGTATCGAAGGGCTAAGCTCTTACTTTAAAAATGTTTGGAATGATCATTGAACTACTCAAAGTTGTCGCTTTTTGGTTTCAACAAGTGTTGGAAAGGCAATCTTGGAAACAGTTTTGCAGTTTTTGATAAAGTTTTGAGAAAAAATCCTAAGTATAGGAAAAGTGTGCAGAAGAAGAAGGGAATCTAGAGAGTGCGCAGCTAAGGCACATCCAGCAGGAAAGCGCGCAGAAGGAGGAAAGTGTGCATAAGGGGGAAAGTGTGTAGAAGGAAGACAACGCGCAGATAGAAGAATAAAGAAAGGAGATAAATCATAACAGGAGAATGACAGCCCAACTTTCCAGAAATAGAAGAAAAACATAAAAGCATCATGAAGGTTGAAAAGAAGAAGAAAATCGTCGAACAACTAGTTAACTAAGTTGGCCATGCATTGTAATGAGATATTTTTGGGATGAATAGAATAGGGCTTTATCCCTAGCTTTCTGTATAAATATGTAACGGGTTGGGAGATTAGGGGTTCAATGAGGTATTTTTATGATGAAGTTCGGTTATTATAGATTAGGTTATGTTATAGTTTGTTATGTGCTGAGTGATATAGAGTTCCAGAGTTCTTGAATGTAGTAGTCGGTGGATGAGAAGAATGAATAAAGGAATGTTAAAGAGATGTTACGAAATCATGCGTTGTCTATTTTCTATGTTTGATTATGGATACTATTTGCATGCATCATATAATAGCTTCGTATGATAGTTAAGTATGGTGTAATGATTCATGATTGTGACAGTAACAATTCTATGTAGTAATCTGGAATATGCTAAGTATAGAAATTTGAACCATGAGTAAGTTAATAACTGAACAGAATAGAGTTATGCACACAACATAATAAGGAAAAATGAACCGAATGTTTGCCTCCCATTCCCTTACTACTGCAAAATCCTGGTTCTCACAGTTCCAATAGATACCTTGGGAGAGACTTCATTTGCACAAGCAGGTGATGCCGAAGGGGCCGGTGTCTAGTGGGTTTTGTTGGTCGTAAATAAACCAAACCTTGGGTCTTACAACCCATGCACATAATAGTGTCAAAAAATGGCTACGTTGTCAGGACCGGAACTTTGTGATTAAGGGGATGTTTTGGAGACCGACTAAGAAGGAGATATCAAAATGGTTGGAAAGGAAGGAATGGGAATTTGCATGACAAGAGAACAAAAATACTCACATGAGTGACAAACAATGCCTTCAAAGGTATGTGTTCACAGATTTACATGAAATCTTCTTTGGATAATCTCTAGTTATTCTGACAGAGTGGCTAGAAATATTAGTGGAGAAAACTAGAAGGTACAGCACCGCAGCACCGAGGAATTGGACTCCCGAATCGGTAAGACAGTTGAATTCGGTAAGTAACCCAGCGACTCAAGCGTTTGATTTTTGGTTGGATAGCATACTAGGTGGTTATGTTACAAAGTTTGCAGTAGACTATATTCAATCATACGATTCCGCAAAAGGGAATTTTTTAAAGGTTTGCGCGGGAGGTTCTTAAAAATCATTAGGTACATGGATAAAGATACTATTGTGTTAAAATCACGTTATGGTAATGAAATCTGACTGCTAAGGAGTTTGCGCACATAGGGGAACCAAGGGATGACAGGAGGATCATCTGAGAGAAGGAAGGGAGCAATGAAAGAGGTAGGGAGGGACTGAGGATGAAAGAAGAGGATATTCCAGAGGAAGGATAAGAGTTTGGAGAGTTACACAGAGGGAGGAGGTACAAGAGGCAAAAGACTAGGTCTGAGAAAAGAGAGTCGCACAGTGAGTCAGAGGGGAGAGAACATTGCACACTAGTCTCAATCGTGGAGGTAACATACCTAAGAGGAGAAGAAGAGGAGTTCCATTCCATTCCAATAATAGAAGAGTCATCATGTCCTACTTAGACAGGATCCTATGTCAAATATACGACCCCATGTGCATCACCACAATCAGAAATAATGTTTGAAGATCTATCAAAAGAAATTGTAATTAGCTAAGGAGTATCGAGTAGTATCAGTCATAATAGTCGAAGTAGTGTGCAGATTCAGAATCAGAGTCAACCAGCATCAACAAAAGGAGGGATTACACTAAACAACATGGTCAAGGTGGATAATAATATTAGGTTGCCCGAGTTCCAAGGAATTGGGTCAGAGGACATGGAACAACACTTGTTTGTTTGCGAGATGATTTGGTTCGTAAAAAATGTACAGGATGAAGTTGTGAAGATTGCATAGTTAGCGAAAATATTTAGAGTTCATGCACTAGTATGGTATATGAAGTTACAGAGCACCATGCCTACAGTACAAGACAGGACTTTGGTAGATATTAAGCAAGAAATGTTGAAGGAGTTCAAGAAGCCAAAGTTAGAGTCGCAGTACATCACAGAATTGAAGGATATCAAACAAGTACAAACAGATTCGGTATGGTATTACGGATAGAGATTTAAGAATGTGATGGGTAGATTAACTTTTCAGATTCCAGATCAACAGCACCAAGAACGGTTTATTGTAGGGCTTCTCCCACACATTCGCAAGCTATTGATCCAATAGAATCTTGTGTCGCATCCTGAGGCGCTAGAGATTATGATCAAACTTGAGTCATCTCCGGTAGGAGATAGTGGAGGAATGGTGCAAGTTCAGATGCAGTTGGATGCATTGACAATTCAACTGGTAGAACTGACAAAAGGAAAGGAGAAACGTGAGCAATTTTGGTGTACAAAATGTCGGATTGAAGTCCACCACAAGGACAAATTCCCAGCATTTGCACAGTATTTGGTGACAATAGCACTGAATCCATTATCGGGATGAGGATACTACGAGGTACGTAAGAAATGGGGCCATCACCCAACTGAGTGTCCACTACTATAGGAGTACCAGAGTACGCCAAAGAACTTGTTTTTCAATTTTTTCAAATTTGTAGGACACAAGGAGAAGGATTGTCACGCATTCAACTTAATGAGAGAGCACACATCTGATATGTACAGGATCCAGGAAGAAAATGTTGTAGCAGAAGCAGGGGTTTCACAATACAACAATCAAAGAGATTTCAATCAAGGGAACAAAGGAAACTTTAGCAAAGGCAGAGGTAAAGGGAATTTCTGTAGAGGAGGAAGAGGATCGATTATATGTTATAATTGTAATCAACTTTCACACTTGGCATGTGACTGCTAGAATCCATGTACGATGTGCACATATTATAGAGCATTGGATCACTCTACAGAAGACTATTCCCAAATAGTTGTGAAGTGGCATGCCAAAGGAAACCATAACCAGAATCTGAATCTGAATGTGCATATGATATCAACCGAAAAACACAATGAAGGACCCATAGTAGGATTTGTTACACGTGGAGAAGATAGAACAGGGATTGATAGGATAGATGAAGGAAAGAATATTGAACAATGGGTAAGAAAGTTAGTAGGGCCTATGCCAGCCATTGATCCTCAGTAAGAAAATGATACATATCAGAGGGCAAGGAAAACATTACTAGGAGTGGATTGGGGAGCATCAACATCAGTTGCACCTTATGTAGAAGATTTTGTTATGCCAAAGGAGTCAACGGGGAAGGTGAGCATGCTAACATAATTCCTCAGAAGTTGTGTAGAGTTAATAAAATATGAGGTTGTGTTGAGTACATTAAACGACGTGATTGATCATTGTACAAGAGGAAGGGAATCTCTTGTCGCACAAAGGATGGTAAATCAGGTATTGTGCAAGAAGCAAACCAATGAAGAATTCAGATTCAATGCGCAGATTGGAGAGTATGATGTGGATAATAGTATCTTGGACTTGGGTTCTAAGGTAAATGTGTTACCTAAGTAGATATGGGAGTTGATGGGAAAACTCAAGTTGGTATGGTCTCTTGTTCATCTAAGATTAGTGAACCAACACAAAATAGTCTTGATTGGTCGGTTGACAGGAGTACCTGTGAACATAGATGGGGTGCACAGCATGGTAGACTTTGAATTTATTGAGATCGTGGATGACAGTCAACCATATCCAACATTGATGGGACTGGAATGGTATTTTGATAACCAAGCGATCATCAACTTGAAGAGGATGGAGATGATATTTGAAGTTGGATATTTGAAAGTTTCGACACCCTTGGACCCATCAGAAGGAAAGAGATACATAGAAACAGCAAGAGAGAATGGCATTGACAATTTATATAACATGAATATGTCGATGGAGGATTATGTCAACCCGACAATGGATGGTGCATTAAGTTGGAAAAGTATCAGTTCGTGCATGTCATAATCTAAAGAAGGTCTAGAGTGTTGGCAATAGAGAATGCATGAAGTGTCAGCTAGACGATGTGTGTCCATCACTCGATCCTTGCTTTGGATTGGAACATAGCTATGTGATCTGCCAAGGTATGATGGATTAACTGATATAAGTATGTTTGTAAGAGAATTTGAGTTGCAAGTACTCGAACAAAAAAGGTTATTAGCACTAGATGTTGTATTAAAAGAAAATCCAACTAGATTGTGGGTTACACACAGAGAGGGAATGAAAGACTGGTCATAGTGCCATAGACTAATGCAAATAAGGTTTGGAACTGAGGAAGAAAACATTGTGCAGAAGTATATAGGGGAGAGTGACCCAGCAGGTCATGTGGAATAGTGTAGGGCATTATGGGGTTCAATAACATAAACAGATTGGATGCACAGATTTATACACACACTGACCACAATCCCAAAGAACTAGTATTTGGAGTTGGAAATGCGCAGGGAGACAGAAATATGAGAAGAATTGATCCAGAGGTTCAAAATCACGTTTACATTTGAACATGAATCTCCATCCATAGATGTAGCGCTACATGTGATTTGAACGAATATATTCTTGGAAGAAGAGACAATGCAGGTGGTACCAGTATGCAGTGCGCACAAAGCCAAGATGACTATTTGTGAGATACTGGAGTGTTATAATGTATCCAAAGAAGAATATGATGAAGAGGATCCTAGGAATGTATAAGTACCTGAGACAGAAGGAGAATGAGCCATAGAAGGGTCGGAGCTCGAATCCTCCGCATATACACATCCTATAAAGATGTGGAAGGTAAACATTGGGATGACGGAGAATCCCAAGTTTGCATAGATAGGAGATTATTGGAGTGATGAGACAGTTGAAAATATTTCATACTTACTGCGAGAATACCAGGACCTATTTCCAACGACATTTTTAGAGATGAAGGGAATAGCAGGAGACTTAGGCAAGATGAAGATCTTATTGAAACTAGGAGCTAAGCCAGTGCACCAGAGGCCTTACAGGATAAAACCAAGGTATAAGGAGAAGGTCAAAGCTAAAATAGATAGGACATTGGACGTAGAAATCATAGAACCAGTAGAATAATCTCAGTGGATCAATCCAATGGTGGTGCAAGACAAGAAGATAGGAGGAATCAGGATCTGCATAGATCTAAGGAAGTTGAATGACGCATGCTTACATGACCCATTTCCAACACCATTCACGGCTGAGGTACTGGAGAACATAGGAGGCCAGGAAACTTTCTATTTCAGAGATGGATTCTCTAGGTATCATCAGATAATAATCGTGCATGAGGATCTACACAAGACCAATTTTGTGACGAAATGGGGAAGTTATCAGTATACAGTTAAGCCCTTTGGATTGAAGAATTCCCCTACGGTGTTTTCCAGGGTAGTGGTTGCAACATTCAAGGAGTTCATCCATAAGTTCCTAGAAGTATACTTGTATGATTGGACGGTGTTGATTCTACTGAAGGATCATAAAGAAGTTCTTAGGCTTATGTTGCATCGGTGCAGGCATTGTTAGATTTCCCTGAACTTGAAGAAGTTAATTTTTTATGCACCATTTGGAATTTTGTTGGGACATGTAATATGCAAATAGGAACTATTAGTAGATACAGCTAAGATCACAATAATTCTAGAGTTAGAACCACCTACATCAGTCAGACAGTTGAGGGAAACGTTAGGTCATACAAGTTATTACAGGAAATTTATCAAAGGAAATGCACATATCACAACACCGATGGAAAAATTACTAAAGAAAGAAACGAATTTTCAATGGAATGAAGACTACCAGAAAGGATTGGCCACCCTAAAAGAGAAGTTGGTGACCACGTCGATTTTGATTTTTCCATATTGGAATAAGGAGTTCCATGTACACATGGATGCATCATCCATAGCGTTGGGCACAATACTATCCGTACCAGGGGAGGGAAACATAGATCACCCAATTGATTTTGCAGGAAAGAAGTTGTCTATAGCATATAAGAACTATACAACCATGGAACGGGAAGGATTTGCAATGGTCTATGCACTACAAAAATTCAGGCATTATCTATTCGGGTCTCACTTTAAGATGTATACAGACCATTCTACATTAAAAATACTTAGTCAACAAGCCAGTGTTGGGGGGGAGAATATGCAGGTGGCTATTATTATTTCAGGAATATGACTTTGAAGTCATAGTGAAACCAGGGAAGATGAATGCAAGACCATATCATCTATCATTCATATTGTCCAGAGAAAATGCAGGAAATTTAGATGACAACTTCCTAGATGCACAGTTATTTGCACTAAGGATGGTGGATGATTATTTCTCGAACATCATACAGTTTCTAAACACAGCCATGCCTCCATACAAAATGATTGTAGCACATAAGAAACAACGGTAGTGAAAGAAACATATTATCAGTTGATTGTAGGGAATTTATACAATATGGGTGCAGATGGAATACTAAGACGTTGTGTGCTGGAGCACGAAAGGTCAATGATACTTGAAGAAGTGCATGATGGAATTGTTGGAGGACATTATGCAAGGAGAGCAACTGCACAGAATATTTTGTGCGGAGGGCTTTCGTGGCCTACACTTCACAAGGATGCAAAGAAATATTGCCAGTCATGCAATGTATTCCAAAAAGTGCGAAAGCCATCTAGGAGGGACGAAATGCCTTTGGATCCACAGGTTAAGTTGAAAGCATTTTAGAAATGAGCCATAGACTTTGTGGGGCCAATTAACCTACAAGCAAGAAGATCAGGAAAAAGGTACATCATCATTGCGACAAAGTATTTGACAAGGTGGTCAGAAGCAGCCCCAATTGTAGACTGTACTACAGAGACTACTGCGTGGTTTCTGTTCGCAAATGTAGTCACAAGGTTTGGATGTTCGTGCATATTACTTGGTGATCAAGGTACACACTTTCTTAACAAAACAATCGCAGTATTGAATGAGGAGTTTCATTTTCATCATCAAAAGAGTACCCCATATCACCCTCAGGCCAATGGAACCATGGAAGCATTTAATAAGATCTTGGAGAATGCCTTGACAAAGATTTTCAATGTAGGGAGAGACAATTGGGACTTAAGAGTTCCTGCAATATTATGGGCTTATAGGACTACAAGTAAGAATTTGAAAGGATGGACACCTTTAAGGTTGGTCTATGGGAAAGAAGTAAATCCAATGAAGTTTATTATGTATAGCCTCTGCATTGCAGCAATCACAGAGTTATCAGACACTGGTGCAATAGAGGAGAGGTTGGAACAGTTAGTACATCTTGAGAAGGATCGGTTTGTCACAGGATTCCATTAGTAGGTTGAAAATGACGGAGAGAAGACCTGGCATGATCGACACATTAAACAAAAGAAGTTTCAAGTAGGAGATATGGTACTACACTATGAAAATAAGTATATGCATCATCCAGGGAAGTTTAGAATGCATTGGTTAGGACCTTATGTGATTCAGCACATAATAGAGACAGGTGTTGTGAGGTTGGAATTATTGAACGGAGAAGGCTTGGAAGGAATGGTGAATGGAAGTTGGTTGAAACTCTATAGAGACGGCCGACGGGCCGTGTAGTAATGTGTGTTGTGTAGGAATACATGTATTATAGTAGATCTATCATAGTAGGCAAGAAAAAGAAGGAAAAACAAATAAAAAGTAGATATAGGAAAACAAAAAAGAGTGTTCGAGTACCAATGCATAAGAACTTGCGCAAAATGAATGGTCATCACACATCAGAATAGCATTGCACCAAGCTAGGAGACAAGACATAAATAAGACAGAGTGTGAAGCATACAGATAAAAAATTAAAGAACCAATGCACATTTTGGCAATGAAAATATCGTTAAAAGCATTAAATCATGGAAACGACGGCTACGCAGCGGGAGTGATATGTCATAAAAGTGTCATATAAGTCTTAAATGGGAAAATCCGTCGAAACTCATGACAGATTGGCAATACGAGGGATAAATCACACAAAGGATTTTGTAATTAAGATGCAATTATGGAACAAATCATCAACCACGGTGGTGGATTAGACAAGTTAGTTAAGGTAGGATGGGACAGGTACAGTTGGCATGAAAGAACAAAAACATAAGAAGATCGTTAAGTGTAAATCACTCTTGCATACAAATGAGAGCAAATAGAGTGAGCCAAAGCGAACTAGAGCATAGAGCCAAGCTACAACTACTAGAGAATAGACACGGTCCCAGTTAGGGAACCTGTCACCCAAGACGAATGGGGAAATATTTGCTAGCAGTACCATTGGTCCCCCCTGAGGTGAGTAGGGAAGGAGATATGCTTGGAAAGATTGTTAGCCTCAAGTTTGTGGATCATGACATTACCGATGAACAACCATTTTCAAAGCTAGCTAGGGAAAAATACTCATGCGCTAAGAGCGTACCAGATACAAAGGATAGCATCACTTCCAACGTAAATTTTCATGTAGATTTGAATGGAGGTAGTAACAGGTTCAGGGGTTACGAACATTTCACGACAATAAATGAGAAGGAAATGGATCAGGATCCCACTGAAAAATAAGTTCCCAGAAATTGGCTTCCTATACGGTGCCCTAAGTGAGGCTGAAGGATTTACCAAAGGGCATAGGTGAGGAGGATGATATTGGGCTCAAGAAACCTTAGTGGATTATCGACAGAGAAGATGATTAAAGGAAGAGGAGGCTTAGCAGAATTATTTCACCTGATAGAAATGATGCTTTCACTATGGGAAACATGACCCTCGACGTCGTCATCTATACTTAGGCCTCTCTTAGGCAGGAAGAGGCCTTCAAGAGGGAGAAGGAAGAAAATCTAAAGCTTATTGCGAAGAAGCATAAGGAATAGGACGAGAAGGACATGAGAGCGTTCAAGGAAAGGGATGAAGCCAATAGGATGGCGCAGAAGACACAAGAAAAATTTCAAAATTTATATAAGGAAATTCCAGAAGTTCCCCTAGTAGTTGAAGTGACTATGGAGGAACAAGTGCAGACGATCATTGAAGTCATTAAGGGCTCTCGATAACAAATAGAAAACTTGAAGCTAAGGAGCATGCTAGGATCGTCATGACAGGTGTGTGAAGGAAAACAGAAAACACTAATCACAACAGTTGTGAACATTAAGAAGATCGAGAGCGAATGCGCAAAAAATTGGGAGGAGAATGTCCAAGTGTGGACATAGTTGATAAAATACCCAGAGATGAAGGATGTAGAGGCCAATCTAAGAGAAGTGCAAGAACAGGTGCAGCGGGAAGTAGAAAGGGTGGCTACACTACCACCACTAGAGCGCATGTCAGTCATTATGGCCCAGTGACAGGTACAGGTGGAAGTGGAGAGAATGAGGGATCATCAAAATATCCTTCAACGGAGACTAGGACCACTGCAAGAATAGGCAGTGCGGGTAATTGGATAATTTTCCATGGTGCAGGGTAAGTTCAAGCAAGCATCCATTGAAGCATAGGATAAACTTACAAACTTAACCATGCATGGAGAAAAGGAGATAACATCAATAGAGGACGCAATCATCAATGAGGTGGAGGTAGTAAAGGTTGCCTCTCAAAACTTTGTTTCAGCATGGAAGAGAAGGCAATAAGCCTGAGTGGCTCGGGAGGAGCCACATGTGAGTGTTGGGGGCATGTTGGACAAGAATTCTTGGAAACAATTTTGTAGTTTTTGATAAATTTTTGAGGAAAAATCCTAAGTATAGGAAAAGTGTGGGGAAGAAGAAGAAAGCTAGAGAGCATGCAGTTGAGGCGCATCTGGTAGGAAAGTGCATAGAAGGAGGAAAGTACGCAGAAGGAAGACAACGCATAGCCGGAATAATAAAGCATAATAGGGGAATGACATCCCGACTTTCCAAAAATAGAAGAGAAACAGAAAAGCAACATGAAGGTTGAAAAGCATAAGAAAGTCATTGAATAGCCAGTTAACTGAGATGGCCATGCATTGTAATGGGATATTTTTGGGATGAATAGATTAGGGTTTTAGCCCTAGCTTTCTGTATAAATATGTAATGGGTTGGGAGATTAGGGGTTCAGTGAGGTACTGTTCTGATGAAGTTCGGTTATGACAGATTAGGTTATGTTATAGTTTGTTATGTGTTGAGTGATACAGATTTATAGAGTTCTTGAATGTAGCAATTGATGGATGAGAAGGGTGAATAAAGGAATGTTAAAGAGATGTTACAAAATCTTGTGTTGTTTGTTTTTCTGCGTTTGATTATGGATACTATTTGCATGCGTCGTAGAATAGATTTATATGATAGTTAAGTATGGTGCAATGATTCATAACTATGACAGTAACAATTCTATGTAGTAATCTGGAATATGCTAAGTATAGGAATATGAACCATGAGTAAGTTGATAACTGAATAGAACAGAGTTATGCACACAACATAATAAGGAAGAATGAATCGATCGTTTGCCTCACATTCCCTTACTACTGAAGAAGCTCAATTCTCGTAGTCCCAATAGATACCTCGGCTGAGTCTTCATTTGTGTAAGCAAGTGATGCCAAAGGGGTCAGTGTTTGGTGGGTTTTGTTGGTCGTAGATAAACCAAACCTTGGGTCTTACAACCCGCGCACAGAATAACACCAACAACGAGAGAGCTAAATTTTGAAAGGTTGCAAAAAACATAATAAATTGGATTCCAAAATTGCAAGGAATGGATAGATTCATAGATAGATTCCATTAGCAAATGATCTACCCTTCACTAACCACATTGCATCGAACCGAAGAGATAAATATAAAAATATTTTTTTATTTATAATAGATTCTCTAATTAGACAATGACATGCAAGTTGAAACTTGATAAACACTACAATGTGGCCATAATGTGCAACATGGATGGAATCGGGAGGCCACCGCGGCTAAGGTTTTTTCCTATCCATGCATGCAGTCCCTCCCTGGCTCAGATATGGGTTCACATGGTCTTTCTCTCTTCTCTGATCTTAGTTTCCTTGCCTTCTTCCTCAGTGATTGTGTTTCAGTGCGGCTCATTCCTC
Source organism: Picea engelmannii (assembly GCA_009831015.1). Lineage (NCBI taxonomy): Eukaryota > Viridiplantae > Streptophyta > Pinopsida > Pinales > Pinaceae > Picea > Picea engelmannii. Next base: position 87,595 of record ML797522.1, read on the forward strand.
CCCCGTGGTTCTGTTCCCATCATGGCGGTGACCAAATCCAATTCAGCAGCATCTCCTCTGGTTCACCCAGATCTCACAAGGATTCCATTCTTGGTATTCTTGGGAAGTCCATGAAAAACAATTTGGATGATGGTTACACATTTGTTTCTCTTCCTCCATATGTTTGCTTGTGCGGTTCCCTGATCCGGTGGTTTATGGTGGGTATGAAGCTCATTTCTCTTTCTGATCTGGTCTTTTTCAGATCGACCCATCTATGACTCAGATCTGGGTTTGGTTTGTTTGTGTGGAGCTTATGTTTTGGTGGCCTGGGGTTTTCTCTGCAACCATCTTCTTTCACCGTCGGTTTTGTGGTTCCTCTCTCTGGTTTTGTTGGTTCATTCAGGGTTTGATGTATGCTCAGATCAGGGTCCTTCTGGAGGACGTCGGTGACTCTCCCTTCCTCATATCAGTTCGGGGTTTGGCTAGTGCTTTGAGGCCCTTTCTAAGGGCATGCAGTGTTGTTGTGATGACACTTTGAGGTCCTTTTCGAGGGTGTGCAGCTTTTTGGTTTCTCTTTTTCTTGTATTTGTAGGATGGGGTTTACTTTGGTGCCACTATTATCTGGTTTTGTTGATGTGAGAGCTTCATACCACTCTAACCTGGTCCTTACGAACTCTAGGGTTTTCTTTGGGATTACTTTCCCGGTGTGTTTTTCATGGCGAGGTTTCTTGTACTTCAATGGTCGTTTTCTAACTTATTTTGGGTTGTTCCCAGCTCATTTTATTCCCTATTTATTTGTGGCTTATTAGCCAGCTTCATGGCCCTTTTGGGATTCTATTTTCTGATCACTTTACCCATGGTTGGGTCGTGCTTAACGCACCTACAAAATGTAATTTGGTTCTCCTCGAATGAATAGAATTATGCTTTTTTCGTGGAAAAAAATGTGCAACATTAGAATTATATATACCAACACAGACATGAAAGTGGGTCTAAGTCCCTACAGATAAAATGTTTTTACAACTAATTAAAACATGGGGAAAGAAAGAAGAAACATGACCTTGGAGTATCTACAAATAATTTTTTTCTCCCAATCATATAATTTATCCAGCTTTGACTAGTGACTTCCAAAAACAATGCAAGACTCATTAGAGAAGTAACTACTACTATAGAGGTCCTTTTTGAACTTAATAAATCTTGAATTATCTAGAAGAAGGATTTTTGGACTACTATAGTTAAAATTTCCATGTTCTACCTACTGACATGAACAAGATTTGGGTTAGTTTTGATAACAAAAATCATCTTTGTCTTGATAGCCTTTGATAATTATTTGACAGACAAAATATATGCTTCATCAAGGTGATAAACTTTAGAACTTACATCATTATTTGCAAGATAATACACTTATAGGAAACTTGAATGATTTGTGAAAGGTCCCATTGATAGAGGGTCACATCTACAAAAAATAATGATAGTAATCCCTTAAAGACAATAAATAAATTAAATGGATAAGGTAAAAATGTTTACATACAGATTTCATACCTTCCACTTTTCCCAATTCCACCTTCAAATACATTAGATCTCTTACATTTCCTACTTAGCTCTGCTTGTCTTATTACTCTATGAAGTTCAATTGTTTCTGGAAGGTGGAATTTCTTCGTAAATCCATACACTTTACACCTATAAAATGCTTAACAAATTTACTCAAGAACATTGGAATGATTGCAACCCCCTCCTTTTTGTGAACTAATGTGCCTCCATATTATAAATCATAAGTCCCTCTAAGATATATTTTGACCTTCGTTTTTACTTAATGAACCCTCTTTTTTACATGTTTAATATAAGACTATGGTTTTATGCAATTAAATGATGAATGAAATGGTTGATTAATAAAGTGTGTGTTGTATCTGCTTTTAGCTCTTTAGTTCATGATTTTATGGATATTTTCATACCCACTAACCCATGCTCCAAGTAGGTCGAATCACCAAGGGAATCTTACTCCAGCATTACACGATGAAAAGGGGGATTTTGTACCCTCATCCTCCTCCATAAGTTTCCAAGCCTTCAAAGCATCATATCCAGTCCAATCCATTCGAACTGCTGACTCAGGAGAAGCAATTTATCAAGTGGCTTGGGTCCTATAACTAGGGACCCTAATTATAGGGATCATAGGGACATAGGCCCTTCAATCAAGTGGTTTAAGGGATGAATAATTCAATCTCTTAGTATAACAAGAAATTAGCGGCTAGCCTTGAGGAGTTAGTCTATTTTTATAAACATTGTATGGTCATTGTGTTAAGCATTCAGAGACTCGAATTCCTCTAAGTTGTATTTATGTTTCTCAGATGATATGTTGATGGAGAATTTGTACTTTTAGTCTTGTTGTTATTATTATTATTTATCGTTCCTTACATGATATTTAGGTAAGATCCCACTCAAGGTTACCTAAGGAACCTTTCTACTTTGTTTCACTTTACTTTCAACATTTTTCCTTCTATTTATAGATTAGGTTGTGCATGATTTATGCATATGAAATATGTTTCCTATAGCAGTAACATACTTATTCTAGCAACATTTCATGTTTTGTTTACTTCATTCTCACTCCCATTTAGTTCAATTCATTTACAATATGTGTTTGACATAGATTCCTACACTTCCTGTAGCAATATTGCATTTTCTGCATTTTTATTTGGCTTGTTGTAATAGCATTACAGTTCTTGTAGGGATACTTTGTTACTTCTAGCAACATTACAGTACCTGTAGGAATACTATGTTTCATGTAGCATCACTTCCAACATTATTTTGGATAGTTCTTAGTCTTTTTCCATTATCAGGATAGACATGTTAAGCCATGAATTGCTTCAATATTAATTTAGGAGGGTGATCTGGATTTATGTAGGAACACAATGAAATACAGAAATACACATAAACGTAGAGATGCAGCGGAAATAAGACTTCATTTCATTAATAACAAATGACTGAAATATGTTTACAGACAGAATGGAAATAAACTAGCTAGGGCGC
>ML797522.1:95049-108043 GCA_009831015.1 Picea engelmannii
GACTTCATTTCATTAATAACAAATGACTGAAATATGTTTACAGACAGAATGGAAATAAACTAGCTAGTGCGCTGGTAGCTTATCTCTGAGAAGAGATGTGGTTGCTACTCGCATCCGTGAGAAGATGATTACAATGAGGCTCTGAAGGCCATTTTACAATAAACAGGAATGCCAAAAGTCCTAAACATCCAAAAACCTAACCCTGGGAGATGAAAGGCCAAAAGTCATGTGGGCCCCGTTTGGGTAAGTTGGTGCATCAACTTCCCAGGGTCGTAACTTTTGCATACGATCTCCGTTTTAGGCGTATGATAGCTCGTTGCAAATATCTATCCGAGGCCTACAATGCCCAAGACAAAATGGCATCATTAGATGCCATTTTGCGACAGCAACATACCCAAAAAAACATCGTTTAGGGACTCAAAATGGCCCCGAAAGTTCAGGACCCGAAAAAACTGCTAAAAATAGTAAACTGTGCAAAAACTGAAAAACTGAAAGAAGCAATGGTGGGGGTTCAAGTGGAATAGGTGGGTGGCCACCAATATCCACCTGGATCAGAGGGATTCATTTTATTTTTCATCCTTTATTATAATTTCTGCAATAGAATAGTGTATTGTAGGGTTTGGTCTATTTTCTTAATCATAGCTTAGGTAGATGCAACTTTTTTTTCCAGCAATTTACTTCTCAGTTTTGGATCAAGAAACCTATATTGGATCACTTAGATTTGTAGCCTTGGATTCTACCACTTTGTAGTCTTGCACCCTATCTTTCCACTATTAAGACAAGCAGGGATTGGTCATTGGGTTACATGACATGTTTAATTCTTTTTTGTAGTCTTCCATTTCAAGTAGTTTATAGCCTCTCTTTGTAATTGAATTTTAGTTTCGATCTCTCTAGTGTTGCATAATTATTAGCTCTTTCCCCCTACTAAAGTGGCTTGAAGTAGTCCTAAGATGAACATGGTCTTTCTCTATAGGTAGATGCATGTATGGGGTTTGCACATATAGTGAAAAACACCTATCAAGTTTATACAAACCCTGAGTTGACATTTAAAATTAAGAGTTGAGGAGTGTAGCATTATTGTTGCCATTCTTTATCTCGTCACCACTTTTTCGCACCATTTTCAAGGAGGTGCTAAACACTGCACACATTTTTACCATTTTTATTGACAAAAAGAAAAAGAAAAAATAATTTTATAATGCATGCATTTCACCATTTATTAAGGAAAAGAAAAAAATATTTAAGTAGATTGCATTTTTTGTTTAAAAGAGTTTTAGGATGCATGCCTCTACTTAGGGATAAATCAAGAAAATCCTTACCTAAAACCCCTACCATTGAACCAACTCCTAGCAATCAATAGCAACATCAAGTTGATTGTGAGCCAATTTTTCAAGAGGGGATAGAATTTTTTGTGGATTTCTCAGAGGAGGAAGAAAGAAGCTTTTAGAATGTCTCACAAGAAGAAGGATCCCCATCTAGCCACACAATGGTTGATGATGGAGACCAAGTAGAAGTCTTTGAGTTTCCCATTTGGGAAACCAATGGGAAAATAAAAATGAAAAACATCAATCCATCTACCCTTCCTCACTTCCATGGCCTTACTATAGAAGACCCTGACACCTTATTATTTGAGTTTGTAGTTGTGTGCAGGACTTATGATTACACTTCAGATGAGAAAAATCTCAAAATCTTTCCCTATACATTGAAGGAATCAACCTTGAGGTGCTTCATGAGCCTAGAAGTGAACAACATCAGTAGCTGAGACCAAATGAAGCAACCTTTTAGTAACAAGTGCATGGACTACTAAAAATCAAGGGACACAAGAGATGACAAATTTTGAATGACCTAAGGGGAGAATAAATCCCTGGAAGATTATGAGGAAATATTTCAACTTAGCTACAAGAGAGCTCATAATTGTACCTTAGATGAAGACTCACTAAAACTTGTCCTACTTAGAGGGATAATAGAGGAAATCATACAGACATTGAATCTCCTTTAAAATGGAGGTATCTTCCAATTAGATTATGGGGACATCAAAAAAATATTCAAAAATTACTCCAATTCAACCAGGAAGAAAGGAAGAAATGGTAAGGGTATGGTAACACAATCTTCTCACCCTACAACCCTTACTAAGAATGTTATAGGAGGATTATTAGAAGACACGAAAACTGATATTTTTCACTCACTAACCATGCAGATGGACACATTGTAGGTCAAGAAGAAGTATAGAGGGTTTTGGCTATTTTTTCCCAAGATGCACCAGGAGGCATCTTAGAAAAGAATGCCCATTAAATATTGTAGAGGTTTGTGCAATCTATGAAGATCCACATACAAATAACAAATTCCTTTATTTGTCGGGTTTAAAAGTTATGTATCGAGGGGCTAAACAGAATATGGAGCCATTATGCTTCATCAACCAAAGGAGACTAGGAGCACCTAGGCCATTCCAACAAGGTATAAACTACACTCATCCTCAATATTTTGGTGATTATAATTCACAAATTCCTTCTCAATATTGGTACTGTCCTAGTCCACCTATTTGTCCCATGCAAAACCAATAGAAGTACCCAAGTAATCCTATCAATCCCCCTTATCAACCATTTCAATCCCAACCTCCAATGTAAAACCCTCATTGAACTAATCCTCCACAAGGCAGGAGACCTCCAAACTAGAAGCAACAGGCATTATTTCCCCCTCCTCAACAAAACAATGCTTCCACAAATCTTGTACCACAACATTTGAAACAACACAGTTGTCTACCCAACCAACTCCTAATCCAAATAACAAGCAGGTACAACTTGTGTATAACAATGAGGTAACACATCAAGTGTATTATATGGATCTTTAAGAGATCGACTTTGAATCATGAAAGGTGTTAAAGGACCCTCCTCTCACTACTAAATGTATATAAGACTCAAGTTTTGAGAAGGAGGGTACCCCCCACAAAAACCACCTATTCCTCAACCAACCCCACCATATCTTGAAAGGCTTGACACCAAGAAAACCTACTCATTTGTAGAGAATGAACTCTTAGGGGAACATAAGAGCTTATGTGTCAAAATACCTCTCCTCCAAGGCATTAAGGATGTTCATATATACAACAAGTTCATCAAGGAGGAATTCCTTGAGAAACCCATAATAAATAAAAATCATTCCCCTATAGTCAATGTGATAAGCTAGCTAGCAAACCCTATGCTTAGCACGGTGTTTATCCCTAAATATTTGGATCTAGACGACCCTCTAGTGGATGTCTATATCAACAAAATTATGATCCAAAACACTTTGATATACCTAGGGGAAACCATAAATTTTATGAACAAGGATACCATGCTCAAATCAAACCTTCAAGGATTGCTAAGACATACACCTATTATACTATAACTAGCAGACAGATCAACTGTGAATCCTAAGGGAGTATTGGAGGATGTAATGGTCTCCATTGATTCCTGGGAGTTCCTGATTGATTTCATAGTCCTTCAATTGAAATACAAGTTGAATGGGTACACTCTTATCCTGGTAAGACCATGGCTAGCTACAAAAAATACATATGTTAGCTATACGGTAAGGAACATGACCAATACCAATGGTTAATGTCAAAATAAGCTTATCTTCTACCCCCTGCCAAACAATTAGTTATAGGAGAAATTCATATTTGGGTAGAATAATAAGAATAATATATGCCTCATGCATCTATTTATCCTCTCCTCACCATTGAGACATCCTTAGCCTACAAAAACTTAGAGGAAGACACCTTCATATCCAATTTTCTGCAAAACTTGTACCCTACTACCGTAAAAATTATTGGTTTGGATGAGAAATAGTAGCCTAAAAATTATATTGATAAAAAAGAGGGTTTATGGGAAGAATTAATCACTACTGAGATTGACAACGCACCAGTCAAAACAATGGAAATATGCCCCTTAGAAATTCTGAAAATTAGTGTTTATGTGACTGATGAACAAGAGCAGAAATTGATGGTTGTCCTCAAAAAACACATTGGAGGTTTTGCATGAGACTATATATACATGAAAGGGATTCATCCAAACATATATACCCACCATATATACATCAAGTAATACTACAAACCCATTAGGCAACCCCGAAGGAGAATGAACCCTACCCTAAAGGACAATATCAAAGAAGAATTGTAAAAGTTTTTGGATGCAGGGTTCATCTACCCTATTTCTGATAATGAATGGATCTCACCCTTGGTGACTATACCTAAAAAGAATGGAAAGTGGAGAGTGTGTGTGGACTACAGAGAGCTCAACAAAGCTACTAGGAAGAACCATTTCTCTTTTTCTTTCATTGACCAAGCACTAGATGTCCTGGCAAATAAAAAGTACTTCTCATTTTTAGATGGGTTCATAGGGTACACCCAAATTCAAATCAGCCCTGAGGACCAACATAAAATGATATTCACTTATATTTGGGCCAAATTTACCTACAAGTTCCTTCCCTTTGGCCTTTGTAATTCTCCTGCAACCTTTTAAAGAGTTATGTTAAGCATCTTTTAAGATCTCATCCATGACATTGAAGAAATATACATGAATGATTTCATACCTTATGGAAATTCCTTTTAGGAATCCTTGACCAACCTTGAAAGAGTATTGAAAAGGTGTGAATAAATGAACCTCTCATTCAGCCATGAGAAATGAAACATTCTTATGAGTGAAGGAGTTTTCCTAGGTCATCATCTCTCCTCTAAGGGGATTGAAGTATACCAAAGCAAAGTGAACCTAATTAAGTACCTACCTACACCCCAAACGAAAAAATATGTCAGAAGTTTCCTTTGGCATGCAGGATGCTATAGGAGGTTCATAAAATATTTCAGCAAACTATCCTCTCCTCTATTCACTTTGTGGTCCAAAGACATTAAATTCTATTGGACAGTAGAATATCAAAAATAATTTTAATGCATTAAAGAGAAGCTCATAAAAATGCTTGTTTTGAAAGATCCTATGTGGGACACTCCTTTCCACATCCACATCAATGCCTCAAACAAGGAAATAGGAGTAGTTTTGGGCCAGCAAGAAGATAAAATCCCATTTGCAATTTATTTTACTCTCAAGAATTTGTCTAGTGCAAAGCTGACTTATGCAGTCACTGAAAAAGAATTCCTTGTCGTAGCTTATGCCATAAATAAGTTTAGGAACTATGTCACTGGGTATCTAGTCTTTGTGCACACAAATCGTGTTGCCATTAGATATTTAATGAACAAACTTAACATTAATAGTAGAATTATAAGATGGATTTTATTACTGCAACAGATTGATCTCACAATACTTGATAAGCCTGGAAAACACAACGTTATTGCGAATTTTCTATCAAGACTAACCAACACTAAAGATGATGAGGTGGTAGATGACAAATTTCCAGATGAACATCCTTTCACAATATTAGGAGATACCCCCTGGTTTGTTGACATATCCAACTATTTAGCAACATGGAGGTTTCATCAACACTTCTCCTATAGGGAGAGATGCAAAACCAAGAAAAGTGTTACCTAGATTTGGATCAAGGGTTATTTTTTCAAACTTGGACTTGATCATATTTTTAAAATATGTGTGAAGGAATATGAGGTTCATGAAATTCTCCTTGCATGTCATAATGAGCCCTTTGAGGGCCACTATGAAATAAAAAGGGTAGCTTACAAAATCTTACAAGCTGGTTATTGTTGGCCTATCCTCCATAGGAATGCACAACAATATGTTTTTCACTATGATGAATGTCAAAGAATGTAAAATCCTACCAACAGAGATGAGATGCCTTTGTAACCTCATATTTCATTGGAACATTTGACAAGTGGGGCCTGGAATTTTTGGGGCCCATTGACCCTCCTTCAAACCAAAAGAGACACATATTGGTGTGCACTAACTACTTAATAAAATTGGTTGAAGTGAAGACAATGAAAGTTGCATCAGAGGAGAAGGTGACTCATTTTTTGCAAGAAAACATCTTCTCGATATTTGGAGTCCTAAAGGAAATAGCCACAAATAAAGGACCACAATTCACCTCCAACCTCATTGAACATATCATGCAGATGAAAAATATACACCATAGAAAATATACACTATACTACCCTCAAGCAAATGGGCAAGTAGAAGTGACAAATAGGGAGTTGGAAATATCCTCACCAATACAATTAGCCTGCATAAGAAGGGTTCAAAAAATAAGCTAATTGAAGTTGTATGGGCATATAGCACCACTTGGAAGACTACCATGGGATTTACACCCTATGAGTTGATATATGACAAGAAAGAAATGATTCTTATTGTTTTTGAAATTGTCACACTAAAAACAAACTACGGCCTAAACTTAGACCTTTCATCAACCCAAGAGGAGAGATTGTAGCAGTTGAATGCCTTGGATGAATATAGAAAACAAGCTCGATTCCACATAGAGGTGGTCCAACTACAAAGGAAGAGATGGAACAATAATATCACAAATCCTAGAAGTTTCAAGGAAGGGAATTGGGAACTCCTCTATAACTCAAGGTTCAAAGGTTTTAAAGGAAAAATAAGGACAAGATGGTTGGGCACTTGTAGGATTGAAAAATGCTATGACAATGGCTAAGTAAATATAAGAACCATATATGAGGAAAGCATCAACTCTCTATTAAATGGATTCAAACTCAAGATCTATAGCAAACCCCTATCAAGAGAATAATTCACAACTACTATGAAAACACAAAATCCGGATGTGGTTGAGAGTAGCAATACCCTCAACCCATCCAAATGATTAGGAATTCTTAAAGAGAAAAAAAAATCAATAAAATATCCAATTGAAACCTCCCTAAGACATTTGGGACATACCTCTAGCTTAAAACCTCCATGGAGGCAGCCCCAAGTCTGCAATAAAGAAAAAACTCTCCATCATGAAAACCCTCACATTCTTGATGGTGTAAGGCAAGGTTGAAAACTAGAAATGGAACCATTCATTTGAAAAAGAAGAAAAACATAACAATTTGCATCAATTGTTTATAGACAGCATCAACTCTCCACGTCATCTCAAGTATTCTAGGTACCTCTAAAATAAGAACAATTTCAACACATTTCCTTCAAAAAAATACGCATTAGAACAACAGGAATATGGCAGTCCAACACATTCATAAGATACCAATTTCAAAGGAGCCTACAACATATCAACTCCTAGGTCAGCATGCAAAAGATACAAGAAGTACATCTTCAATAAACAATGAGCATCTGCTTACCTACCTCAAGATTTGTTAAGTGTGAAATACTTCGTACAAGCCAAGGTCAAATGGTAGCTATGATTTATGTAAGAATTCCACATTCTTCAGCCATCAACCCTAGTATCTTTATGCATGACATTTTCAAAAGGGTAGCTTGAAGAAGTATTCATAGAAAAGAATCCCCTGAAGAACATTGCAACCTCCTACTCTAATTTACCAACACTACTCAATATGAGGATAGTAAGGGAGGCTACAACGTGGATATCAACATTAGCCACATGTGGATCAACAAAAGGGAAACTTTTATCTATGGACATCCTTCACAAGAGTAGATAATACTACATACTTCAAGAATATCATCAAAGCTATCTCAATATGAGAAGAAGGATAGGGTAGGAAAGACAATAACACTCCAAAGGCTAAATCTCCACAACAACATTATAGGCCTGCCCAGAAACTTTAATGCACAAAATGTAGAGCATAGACAACTATGCAATTTCACCAATACAAGGAATGAAAATATCCTTTCGGCACACAAGTTTACAACCATGGAAAATTTTATGCAAAATGTCAACACAATTTGTTCCATTCCAAGCTTTCATAATCTGGCCACAACAATAATTCTGGGTTTTCAATGTAAGTATGGTAATTTTGCAATATTTTTCCATGGTTCTTTTGCTCCAGTTTCCCACCATCACAATTATCCATTAGCCTCTGAAGGCTTATTACCCACTACACAATTTCAAAAGGAAAAAAGACACCAAGCTTAGGATAAGGATCATCATAACAAAATTTTGTTGGAAATATTTTTGTCAATGATGTCAATGATAGGGGGAGACTATATATGCCCAAGATAAATATTGCAAGATGGATATTGTTGGAAATATTGTTTTCTGATTTTTGAGGCTCAATTTGGATACCCTATCTTTGAAGGTCATTTTACTTTGAAGACCTAGCTCAAATGGGAGCATAGGATATATGGTTTAAAATCTTATTCTGATACCTTTCCAACGATATATGGCACTCCCTATAACTTCATAGGAATGAGGAGATATGAAAGATTTTGTCAAGTCAACATAGCTAGAAAGTACATGTCAACCTAGCCAATTTTACAAGTCAGCCCCAGAAGTGAACACAAAAACACTATAAATATTGGATAGATGTGTGCATTTGAAGAGAATCTAAGCAAGAAGAGCAAGTGCATGTGCACATAAGAGATTTGAGGTGCACAAGAGGAGTTGGGGAGTATTCTTGGGGTCTAAAGGTGCACAAGAGGAGTTTTCTTAGAGTTTTAAGGGTGCGCTATGAAGGACTAAGATATATGATGTTGCAACATGCATTGTTTTGAGGTTGTGATGATGTAGTCTAGAATTATATTCTAGGAATGATGTTATAAGGTTCGATAGGGAATGAAGGATAAATCTAACTAGGGTTCGAAGTTATGTCTGGGGTATGAAGCAAGGAGAGGCGTTGGGGCATGAACATTAAGGGTATGATGACATTGTGAAATGCACGAAGTGTGAAGCATGCAGGTGAAGTCAAAATTAATCTATGTACAAATATCTTAGATTGATACCTATATAGGCCTTACTGAGTTGGTGCTCAGCTAAGGAGATTTGTGCCTACATAATATATTGTTGAGTTGGTGCTCAGTTGAAGAGATTTGTGTCTCTAGTAGGTTGGCACCTACAAAACATCTTGTTGAGTTGGTGCTCAATTGAAGAGATTGTGTCTATAGTAGGTTGGTGCCTACAATATTTGTACCAGTAGGTTGGTGCCTATAGACATTTATAAAGAAAAAAAATTGTGGTTTTCTCCCACAAGGGTTTCCACATTAAACTTTGTGTACTGTGATTTGAGTTTACATGCATTTACTATTTTAAAGTTAATGAATGATTGATGAATTGTCATTTAAATTAAAAATTATCTTATATTGATTCACCCACCCACCCCTCTCACTATGATGATAAGTTCAACAATTGATATCATAGTTGATTCCTTCGAAAACAGTCTAACCACTGGAAGGTAGATCTCAGGAGAACACATGGTCAGTCAAGAAGGTTTCTCCACAAACAGGACTATGTTGCTTGACAGAACAAACTATGACTTCCAGAGCATAAGGATGTAAACATATATAATGGCCCTTGGGTTTGATATTTGGGAATCAGTTGTGAATGGTTATATATCCCTGACAACTCCACCAATAAGTGTGGTGGGGAATATGCCTAGTGAAAATAATGCAAAAGCCACAAATATCATCTTGTGTGGTCTATCAAAATCCAAGTTTGTCAAGATGATGCATTGTGGATTGGAAAAATACATTTGGGATGGACTTCAAAACATCTACAAAGGTGATGACAAGGTGAAGAAGGAAAAACTCCAAACTTATAGATTACAATTCAAGAGTTTGAAAATGAAAGACGAAGGAAATGTTGCAGCCTATTTTCACCGTGTCGATGAAATTGTCAACACCATCAGAGGACTTGGTGAGAAGGTTGAAGAACCAATGATTGTGAAAAATGTGATAAGTTCACTCCCCTTAATATTTGATGCCAAGGTCTTTGTCATTGAAGAAATGAAGGATCTGGAGAAACTAACGATGGATGAACTACATGGGATTATCACTACATATGAGATGAGGACAGAAAAAGAAAATCCATCACAGAAGGAAGCAAATTTCAAATCATCAAATAACAAAAAAGGACACAAATCCTATGATTGTTTCAATCATGAATCAGATATAGAAGAAGCACAATTTATGAGAAAGCTAAAAAGAGGATATAGAAAATACAAAGGTAAGTTACCCTTCAAATGTTTTAATTGTGGTAGAATAAGATATTTTGCTGCTAAATTTCCATATGCAAAAAGGGAAGACAATAATTATGAAGAACATAACAATAAAAGAAAACTCTATAAACACAAAAGATGAAAATATACTAAGAAGAAGAGATTTTACTCTAGAGAGGATAGTAGCTCGTATGAAGAATGTGGTGGATATGTTTATGATATTGACGAAGAGAAATTCCTCTTCGTGGCCATAGAAACAAAGTCTACTAATACAAAAAATGCATATATTCAGAAAGAAAAATCAAATTCATAAGAAGAAGATATTGATGGGGAAGTAAATCTTGAAGCAGAACTCATTAGTGCCTTAGAAGAAATAGACAGACTCAGGGGAAGAATAAAAATCAGAAAGAGCAATTGCGGAAATATGAAAGAAGGATCATGAACTTGATGAAATAGAAAAAATAGTTATCATCCTGAAGACTCAATTAGAAGAGAATAAAAGGATTGAAGAAGTCATGAGAATCCATATGAAAGAAAAGGAAGAAAATTGTGAGAAGCCAGAGGTTGAAATCGTTTCCTTAAGAAAGGAACTAGAGAAAACAATTGATATGTTGAGTAGAAGCTGGAAGTATGGAAAGAGTACTTAAATATTAGATAATATTCTTAGTTACCAAAGGTCACCATTCATCAAGACAGGTCTTGACTACGATGAAAAACAAAAGACCCCCAAGGGAGATGCAAGCACAAAGGTCACAAAGCCATCAGAAAAGGAAAATGAAGAAAATCCTAAAAGCTATGCTAATATTCTTAAATGATCCATCAATAATGAAAACAATAGTAGGAAAGAAAATGATGACCAACAAAAACCTGATTCTTCTCACGAGAACAATAAGAATGAGTTCAGAAGAGTTGTTCCACCAAGAAGGCGTTTCACAACCCGGTACCAAAATCTCTTTCTTGGCTATTGTTTTTCTTGCAATAATTTTAGTCATAAATCACTAGAGTGTAGAGCTTATGCAAGAAGTAATCATGTGAGAGAGAGAAATAGAGGTTCTTATAAGACCTCAAAGAATGATTATGTGAGAAACAAACGAGAAGTTCTCATGGGTTTGTTGATAGAAACTACAATTCATTTGCTCCCCTACTTGATTACAATATTGAATGTTATAAGTGAATTAACTATGGGCACATAGCATGTGACTATAGAAGAACCATAATAAAGTCTCTTAAACAAAACAAGGAAGAATATGTTCTTACCAAGCATAGAGAAGAATACACAAAGGTGTGGAAAAGGAAGCAAGAAGAACCAAATAAGGAAGAATGTGGACTTGCAATGTATGCTCAAGACAAAGGAAGCCAATGGTACATTGATAGTGGATGTTCAGAACACGTGACAGGGGATCAAAACAAATTTATCACCCTAAAGGAAGAAAAGGGAGGTAGCGTTACCTTTGGGGATATTGCTTATGCAAGGATAGTTGGAAAAGGTATTGTTAGTTTTGATAATGGAAATACTAAAACACATAATGTCTTGTACGTTGAAGGGTTAAAGCACAATCTTCTAAGTTTCAGTCAAATGTGTGATCAAGGTTACAACCTCACATTTCATTCTAAAGGATGTGAGATAAGGAAAGCGGTTTCAGGAAGATTAATGGCAAATACAGATAGAACCCCGAGCAATGTATATGTTCTCGATAAAACCAAAGGAGAAAAATGTTATATAGGACAAGTAAACGAAATCTGGGAGTGATATCCCTCTCATCTCGTCAATAAAGGAAAGCACAAGCTTGGGGGGAGCATCCCTTTACCATTTAAGTCAAAGGGGGAGAAGTTGTAGATAGAGGAAGAACTACAGACACAAGGAAAGTTGCAGATAAGGGGAGTATTACAGAATTGACTAAGGGTTTCCATCAGTGACAAAAGGGGAGATTGCTGGAAATATTTTTTTCATTGATGTCAAAGATAGGGGGAGACTACAGATGCCCAAGATAAAGATTACAAGATGGATATTGTTGGAAAACAAAAATTGGATTTTTGATGTTCAATTTGGATAGATTATCTTTGGGGGATTTTTTACTCTAAATACCTAGCTCAAATGTGAGCATAGGGTATACGGTTGAAAATAGTGTTCTTAGACCTTTCCAACAATATATTGCACTCCCTATAACTCCATAGGAATGAGGATATATGAAAGATTATGTCATGTCAACCCAGCCAAAAAGCACAGGTTGACCCAACCAGTTTTACAAGTTAGCCCCATAAGAAAATGCAGAAACTCTATAAATACATGATAGATGTGCGCATTTGAAGAGCATCCAAATAAGAATATCAAGTACAAGTGCATAGAAGAGATCTGAGGTGCGCAAGAGGAGATGGGGAGTATTCTTTGGGTCTAAAGGTGTGTAAGAGGAGTTTTCTTGGAGTTTTGATAGTGCGTTATGAAGGACTAAGATCTATGATGCTACAAAGTCTGTTTTTTTCAGGTCGTGATGTTGCAATATGGAATTATATTATAGGAATGATGTTATAAGGTTCGTAGGGAATGAAGGATAAACCTAATTAGGGTTTGAAGCTATCTCTGGGGTATGAAACAAGGAGAGGCGTTGGAGAATGAAAGTTAAGGGTATGATGATGTTGTGAAATGCATAAAGTATGAAGCATGCAGGTGAAGTAAGAAGTACTCCATGTATGAATATTTTAGATTGATACTTATACAGGTCTTACTGATTTGGTTCTCAACTGAGGAGATTTGTGTCTCCAGTAGGTTGGTGCCTACACAATATCTTGTTGAGTTGGTGCTCAACTAAAGATATTGGTGTCTCTAGTAAGTTGGTGCCAACACAATATCTTGAGTTGGTGATCAACTGAAGAGATTGGTATCTCTAGTAGGTTGGTTCATATAAGCTTTGTAACAATAGTTTGGTGGACCTACCTACCTACTGTAGAGAGAGAGAGAGAGAGAGTGGCGTGCTTCTCTCTCTCTCTCTCTCTCTCTCTCTCTCTCTCTCTCTCTCT
>ML797522.1:108181-173446 GCA_009831015.1 Picea engelmannii
TATTGCATACTCTCTCTCTCTCTCTCTCTCTCTCTCTCTCTCTCTCTCTGAAAGGTTAGTAACAAAGATCTTGCATACCCTTTGGTTTATATTGCATACACTCTCTCTCTCTCTCTGAAAGGATAATAACAAAGCTCTTGCATTCCCTCTGGTTTATATTGCAGCTTAAATTTTTTTATCGTAGTCTACTACAAGGTTATCATGGACTCAAGGGAATTCTCAGTGTATGTTTAGAGTTTTAAGAATTACTATGAAATCCATAGCCATACACCATTGCATGCTACAAGATACCACCTTGGTCGAATATTCCATTTCCAAAATTGAACACACCATCTCTCAACTTGATCCCTCTATTTTTCTTCCTACTATCTCACCGATTAACTAAGGAATCCCCTATTCCCATTTTCAACAATGAAATTTACAAGCTTAGGGTAGGAATTTTCAAAAAAATTCAAACTCTATAGCCCCACAAGCCTTGAAGTCATTCTTAGCTATGTACCTACAAATATTTTGTGTTATATCTTTGTTGCAAGGGAAGATATAATAGACATAACTTTTTGTACCTAAGCATTCCCCTATTCCTACAAAACCATAGTCTGACATAGCATGTGTAAGGTAATTTTCCAATCTCACCTATAGTAAACCATTCTATAGCCTTCCCTCTATTTTTTTCCTCATTACAAAAACCTAAAGAGCCAAACCTTTCATAGTTCATAAATTCTCTGAGCTATAGAAGTAAACCATGGGAGGGGACTTTAATAGAAGGGAACCAACTAACACCTCTACGGTTTATAGTAACCCTGAGGTGGTTGAAATTTTCTGACTCCAATTGGATTGTGTATTTACATACTAAAAGGGTATGATGATAAGGCAGCCCTGGAATTTTCACTATATTTCCAAATTTTCAAGGACTAATAATATGTTATAGTAGTTAGAGGCTTGGAGTTGTGATTCAATGAAGTTATCATTAGAAAAGTTTCAGAGTTGTCCATGGCTCTGCCCTAGGATGAGGATGAGAGGCAGGAAGCCATATATGCCAAAAATTTGTTCTTCGTCAACTATGAGGGGCCTGAGGATGAAAAAATGGGGTTGGAAGGGAGATCCTTCCAATCCCATGGCCTAAAGTAGCATACCATTTTCTTAAACACATTTCTTGTGAGGGAAGGTTAAGTTTAATTTATGCATATCATTTAATATTTTTGCACCAGGTGAGACATCTTTTTCACCAAAAGCCTAAAGAGAATTTTTGTATTCCATATTTTCCCCTGCAATCCTTAAGGGAGATGTGCATAAAGGTAAAGGGAGTCAAGAGTGACGCCCTAGCTCACCATGGCCTCATCAAGTTGTTGGTTTGTGATGCCTGTGAGAGGCAAAGTTTCTTGTCAGGATATCATTAGAGGGTTTTGTGGACGTGGACATATAGATTTTTCAAGCTTCTAAACATATTACTCATGAACCAAGCCCTAGGAAAGATATCAGGAGGAAGAAGAAGGCAAACAAAGTAAAAACATGTAAGAATAAATAAGCTCAGAAGAAAATAAAAGTGGAAGACACATATAAGGAAGTAGTTGCCAACCTAATCAAATTAGGGACACCACCAAGCAACCCCCTGAAGATTAAATAGAAAACCATAGCTCAAAAGGGAAGTGGGAAGTCCTTCAAGAGAGCTAGGACTAGGTCCTAAGAAACTCCTAAATTGGTCCAACCAATATATTCTTCCATGGTGAATCTAGAGGACTCCCTCAATCATATAGAAATCCCATCAAGGGCACCTAAGGAAGAAAAATTAGCAACACCTACAGAAGCCACTTTGTAGCTCACTTTGAGTGAGTTGGAATCATCTAGGGTTGAGGCTATTAAATGGAAAATCTTAGTAGAGGATAAAATGGGCAAGGGAAAACAAGCATAGGGTAACATAGAGGATGCAGAGTAGTAGCTCCACCACCTACAAGAAAATTTTCAGATTATGAAGATGCAAGGAATTGATATCCATAAACAACTTAAGATGGATAAAACCAAAAAATATTT
Source organism: Picea engelmannii (assembly GCA_009831015.1). Lineage (NCBI taxonomy): Eukaryota > Viridiplantae > Streptophyta > Pinopsida > Pinales > Pinaceae > Picea > Picea engelmannii. The sequence continues at coordinate 110,210 of ML797522.1, forward strand.
GGCTTGCCAAACTGAAAGAGAAAAGGTAATGGAAGTATTTATAACCATAATGGATTAGTTGGCAGAACATATGACGAGGTGTAGATAGCCAGCTAAGGTATACAACCTTTTTCTCAAGGAGAAATGGTATAGATTATAGGTGAAAAGTTTGTAACAATAGCTCCCATTCAAGATAGACACCCCTAGGGAGTTTGTCGATGTGTGCCAAGAGGGTGATGAGGAAGTAAGGGCTAAGATGTGTAAATATTATTTGAACAATATCACCCTACCACACCCCTACAAATGGAATCCAAACCCATGTGTCGAGGAATTCCAACTAAAAGCATTATCATCCTGGATTCATCATGAAGAGTTGAGGGAAATTGAAAAGAAAAAATACAGGGAAGAATAGTTGGACATCCCTCTTTGGATAAGGGTTGAGGTCACCAACCTAGAAGAGCTCAAGGCTAGCCATGAAATTCTCACCTATGATGCAGAATTGGCTCCCATCCTGGAGGAGAAACAAAGGAAATATATTGCCCACTTTGAATATATTATAAGGATTTTAGGTGACACTTAGGTGAGGAGCCAGCCCAGGCTTGCCAAAGGAGGTGGAAATAATTGCCACATGGTCTCCAAAAGAGGGAACCCTACTCACCAAGCAAATTTCAAGCTACCTTGTTCAAGGCCCAACTTTGAAAGGAAACCCTAAGGAGACTAATATTGAAATGGATTGGGTTGAGATTTAACCCACCTCTTATATTGCAACCTTCATCACCAACAACCTTGGATAGGGAAAAAGGGAAGGTAGATTGGGACGAGATTGAAAAGACTTCTAGGTACTATGGCCAGGGGGGCATCTCCATATTTTTATCTTGGGCTCTCATGCAAAGATGCAAGGAAAAACAACAGTGACTTAGCAAAACAAGATACAGTAGAAAAATTTCATCATTTTTGTTGCACAAGAGTGCACAAAACACTAAGTTGGGTGGTGATGATGTGCCTCCACATTTTAGATCATAAAGCCCATATAATATACTTAATTAACCCTCTTTTGACCATGATTAATATAAGACTATGGTTTTATGTAATTAAATGATGAATGAAATAGTTGATTGATAAAGTGTGTGTTGCATATGATTTTTGTTAAAGTTTCTTTCTTAATCTGTTATTATTAATCTTGATTATAACAACATCATAATAAGGATATTACTGAAAGAAACATAATCACAGAGTACACAAGCATTTATCCTGGGAAACCCTCAAGGGGAAGAAAACCCAACAAAACTTCTTTAATATAGATTCAATAACCAAGTACATTGTCTCTCTCAAGATATATATCACCAAACAGAAGATCCACCAGAAACCCTAATTAGAACAGAGTAGCGCACCACTTAGACCAAGATAGTCCTTCACCAAGATGACCTTCACCTTTACTAAGATACTCTTCCTTGTAGTTGTGTCACTTCTCCTTGTAGTTGCGTCACTCTTAGACTTACGCACTTAATAGAGAGAGATTGATGAGTGTATATACAAATGAGATGCTAGGCCTCTTATAAATACAAGTTGTGCCCCCCCATTAATTAGGTCAAGGCCGACTTGTCCACTTTATCTTTCTAATTTACTTTTGACATGTCTAGGCACAATAGGGTCGACTTGTCAATATATATATATATATATATATATATTATATTTTTCTTTATCCACAAAAGGGGATAAAAATATTCATTGTAGTTACACAATATTTAAACACTCCCTCTTAACAAGAAGGATATTCTTTATCTTTTTGACAGGTCATTGGATGTCATCATCAACTAAACAATATCATATGGGCAATATCATCAACTGGATAATCATCAACTGGACAACAAAATCAACTAGATAACATCATCATCATCAACTGGGCAACAGCATCAATTGGATAACATTATCAACTGGGCAACTTCATCAGCTGGGCAATAGCATTAACTGAATAGCATTATCAACTGGGCAACATGAGGAATCAATATAATCCACTTGGTCATCTGGCATCACGATCACTGACTGGTTCTCCATGAATTCATATTAAAGAAGTTTTGTTCTCTTTATCTTCGCACAAAAGATACTCTTTCTTTCTTTCATCTTCACGCAGAAGATACTCTTTCTTATCTTCACACAGAAGATATCTTATCTTCACACAGAAGATATTCTATTAGTTTTTCCATTCCTTTTATGTTCTCCCTTCTCTTGTAGTCATCTATCTCACCCATCCACTGGGGAGGATTACTACCATAGCTTCACTCCTAGTCATCCCACATGAACTAGAGAAGCTAAAATGCTAGCATGGGAAAGACTAGACTCCCTTTCCATGATCCACGCAGGATCACAACACAAACCTCAAGAGCCAACTAACCATTCCACATGGTCAAGGTTTGTGTTCCAAGCTACTCAATCCTTGGTCAAAGGAGAGTATCTGCCCGCTACCCCTTGGAGAAACATCCACACTCCTCTCTACGAGGGTGGTCACACCCCTCTCTATGAGGGTATTCTAGCATGTCCCTAGAGTATCCAAAACTCAACACTTGGACAGAGGCCAACCTTGGAAAAAATCTCATTACCCTTCTCTACGAAGGTCTCTTCTCTTTCTCCTTCTCTACGAAGGTCTACCTATGGGATCTGAAAAAATCTCTTGTGGTCCAAAATCTTTCTATGGTATAATACCATGCTATCCATCTGTTGGGCACCATCCATCTACTAGATAACTTTCATCTTGATCAAAATATCTTATTACTCATCCACTGAGTAAACTGTTCCATGGACCATTGCTTTCCTAACTGCACCAAATCACGATCCTCCATTTTGAACTGAGACACATAGCTCCTTTTTGCATCAAACTAAGAGTTTCCTTAACTGTGTAACATCTGATGATCATCATCCTTGAAGTTCTCTTCTATAATATCCTGGGTGCCTTCTTGAGTTTGAACATTTCTTTCTTTCTGACTTCATACTGGATCAACATGCTCCATCTGCATCTATAAGAACGATATTGGAGCAGCCTGTAGTTACCTGGATCTCATCAACTATATCTGAGTATCCATATTTATCTTCATATTGAACATTTTTGTTCTGCATCTTTAGGAGCCTCCTGCTCCTATATAAATATTGGATATTGTCTGATCTTTATTGATTGTCACCATATCATAGGTCATTCTCATGTTGTCTAACTTCTGCAAGTAAAGGAATAAGTTATTTCTTCCGAGACCTGTAAACTTACTTATAGTATGCTTTATGAGATATGTCACTTAGCCAATCAGTCAGTAACAATAAGAAGTAATCAAATAAAACTATATCATGATTTCTATCAGAGTGGTACGCATCTTTTCTTAAGAAAAACTTGTTCAATCATGTACACATCTGAAACCCTAATCATGAATAAGACTTTTGAACTATTTTTCACTCTAGCTATGAAATTACGAAATTTTCCCTTACAATCATAGTTAAACACATACCTTTGTCACTCTCATGAGTGATCATACCTGAAATAAATATTTTATCTCTTTCTTTATCCTCTTCTTTGAAACTTCCTTCATAAGTCTGCATAGACATTGAAGTAAAATGAGGTTAATTAACATTCTCACAAAAAACTAACTTGCAATGATAAAGTATTAAAGTAAACAAGATACTAAAAATAAACATGAATACTTATCTTTTGTTTTTGCGTGGGGAGGCTCCACGGACTCCACCATTTGCTATCTTTCTTCAGATCAACTATCTTCAACTTAAAGTACATAATCCTCAATTTCTACTAAATTGTTCTTTGAGGGAGGAGATTCCTCTTCCTCTGCCACATGTGCTTGATACTTTCTTTTCCCTTTTCCTTATGCTTGGTCTTTTGCTCTTCTTCCTCTGGTTCTAGTACACTCATTGTGACATGTTCTCGTCTAGAATCATCTACAACCTATGCTTCCAAGATCTGAAGTTTCCAGATCCTTCCAACCTATCTTCTACCCTCGTGTAGAGACCGTATTAGTTTAAGTCTATTAAATCCATAAATTGAAACAGTAAACTTCTACTTCTACGCAGAAAACTCAGTAATTTCTTTTAATTCAGCATATACGCATGTTAAATTAATTAATGAACAGCAATTTCATAACAGAATACGAATTACTTAACAGAATAATACAAACTTACCTCTTCCTAATGCTAATTTCTCCGTTGACCCGGTTGTCCAGCCTGCTGCTTTGCTGCTGCCTGATGCGCTGACCGACTCTGCCCAAACCGTGTTTCCTCCCTACCAGCTAGGAGCAGCCTTTCTGACTTCCTAGCTCTAGGATACCATATGGATATCCTGGCCCTCGTGCCCAAAACCCCCAGCAAACCAGTGCCCCCCATAATGATCCTCCCAGACTGCAGAACTCCAACTCAGAACCAAAAAATCCAAGCCCCTGAAACCAGAACTCTTCCCCCTCTCCAAAATGCTTCCCCCCCAAAAATCATCCTCCGCCCTCCTCGTAGGACTCCTCCTGTCATATCCCCTCCACCGACTCTCTTCCCCCTCATTAATATCTTATCCCTTCATTATTTAATGTCTTATCCCCTTATTAATATCCTATCCTTATATTTAATGTCTTATCCCCTCCCGCATACGTAAATCATTTAATTAAACAAATTAAAATCATTAACCCTCCTAAATTTATTACCCTGGTCATTCAATGTGATAGGTAATTAATTTAATTAATTAATTATTTAATCAAAAGTTATAACAATTAATTAATTAATAAATATTCAATTAATATTATTATGCCAATCTTTGTTTAAGTAAAACCATGTTAGGATAATTAATTACCTAATTAATTTTGCTTAATAATCCCTAAGTATATATTCAACTAGGGTTGTTACACCTCGTACCGATAGCCATTCTTTCTTGCAGTAGAAACCTTAGCCCTCTGGGCTATAGAAATAATAAAAAATCAAATTTCTTGGATCTGAAAACTGAACTCACCAAAAGATGCACTGGACTGAGGCGAGTATGTTGGTATAGTCAGTTTATGAAAATTCCAATTTCTGACCCTTGAAACTGGACCAACAGATTTCTAAACTGGTGCTTCTGGTTTTTTGGTACTTCTGGTTTCTTGGTACTTCTGGTTTTCTGGTACTTCTGGTACTGATGAAAACTAGGGTTTCACTTTTCGGGAGTTCTATCCATTGAAAATGTGCGTTGAAGGTGCCAATGAGTTCCTTAGGCTAGGGTGCACCTTTCTAGATGATCTTTGGGCTGAAATTCCTCTTTAATAAAAAGCCCTAATTTTCTTGTACGATAATAGTGACGTTTTTCTTTTTCTGTGAAAGATGCTCTCTTCAGCTTAGCTCTGATACCATGTTAAAGTTTCTTGCTTAATCTGTTATTATTAATCTCGATTATAACAACAGCATAATAAGGATCTTATTGAAAGAAACACAATCACAGAATACACAAGCATTTATCTTGGGAAACCCTCAAGGGGAAGAAAACCCAGCAAAACTTCTTTAATATAGATTCAATAACCAAGTACAGTGTCTCTCTCAAGAGAGATCTCACCAAATAGAAGATCCACCAGAAACCCGAATCAAAACAGAGTAGCGCACCACTTAGACCAAGATAGTCCTTCACAAAGATGACCTTCACCTTTACTAAGATACTCTTCCTTGTAGCTACGTCACTTCTCCTTGTAGCTGTGTCACTCTCAAACTTGTGCACTTAATAGAGAGAGCTTGATGAGTGTATATACAAACGAGGTGTCAGGCCTCTTATAAATACAAGGTTTGCCCCCCATTATTTAGGTCAGGGCCGACCTGTCCACTTTATCTTTCTAATTTACTTTTGACATGTCTAGACACAATAGGGTCGAATTGTCAATATAATATATATATTATCTTTTGCTTTATCCACAAAAGGGGATAAGAATAATCTTTGTAGTTACACAATATTTCAACAATTTTAGCTCTTCATTTCATGATGCTATGGATATTTCCATGCCTACTAACGCATGCTCCAAGAAGTTTTAATCACGAAGGGACTCTTACTCCAACATGACATGAGAAAAAGGGGGATCCCCACCCCCCCCCTTCATTCTCCTCCATAGGATACCAAGCCTTCAAGGTAGCATATCGAGTCCAATCCATTAGAACTTCCAACTTGGGAGAAGCAATCTGTCAAGTGATTTGGTTCCTAGAACCAAGGACCCATATTATAGGGATCATGGAGACATAGGCCCTTCAATTAAGGAGTGATTGAAAGGATGATTGATGCAAGATCTTAGTATAAGAAGAAGTCAGGGGCTAGCCCCAAGGAGTTAGTCAATTTTCATAATCATGGTATGATCATTGTGTTAAGCATTTAGAGACTCAAAATCCTTTAAGACATATTTATGTTCTAAAGATGATATGTTAATGGAGAATTTGTACTTCCATTCTTGTTATTATTAGTAGTTTTTAAGGTTTCTTACAAGAGCTTTGGGTAAGGACCCACTCAAGGTCACCTAAGGAACCTTTGTACTTTGTTTCAATTTACTTTCATCATTTTTCCTTCTGTTCATAGATTAGGCTATGCATGATTTCTACGTATGCAATTTGTTTTTTGTAGCAATAACATGCTTCTTGTAGCAAAATTTCATGTTTTTTTTTTTTACTTCATCTTCACTCTCATTTATCTCAATTCATTTACAATATGTGTTTGACATAGATTCCTACACTTCATGTAGCAATACTACATTTTCTATAAATTTTTTTGGTTTCATGTAGCATCATTACGGTTCCTACATGAATACTTTGTTTCCTATAACATCACTTCCAACATTGTTTTGGATAGTTCTTAGTCATTTTCCATTATTAAAATAGACATGTTAAGCCATGAATTGCTTCAATCTTACTTTAGGAGAGATTACTTTACTTTATCGTGCTTTATTACAATATTTGAAATAGAATAGTGTATTGTAGGGTTTAATCTATTTTCTTAAGCATAGCTTAGGTAGATGAAACTTCGTTTTCTAGAAATTTACTTCTTGGTTTTGGATCAAGCAACTTATATCGGCTCACTTAGATTTACAACCTTGCATTTTGCCTCTTTTCATTCTTGAACCCTAGCTTTCCACTGTTCGGACAAGCATGGATTGGTCATTGGGTTGCATGACCCATTGAATTCTATTTCATAGCCTTTCCTTTCAAGTAGTTTATAATTACTCTTTACAGATGAATTTTAAGTTCCATCTCTATAGTGTTGTGTAATTATTATCTCTTTCCACCCACTAAAGTGGTTTGAAGTAGTCTCAAGATGAACATGGTCTTGCTTTGTAGGTAGATGCATGTATGGGGTCTGCACACATAGTGCACATCATCTCTCAAGTTTGTATGAACCCCAATTGACATATAAAGTTGTGAGTTGAGGAGTGAAACATTATTGTTGGTGTTCTTTGGCCCATCATGCACATCTATGGTAAATGATACAAGCTAGCTTATGAAATTTCTCCATACCTTGTGTACCCCAAATGGCCAAACTTCCATATTTTGTTGCAAACCATGTCCCCGTGCACAAATAATTGATCTTGCAAACATACATAGTTCATTATATCTTAGAATAACAAACAATTGTACCAAATGAATTTAATTTATAATAAATATGCAAAGTAAAGAGAAGTACAAAGGAAAAGTACTAATGGGATGAAAATTAATATGCATACCATTTAATGCATTATATGGTTTTCTCCTTAGGCTTATTTCATTGCTTTGATGAAGTCTGTAATAGCTTCTTGAAAGTCTATTGTGCCACCTTCCATGAATTTTTTATTTTCCATCATAAGAAATACAGATGAAAGCGACCTTCAAGGATGTTTCTTCTTTCTAGTTGATTCACACCCAACATTATTTTGATAATATTATCCATCGATTAACTCTTCATACAATCCCCAACATCCATGTCCACATTTCTTTTAAAGAGAACAATGTGCCTTGGCACCTAACATTGATGGCTTTGCTGGAAGATTACCTTGTGTACCTAACCTCTTAATATCTTTTTCAAATTTGACATGTACATCACGTAAACTTGCTTTACGAAGAACACATTAATTGCCTCAAACGACTTTTTACTTTCATCTTGTGGGGTTTTGTTCCAAGCAAACACAATAGATAAATACACCATCTTATAAACAATCCTCACAAATGCATGCAAAGTGCACATGTGCACCCTAATCAAGGGTATGAGAAGCATTGCATCTAGATTTGGATCAAGTTGATCATAGTTGGGAAGAAGATAAATGGTGCTACTTTTCATGTTGTAGTGTTTATTTTTCTGCATGCAATATAAGCAATTGTACAATGCATCTGCACCATGATAAATGGTGTACATGCACTTGAGAATTGTTAAATCTGCAACAAGATGCCATTCCACAAGAAATGAACCATACTCTTCCACCATACAACTTTTCCCCTAGAGCATGTGAAGCCATAATCAATGGTAAATATGTTTTGTCGAAAACAAATTTCAAGGACCCATGGGACTCCTTTTGATGCAAAAAATTCCCAACCAAAAAAGGTGACCTTCATATTGAATTTGAAAGTATTTATCACTTGTGTTATCAAAGTTTGGATCTAACACATGATTCATTAATGTGATTGGAGATCTTTCATATTTTTCACTATTGAGTAACTCCATCTCATCCAATTTTAGGACAAAATTCAATTTCCCACATGCCTCTTCAATAAAGATGTCATAGTACCTCACCATCAAATGTAATACTCATTCTAGGTCAAACCACGAGAATTTTTTTTAATTAATGGAATAAATTCACTTGATACTTTCTTTCTACTCTTACTTGCAACTTCATGCATTGCTTCCAATTGATATGCATCTCCCTTGAAACAACAATTCTATTGTTTTGTAGTGCACACTCTTTCTTCATGTGATAAGGGTGAGGAACCAAAATCTTCTTAATGCTAGCATTCGACATTCCCTCTCTTATAACTTTAAAAATATTTGCATATGATCCCTTGTCGATCCATTTATCATCACAAACTCCTTGAATGTCCTTTACATCAATTGTTAAGATTTCAATGAATTGGTTAACTACTTATTTCCTCAAAGAATCAAATTCTAATTGTTTGAAAATTGCTTTAATGTCACATTTCTTTAACACATTTTTTCACAAATCCAAAAAATCACTACAACTTGGATCTAATATGGACTTCAATCCAAAAACTCTTTTTATAAAGGCACCTCCAATCTTTTCCAAACATGATATTGATTTCATCTGTTTTTATTTGTTCATATGTTTTTGGAGACAACATATATCAATTTTGAACATCTAAATTTCTTTTGATGAGTTGGATTTCTCTTGAAGCAGTTTTTTTATGTCCACATATCTTTGGTTAAGCATTGCTATTGTTTGGTTTAATCGTATATTTTCATGATACTTAATCATATTTGAGATATGGAACTAACTTAATTTGATATTCAAATCTCAAATTTTTTCATTCAAGAGAAATATGGTCACCTTCCAAGTTTTTACATTATCCTTGAAGACTAGTCTTTCCATGACAAACGAATTGGCATATGCCTATTATTGTTTTGATGTTGGGATGAGAGTTAGACACATGGTCAACTAGATAGTGTTCTCCTTTAATCCAAAGAACCAAATTTTTAGCTCCATATTCCCTTAATGCACCATAATCAATGTTAGCGACCAATTTATAATTTTGTTCCTGGATTGATGCCATACCCTTACCTAAATTTATGCAGTTAACATGGTGATAGTTTATTACACCCTCTATATGTATTGGAGTCCTATAAATAGATGATTATGAAAATCAAAACATGATGGAAAATTCCAAAATGAGAAAATCAACTTGCACAAGGAATAGTTTGGAAGATCTTCCAAGGAAACTTGCCAACTTATTTAGATATTGAGGCATATCTCAAAGTTATCAGGCATATTGTAGAATATGGTAAAACCAACTAAGCTTGTATGTCTAGATCTAGACAACATAAATTAAAAACCAGTGATTAGAACATCATGAAACTAGTCTTACAACAACAAACACTATCTTAAAAATCTTATTGTAGTATAGGCTTGAATATTTTTCTATTGGGTCGATGCACTTAAAGTGTTGATAAATATGCATGTTTATTTTTCTATTTAATTCAATAGAATATAGTCTGAGGAATCACCGAAAATGGTAGGGATAATACTATCTATTAAAAACCATTCCAATCTATATTTAAAACTCACTCCTAGTTTTGTGTTTGAATAGATAAAATATTCACAGAGTATGTCCATTTAGAAAGGGCCATCCTCTAGCTTAATATGATTGTTCAAAGTAATGATATGTTGATGAGGCATGTAAATTGACGGGTTTAATGAGAGAACAAGGATGCCCCCTTGATGTTGTCACTTATGGAACTCTCATTGAGAGTTTTCGGAGAAGGGTCTTATTGATTTAGAAAACTGCTTATTAAATGAAATGATAAAGAAAGGATATTGCCCAAATATTGTTGTATTTACATTGTAGTTGAAGGGTCTATGTAAAGTAGAAATGTTTGAGGAGTCTAGGGTTTGTTAAAGAATATGGAAGAGAAAGGTTGCAATCTTAATCTCTATACTCACAACACCTTACTCAGTGCAATTTGTTAGGATAGAAAGCTAGATGAAATAGATCACATTCTAGATGAAGTATTGAAGAAAGGATTTTCCCCTAGTTAATGTCATGGTTGTTGGCTTGAGACCTAATTGCAATAAGCAGGAAATCAAACATATTTTTGACTAAATAGCATAGAAGTGCCCAAGTCCACAACTCAAAGTTGACAAAGTGGTTCTCGAGGCTCTTACACAACGAGAGAAGTGATATTTTGTTATGCATACAAGATAGTGATGTGCATGCAACTTCACCTACTGACCATTTGAAACATCAACACATTTCTATGTATACTTGATAGGTAATGATCATGGACAACATGGCTAAGCATTTATTATGCCCAAACAAACAACTCAGGAATCTTATGGAAAACCAGAAACAAATAATTTTGGAGGCTTGTGAAAAATAGCTTGGCATCTTAACGATTGCTTAGGCAACCTAGGATGTCATGATGTCAACCTATCATATTAGTTTAGACTCAAACCTTTAGACTATGAAAACATGACATTTAAGTGTAGAATATACTAGGACACAACCGATCTAATGGCAGTGTACCCTAAGAGGGAGCTTCACACAAAGGGAAGAACCAAAGGCATCTTAGTCCAATGCTAACCCAAAGGAATCATTCCTCGTACTTTCATTTGTTCTAAGTGCAAACCCAATGTTAACCCCATTCAAGTGAGATATTTGATGGATCTTTCTAAATATCAAAGTAGTCCCTTATCTCTTAAAGGTGGTAATTTAAACATTGAGGAGCATATGAACTACAAGTTTATTTTCCAAATGAACCTTGTTTTGTAGATGAAAGAAAAAATAACAATTCAAATATCAATATGAAAGTGTAATATTCTAGATATAAAAAGTATGCACAACAGAAATAAATTGCTAGAAATGGAAGATAAGCAATAATATAACCAGAAAAACACCACAATAACACTGAAATGATATTAGAATAACACCAGAAAGAGCACTTTGATTTTGAGATCAATGTCCACTTGCCTCTTTGAGGTGGAAACCTCCAGTCGAGCAGAGCTCTATTACAATCATATCTAAGCTAGAGTTCTCATACCCTCAACTCCTATTTATGCTAAATATGTCTATCCAAAAGAACCATCTAGAGGAAGATCCTTCTAGAAGTGGAAGCTTCTATTAGGTCTTCTTACATTCGACTTATTCTAACTTATTGCAAAGCCTTATTAATATTGACCTTTATTACATCCGAATATAGTGTTCTACCTACGAGAAGGGTTAGGTCCCTAACATGTCCTCACCCTTAAAAACAACCTTGTCCTCGAGGCTTGAGATGTGGAAATTGCTGCAGAATGGTAGTTGGTTCCCAAGTGGCATCTGTTGGAGTTGTATCTTTTCACTGGACTAACACTTCCTTGATGGTTCGGTGATGCAGGTGATGCTCATGCTGGTCCAAAACTGCTTGTGGTTGTAGCCAAATGGATCCTTCTTCATCCAACTCAGGAAGGTTGGTTTGAGTTTGGCACTTAGTTCCAATCACCTTCTTTAAGCATGAAACATGAAAAATAGGATGTGGCTTAGAATGACTAGGCAAAGATAACTAATAGGGCACCTATCCCACACCCTTGAGAACGGTATAAGGACCATAAAATTTGGGCGCCAACTTCTGACAATGGTCGACCTTGAGGGAATTTTGCTTGTAAGGTTGTCTTCAAAGAAACACCTAATCCCCTTCTGCAAATTGACGTTCAGAGCGACCTTGATCTGCTTGTTGCTTCATGTGATTCTGGGCCATGACCAAATTCTCTTTCATGGTATGGAGAATAGCCTCTCGAACTGTAAGTGTTTGGTCAACCACCCAGACCTTTGAGACACCTGGTAAATATGAGAGAACTAAAGGTGGCTTTTGTCCATATACTACTTCAAAAGGAGTCATGCGGGTAGTTGTATGGTATGAAGTGTTGTACCACCATTCAGCTAGTGGTAACCATTGAGCCCATTGATTTTTCTTTTTCGATGCAAAACACCTCAAATATGTTTCCAAACACTTGTTGACAACTTCAGTTTGACCATCAGTCTGGGGATGATAAGTTTGCTGAGATGTAATTGGGTGCCTTGTAGCTTGAACAGTTCTTGCAAAAAATTGCTGGTGAAAGTTGGGTCACGATCAGAAACAATAGAATGCAGCATGCCATGAAGCTTGAAGACCTGATCCATGAAAATTTGAGCCACAGTGGATGATTTAAATGGGTGTTGAAGAGCACATAAATGAGCATACTTGGAAAGGCGATCAACTACCACCATGATGACTGATTTATTTCCTGATTTAGGTAAGCCTGTAATAAAATCCATAAAGATTTCCCTCTAAATAGCAGGTGGAATTGGAAGCGATTGTAGTGTGCCAGGAGAATTAACTGTTTCACCCTTGTTGCGTTGACACACATCACATTTAGCTACAAAATTACGAACATCTTGTTTCATACCATCCCAGAAAAAAGAACGTTTTACCCTGTCATAGGTTTTCGTAAACCCAGAGTGCCTAGATGTGGGTGTAGCATGAAGCTCAGAAAGTACCGTGGATTTAAGTTTTGACTGTTTACTTAAATACAAACGGCCTTTGTATCGAAGCTCCTCGTGGAGCCAAGAGTACCCTGGGGAAACTGGAGAATTGGACTGCAATTGTTGTATCAGATGTGAACTTTTGGGATCATGTAGCCATTCATGGCGAACATCTTGGAGCCAATCTGGTACAATGAAGGAGAGAGAAAAAAGGGATCCTTCATCTTCATATTTTCAAGAAAGTGCATTTGCAACCACATTGTCTTTGCCTTTCTTGTAAATGGTCTCATAATCATATCCAAAGAGCTTAGTCACCCATTTTTGTTGCTCTGGGGAGGAAATGCATTGTTCTAGAAAATACTTGAGGCTTTGATGATCTATCTTAATTTGGAAGCGTTGCCCCAATAGATAAGGGTGCCACAGATCAACGGCATGCAGAATAGCCAACATTTCATTTTCATAGATTGATATGCCCAAATTTCGTTCAGACAATTGTTTGCTGGTAAAGGCCAAAGGCCGACCCTCTTGAATAAGGACAGTGCCAATTCCTTTCCCTGAAGCGTCACATTCCAGGACAAAGGTCTTTGTGAAATCAGGAAGGACCAGGACTGGAGTGGTGCACATGGCCATCTTCAAGGTTTGAAAAGCTTGAGCAGTTGTTGGGGTCCAAGTGAAAGAATTCTTTTTAAGGAGTGTAGTGAGAGGTGTCGCAATCTTTCCATAATTCTTAAGAAACTTGTGATAATAACCTGTTAAGCCCATAACTCCACACAAGCTTTTGAGAGTCTTTGGGTGTGGTCAGTCTTGCATAGCTTCAATATTTTTAGGATCCACCCTGACGTCATCCTTGCCAACAAGATGACCCAAGTACTCGACTTCTGAGGTGCCAAAAGCACATTTAGATTGTTTCAGGAAAAGTTGGTGTTGAGAGATTAGATGGAGAACTCGATCCACATGAGCAAGATGGTTTGTCCAGGTTTTGCTATAGATGAGGCTATCATCAAAGAAAACTAAGACAAAATGACAGAGAAAAGGACGACAGACATGATTCATGAGGCTTTGGAAGGTGGAGGGGGCATTACACAAGCCAAATGGCATAACCAAAAACTCACAGTGGCCCTCATGAGTTCTAAAGGTAGTCTTAGGAATGTTTGCCTCTTTCATATGGATCTGTTGGTTGTTAATGTTTAAGCTATTATTAGAGTTCTTTGCATTTCAATAAATAACAATAGCATAAGATAGGATCACTGAGAAATACACAATCACAAGAGACACATCATTTATCCTGGGAAACCCTCATGGGGGAGAAAACCCAACAAAACTTCCTTGTTATAGATAGCCAATACAATGCCAAGAGATAACTCAAACAAATACAAAAAGTCCTCTCCCAAGGATGTGCCTCTCTCTCTCTCTCTTCTTCAACTGCAGATCTGAAACTTGTCTCTCAATGAACAAGTGAGTGTGTGTCTAACTGAGGTGCTAGTCTCCTTATTTATACAACACTTGCACGTGTGGAGGTGTCTTTTCACTGGCAGGGCCGACTTCTCCTTATGGGTGGTTATAACCACCTTTAGTATATTCTAGGGCCTATTTAATATATTCTGGGGTCGACTTCTTCTTCTGCCTATTACAATTATATTTTGACCAATCCGCAAAAGGGGATTTGGTCCTTTACAATAGCCAACATGATCAATCCGCAATGGGGATTGATCCAATGAATAATATATCAATAATAAATAGAATACACTTTGCAGTTACATTATTTCAACAATCCCCTTTAACAAGAAGGGTATTCTATAACAACATCAAGTGAGAGAGAGGATTGCATCATCAACAGCATCAGGAGGACAGCATCATCAATATCATCTTGGAACACTGACTGGCGTTTCTATAAATCATCTGAAGTTTTCTCATCGGCAACATCGTCATTCTCAAAGGAATGCAATCGTCATCTGTATCAATATGGATTAGTGTAAAACTAATACATCATCATCACAACATGAGGCTGGCTCATCATCATAATATTGGACTGGCTTTACGTCACAGCTCTCAAGTTGGAAGCACAGTACTCGTCTTGCTTTACGTCACAGCAATCAAGTTAGAAGCAAGATACTTGTCTTGCTTTACGTCACAACAATCAAGCTGGAAGCAAGATACTAGACTGGCTTTACATCACATCTATCAAGATGGAAGCACAATACTAGTCTCATCTTATCGTCTTGCTTTACGTCACAACAATCAAGCTAGAGCAAGATACTAGGTTGGCTTTATGTCACATCTATCAAGTTGGAAGCACAATACTAGTCTCATCTCTTCGTCTTGCTTTACGTCACAGCAATCAAGCTGGAAGCAAGATACTAGACTATCTTTACGTCACAGCTATCAAGCTGGAAGCACAGTACTAGTCACATCTCATCGTCTTGCTTTACGTCACAACAATCAAGTTGGAAGAAAGATACTAGACTAGCTTTACGTCACAACTATCAAGCTGGAAGCACAGTACAAGTCACATCTCATCGTCTTGATTTACGTCACAGCAATCAAGCTGGAAGAAAGATACTAGACTAGCTTTACGTCGCAACTATCCAGATGGAAGCACAATACTAGTCACATCTCATATAATCACTACTCCCCCTTTCGAGGAAGGTCCTTTCGGACTATACCAATCTTATCTCGAAATTTCTCAAACTTTACACGAGATAGAGGCTTGGTCAACACATCGGCAACATGTTCATCCGTGCTAACATATTGGAGATTTATGGCTCTTCTCTGCACCATGTCACAGATGTAATGATATCGGATCTCTATGTGCTTCGACCTGTCATGGAATACATGATTCTCTGTCATCTTTATGCATCTCTAGTTGTCACATAGGATCGTGGTTGCTTCCATCTCTAGGTCAAATAGACTAGTCAACAACTTACAAAGCCATATAGCTTCGCAGCTAGCAGAACACGCAACAATGTGTTTTTCTTCCGTTGTACTAAGAGCAATGCTGGATTGCTTCCTACTCTGCCATGAGATCATGGTTGATCCCAAACTGAAACAACATCCTGAAGTGCTCTTCCTATCATAAACACTTCCAGCCCAATCTGAATCAGTGTACCCACTCAATGTGAAATCATGATCGCCATCATAACTGAGACCACAATCTGATGTACCCTTAAGGTACCTCATCACATGTTTTGCAGCCACTAGGTGACCATGTCTGGGTTCTACCAGAAACTGACTCAAGGTGTTCACGGCAAAACAAATATCTGGTCTGGTGTTCATCAGGTACATCAGTGATCCAATGATCTATCTATACAGCGTGGCATCAATCAATTCTGACGAAGTGTCGACCAATAGCTTCAACTTCGTTTCAATGGGTGTATTCATGGACTTGCACTCTAACATGTCGAATCTCTTCAAGATTTTGACTGCATACTTCCCTTGGTTAAGGAATATCCTCTCTGGACTCTGCCATACCTCAAGACCTAAGAAATAATGCATTAGGCCAAGGTCTTTTATCTCAAATTCTGAGGCGAGCCTCTTCTTACATTCAGTGATGAACTTTTCTTCTCCAGTTAAGAATAAGTCATCCACATACAACAATAATATCACTGGCTCATCCTTCATAACCTTCAAGTAAAGGTTAGAATCTACTTTACTCTTGGTAAAGCCCAAGCTCGTCAGGAAACTGTCTATCCGGCCATACCAATCTCTAGGAGCTTGCTTCAATCCGTACAAAGCCTTCTTCAGCTTGCAGACATGAGACTTCCTATTTTCAACTTCAAATCCTTGAGGTTGCTCTATATAAACTTCTTCTTCGATGACACCATTTAGGAAAGTTGTCTTTACGTCCATCTGGTGTAACTTCCACTTCATATTCCCTGCAAGGGCTATGATGGTTCTGATTGAAGTGTATTTGGCTACAAGAGGGAATGTCTCTTCATAGTCAATGTCTTCCTTTTGAGAAAAGCCACAAGCGACAAATCTTTCTTTATACTTCTCAATACTTCCATCAGCAGCATGTTTTATTTTGAAAATCCATTTGGAAGATACCACATCCTTACTCTTCGGTCTGGGAACTATTTCCCATACATCGTTCTTTATTATGGATTGGTATTCTTCTATCATGGCATCTGCCCATTCTTTCTTCTAAATGGCTTCTTCAAAGCAAGTAGGTTCTTTCTCTAGGAGATCACACATCAAGGCCATATAATTGGAGAATGGCTTAGGTCTCTTCACCTATCTCATGGTTCCTTTAGGAACACCATACTTCTCTCCATCTTGAATAAGCTCTCTTTCCCAAGCAGGGTTTCTTTTATGGGAGATCGTCATCTGACGAGGTTCTTGGAATTCTACTATGTCATGATCTTCTAGAATTTCTTCATCAGGGGAAGTTACGACATCCCTCACTGGTTCTGCAGCTCTAGGAACCTCCCTCACTGATTCTGCAATTCTGGGGATTACGGGTTCCTCTTCATATACTTCTTCAAGGTGGCATCTTCTTGATTTCTTGAGCACTACATCTTCATCGAAGGTCACATCCCTAATGATCTCAATGTGATGGTGACCTGGTATATAAATCCTAAAGGCCTTGGAGACCTCACAGTATCCCACAAATATTCCCTTCTTTCCTGAGGGTTCCAGCTTATTTCTCTTCTCTTTCGAAATATGTATAAATACTAGGCAGCCAAATATTTTGAGATGGCTTACCTCTGGTTTCTTTCCGGTGAACATGTCTTACGGGGTCTTGAACCCAAGTTCACTATGGGACAAACGGTTTTGCACATATACGATTGTCATTGTTGCTTCTTCCCATAAGCACATTGGAAGATCTTGACCATGGATCATGGTCTTCACAGCTTCCATTATTGTTCTGTTCTTCCTTTCAGCTACACCGTTTTGTTGAGGATTATAGGGAGTAGTCAGTTCTCTCTTGATCCCAACATCTTTGCAGAAGTTCACAAACTCTTTTGAGGTGTATTCTCCTCCATTATCTGACCTGAGTATATTGATCTTTCTTTCAGAAAGATTCTCTATCAAGGCTTTGAATTCCTTGAATTTGTTGAACACTTCATCTTTAGATTTCAAAAAATACACCCAGGTCTTACGAGAATAATCATCAATAAATGATACATAGTATACATACCCACTAATGGAGGACGATGGCATTGGGCCACACACATCTGAATGAATGAATTCTAGGACTCCTTCTGCTTTGTTGTCTCTCTTCGAAAAAGGGTTCTTGATGTTATTCTCTTGTGCACATCCATTGCACACGCCTTCATGGTCAACTTTGAGTTCCAGTAGACCTGTGACAGCTTTTCATATGTATGGTAGCGCCTTGTAGTTGATGTGAACTAATCTTCTATGCCAAAGTTCACATGGATTCTCAATGGCGTGGGTCATGGCAGTTTCTGAGTGACCCTTTAGCTTATACAAGCCATTTTCTTCTTTTCCAATGATGATTGCTTCATTTATGGTTTCTCCTTTAGCCCACATAAGAACTTCTCCATCTATAAAGGCAAATCTGAAGCCTTTCTTTTCTAAAGATGAAATGGAGAGTAGGTTCATTGTCAAACTTGGTACATAGAGTACGTCCTTCATCTTCATTGAATTCCCTGAATTAAGCTTGTAGTTTGATTCTCCCACTCCCTTAATGGGATATTGGTAATCATCTCCAAGTGTCACTTTCTGAGAAAACTTATTTTCTGAGATACACGAGAGAATATCTCTTTGACCTGTCATGCACTTGGAGGCACCACTATCAATGAGCTAACTGTCCTCTCTAGGTGTTACCGATCCTGAGAGGGCTGAGATTAAGACATAGTCTTTAATCTGCTCTCTTATCATCTTTGCGAGTGGCTCTTCATCTTCGACTGCATGGGCATGGTGCCTCTTATTTTTCCTCTTGTATTCTTCTCGTCTAGCTGGACAAAATTTCACAATGTGTCCCATCTTGTCACAATGGTAGCATTTTACATATGAGTAATCTCTTTCCTTTTGTTGTCCTTTCTTCTGGAATCTCCTTGGATGAGATTATTTATGACTGAATTTGTTTGGGGGTTGAGACTCTTTATAAGTCTCTTTATGGAAGTAAGACTTCTTCCTTCCTCCTTTAGTGTGAGTAGCTAGGGCTTGATCTTCATCTCTTGCTAGCAAGGCCTCTTGGTTAGCTACTCTTGTTTCTTCTTGAATGCATTCTTCCCATGGACTTTCAAACTTTAGTTTCTCTGTTCTTGCACAACTGGTTTGGATGAATGCATCCCAAGGTCTTGTGAGACCATTGAGGGTCGTCATTATGAGTTCATCTTCATCTATGGTATCTCCAATTGCTTCTAACTATTCTTTGAATTCTGAGATTTTGGAGAAGTAATCTTGGATTGATTCTCCTCTTTGCACCCTTGTGTTCTTGAGTTGAGTTCATAGATTCATCTTCTGGTTTATGTTCTTTCCTTCATATAGTCTATTTAGGGCATCAAACATTTATTTCGGAGTCTTCTTTGATGACACATAGGGAATCAGGTGATCTTTTATTGAATCTACAATGATTCTTTTGGCCCTGATTGTGTCCTTTTGGTGCTTTGTTTTTCCTACAGCATCATCGGGCTCCGACACTTCTTCTTTGACGAATCTTGCTAATTCATTCTCTTTAAGAATGAGGCCAATCCTATACTTCCAGGCATGGAAGTTTTCCACACCTTCTAGCTTGTCAACAAGCTTAATGCTTGTAGACATCTTTTACCTGAAGCTGGGAAAATATCCAAAAATGAAAATGTTCAAAATTAAATTTTGAACTTACCAGGAGGTGCGCTTGGTTGAGGCGAGTAGCCTAGTGTGTTTGGATCTGAGAAAATCCAACTTTTTCCCTTCCAAACTTGATCTGCGGATTTCTAGACTGGTGCTTATGGTTTTCTGGTGTCTCTGGTACTCTGGTACTTTTGGTACTTCTGGTACTCTGGTTTTCTGGTACTTCTGGTACTTTGTGAAACTAGGGTTTCACTTTCCGGGAGATCTAGCCACTGAAAAGTTGCGCTGAGGATGCCAAAATGATCCTTGAGGGATGGCTCACTTTTCTAGGTGGTTTTAGGGCTGAAACACCTCACCAACAAAAAGCCCTAATTTGCATGTACGACAACAATAACATTTTTCACTTTCTCTTGTGAAAGATGCTCTCTTCAGCTTAGCTCTGATACCATGTTAATGTTTAAGTTATTATTAGAGTTCTTTGCATTTCAATAAATAACAATAGCATAAGATAGGATCACTGAGAAATACACAATCACAAGAGACACATCATTTATCCTGGGAAACCCTCATTGGGGAGAAAACCCAGCAAAACTTCCTTATTATAGATAGCCAATACAATGCCAAGAGATAACTCAAACAAATACACAAAGTCCTCTCCCAAGGATGTGCCTCTCTCTCTCTCTCTTCTTCAACTGCAGCTCTGAAACTTGTCTCTCAATGAACAAGTGAGTGTGTGTCTAACTGAGGTGCTAGCCTCCTTATTTATACAACACTGGCACGTTTGGAGGTGTCTTTTCACTGGCAGGGCTGACTTCTCCTTATGGGTGGTTATAACCACCTTTAGTATATTCTGGGGCCTTTTCAATATATTTTGGGGCCGACTTCTTCTTCTACCTATTACAATTATATTTTGACCAATCCGTAAAAGGGGATTTGGTCCTTTACAATAGCCGACACGATCAATCCACAATGGGGATTGATCCAATGAATAATATATCAATAATAAATAGAATACACTTTGCAGTTACATTATTTCAACAGTGGTAGCCAGAATGAAGATCAAGTTTAGTAAAGAACTGGGCGCCACTCAATTCATCCAAGAGGTCATCAATGACATGAATGGGAAATTTGTCTTTAATGGTGAGTTTGTTGACGGCGCGGAAGTCAGAACACATGTGCCAAGAACCTTATTTCTTCAGTACCATGACCACAGGAGAAGAGTAGGGGCTCGTACTAGGGCGGATAACGCATGCGTCAAGCGGTTCTTGAACCATTTTCTCAATTTCATTTTTTGGGGAAAAGGGGTGACGATAGGGATGGATATTGGGAGGAAGGCTTCCTGGTACAAGGGGAATGGAATGATCATGAACACCATAGGAAGGAGGGAGTCCCTTGGGAGTGGAAAAGACCACTTGATGTTTAGAGAGGATGGATTGGAGGTCTTGCGGCACAGAGGGTGTCTCAGTTGCTTATATGGCATGTAGTTGGGCAATAACACCAGAATGACCTTTTTTGAGCATCTTTTCCATGCGATGGGAACTAATGATCTCAGGTGAACTAAAGATGATGCCATGGAACTTATATTGTTGGCCCTCCTGGTCGAATTGCATGGTTAATTCCTTAAAATCCATGAGAATGGGACCTAAAGTCCTTAGCCAGTCTGCACCCAACACAATGTCACAATCGCCCATGTTGATAGCAAACATATGAGATTTCAGGTGGTAGTCACCAATTTGGAGACACACATTTTCACAATGCCCTCCATATTTCATGGAGTCACCATTAGCAATCATGATTTGGAAATTATTGACTGCATGGATATAGCAATGAGTTTCTTGGGCAATGCGGCGATGAATAAAATTATGGATGCTTCCACTATCAACAAGAATGATGACCTTCCTATGCTTGATGTAACCAATTAGCTTGAGGGTTTGGGGAGCAGAGAAGCCAGTGAGAGCATTTAGGGAAATGATCGATTCTACTTCGGGAGGGTCTGAATGAGGGGTTATGTCAGTGGGTTTAGGTGACTTAGACACAAGGGGAGTTTCAACATCCTCTTCTGAAATATCCTCCGAGGTGGCCATAAAAAACTTTTGTTCCTTACACTTGTGGCCCGAAAAATATTTGTCATCACAATTATAACAAAGGCCTTTGAGTTGGCATTTAGCCATTTCAGCCCTAGTCAATTTTTGGATCTTTAGTGGAGTAGAAGGAGTAGTGGGATTTACTAGTTTAGTGTGAGGAATAAAGGAGGGTTTTGGGTTTTGAGAAGAGACAACCTGATATGCTTCATTAGCTCTTTTAATAGCCTCCACCCAACTCTGAGGACGAGCCATGAGGACATGGGTACAAATCTCATCCTTGAGGCCACTAATAAAACATTCTTGGAAAAAAGCAGCTATAAAGTCTTCCACTGTTCCAGATTGTTTCAACTTTGTCAAACGGCCTAAATGGTTGGTGTCAGTGTCAAAGCATTCATAAAGCTCTGCCACAAAGTGTGTCCAAGCAACATACCCTTGACGGGCAGTTTTTCTCCATTGCCACCATTGCCAATGTTCTTGATCTAGATGGAGAACACCATACCGGAGTTTGGCCAAATTATCTGTAATGTCGTACAAAGAGAAATAATGTTCCAATTGAGTTACCCAACCAGTGGGATCTGAGCCATCAAATTTGGTCACATCCACCCACGGAAGGCGTAGGTCATGTTGAAAGTGATGGGGCTAAAAATTATGGGAATGAGAGGAAGTTTCAGCTTCGGTATGCAAAGGTGGGTCAGATAAAGGGGGATCTGCAGGGATATGCAGCTTGGTGCAGATCATCAAAACGACAGATTCAAGCTGGGTAGTCATGTCTTGTTTGAGGTCTTCTTTGAGTTCGGTGATTGATGCAGTGATGGAGGAATGCATGTTTTGATTGATTGTGGAAATATTGGCACTGAGTTGTCTCACTTCTTGTTGGGTCTCTATGAAATTAGATTGCAAGGTATTGAATCGAGCTTCCAAGTCTTGGCTACGGGTATGGGCCATGATGATGAGGGAACCGAAAAGGGGCGGGTGGGGTCAAAAATTTTGCCAAAAAATGATAGGTATGAATGTGATAAGGGCGAAGAAATAAATCCAAAGGAATAGGTCTCAAATAATGGTGCAAAAATTTCCAGACTTTTTTTTTTACACCTACAAAGTTATACTCTGGTCTGAAGAATACTACAATGATGAAATGCCCAAATGCTTAACTAGGAAGAAATGTGTAGTGATTTGACAACTCGAACATAGTTGTGCGGAAATAGATCTTGTATGTTTTATGTTTTTTTTCCGTCCCCAAGGGTTAGGTATTCAAGGTTTCTATAGACAAGGGTGTGCCCTGTGCTATAGCTCTCTGATATACGTGCGGGGTCAAACAGTAGTACTCGGCCCAATATCTCATGGCACCAACTAAGGAGGCTAGACCATGCCCTTAGCCGTACTACCCGACTACCCAGGTACTAGAGAGTATCTTCCCGAGTGTTGTTCTCAGTGACACTATAGCAGTCAGGCGGTCGATCAGTTTATCTAAAGAGGGTTCAGGAAATCTAGGTTGATCCGTATACATGTGTTGTTTGATGCGCTACCACTCGAAGGGGTACCAACAGGGGCTACAAGGGTGGCCAACAAATGTGTGCTTAAGAACCACTTGTAGTTCCTGCGTGTATGAATCCCTCAACCGCGGGTTTATGCACGTAACGACAGATCTCTGTAGCTTAAAGACGTCAGAATACGTCTCTACACTGAAAAAAATTAACCCACAATTTTATGCCGAGGAAAGTGCTATGATACCACTTGTAATATTCCAGATATAAAAAGTATGTAGAACAGAAATAAATTGCTAGAAATGGCAGATAAACAACAATATAACCAGAACAACACCACAATAACACTGAAATGATATCAGAATAACACCAGAAAGAGCACTTTGATTCTAAGAGAAATGTTCACTTGCCTCTTCGAGGGGGCAACCTCTAGTTGAATTGAGCTCTATTACAATAATATCCAAGCTAGGGTTCTTATACCCTAGACTCCTATTTATACTAAATATGTCTATCCAAAAGAACCATCTAGAGGAAGATCCTTCTAGAAGCGGAAGCTTCTATTAGGTCTTCTCACATTCGACTTATTCTACCTTATTGCAAGGACTTATTAATATTGACCTTTATTACATCTGAATATAGTGTTCTACCTACGTGAGGGGTTAGGTCCCTAACAGAAAGATATGTATCATTAACACACAAAACACCACAAGCAATCATGTTGAAGAAGAAGGTTTTAATGCAGATAATATGGGGGTTAGGATTGGCATGGTATATTTAGAGAATTTTTTAGTAGAAGACTTGCAACATGATTTTGAAGTAGTTATGCATATTGATGGTGTAGGAAAGAAAGACTACAATGGAAATCATAAATGATAGCATTACAAAACCATGATTTAGAGTAGAAAGATGTAAATAGACTTGAATATTATAGGTCCTTCTTGCTTGTTAACTGAATTTGGCAGTGTCATCCATCCAGTTCATCTAGCCTATAACTTAATTTACAATACTCTATAATTGAAATGATGAATATGTATTTGGGAATGTCAAGGACATTTGATAGGTTAAAAGAAAAAATCAATCATGTTTTACCCTCAATGATTCATCATACTTCCTACACTATTAATTTTACAAGCACCCTACTTATTGTCTCAATGATTTAAATAATCAAAAGCCTGTAGTTGAAGACTTGATAAAGCTCAACTCTATAATTGTCAAAATGAGAGTAAGAAAACTTGAATTTTTGCATTGTTATTAGAGTTTCAATTAAAATGCACTTTAATGTTGCCATCTATAAATAAAAATAGATATACCAATTTATTGTCTACAAATGTAGATACTACATTGACAAATATTAGTGGAGTTTGGGACATCGACAAGCTATCATGGCTCCTCCAAGAGGGAAACATGTGTAGAAGAATCTATAGGGTTGTCGGTAATGGGTAAAAAATATAGGGCCTCCTTCAAGTGACCATGTTTACACAATATTTTGACTTCTATCAAAGGCAAATTGTTGGCATTGGCTTGTGTTTTAGAAATACTAAAGCTAAACATTGTAAGCTAAGGATGAAACATCAACCCAACAAAGGTAATAGTTTTATATTTAGTAAATGTTGTGTATTTTCCATTGTTGTTGTCATTTTCTGTCTATTGTTATTAAATTCAAATCAAATCAATTTCTACCCATAAGATGGGTACCTTGCTTGGCATTTTACCAATGACATGGGTACCTTGTCATGTGCTTGGCATTGTGATTTAAAGCCCTAATAAGTGCAAGCAGTTGGTCTTGGCCTTGAGTTCCATGATGAGGAAACAAAATTTAAAGATCAAGATACAACTTGCTCTATTACATGTAAAGGGGCCTATAAGAATTTTAGTGTCAAAAAATCCATTCACTTCTATAGCATGCAACTATTGGAAAAATCATTGGGCTATAGGTGAGATTTATTTACGATACAAAGATATAAATGTACTACACATTTAAATTTGAAAGTATTAGATTATAGAGATGAAACTTCAAATCCCGATTCATTTATTTGTATTATTGCCTATGCAAAGTTTAAAAATCTATGCATATAGAATTATATAAACAACTAATGGAAAAATACAATTGGTATTCTAAGCACAAGAAGTGGCATGGCCCATTTCATTTCACTACATATTACATTAAAATGGAAGACAATTGATAATATTGGGCAATTGAACAAACCTACTAAGTATTTAGAAAAAAATTGTTAAGGGGGAACCTCCCAATGAGCTAAGCTCCAATATAATAATATTCAAATACAATATTAATAAGGAAGACTCCGTCCTTATTTATAGCTAGCTAGGAAACACTAACCATAACCAAATGTTGACTACCTAGTGGGCCTTCTTTAATGAAGGCCCATTACATTTATTCAATGCTAACTACCTAATGGGCCTTATTTAATAATAACTTATATCGTGGACCTAGTCCACATTACATGAAATGTCCACCATACTTGTCTTATTCTTAACTCTAATGGGCCCATAAGCCCTTATTACACCCCTAGGAGGATCCCACCATTCCATCGCCTTTCATGAAGCATTATCCTCGATGCTTGTAGCAATGATGTACAACCATAAACTAGGGTCCCATGTACTATTGTTGATTGCAATGTTGAATCGGTCCAAGAAACTAGGATCTTGTGTAAAAGTGTGGGTATAAATGTTGAAATAGTCCAAGAAGGTCATCCATAAACCTGTGTCCCATCTCTAGGGGCTCACATCGATTCCCAACTAATGACACCTGAGCTTGGAAAATAGCTAAGTATTGCTCTCCAAATTCCCACCATGGTCAAGAATAAATAGAACCATTCATAGCAAAAATATCATCCATATAACTACAAAAGGTATGTTGTGGATTTGGAAGGAACACTAACACCAAAGAATATGTAGACTAAAAATTGGTACTCATAACTTGCTCTTAACTTTCCTCAATGATGTTCACCTCATATGGAAGAGTATGTTCATCAAAGAGAAGCTAAAAGTTGTTTTCTTCCCATAAATGACAAATGTCCATATATCATTCCTTGCAAGCCTCCTCTAAATCACACCAACCATTTATGTTTCTTGTATACTCCTCTTCATTATGTCTCAAAAGTTATAGCCTTTGGATTACTTCACAAGCCTCCTACAGTTTTTGTATGGTGCTCTAGACAAAGTCACTTTATATGAATCACTTCAAGGTGTGAAAATTCTTCTACTTTAGGCAACCATTGTTGGATATGCTCTTGCTCTTCATAATACATAGCAAGTTCAAGAACACTCACAAGCAAGGCTTCTTTCACATAATCTTCATATAACACTAGATACACCCCTGTGATGGGGCTAATGTATTTGTGTTAAATGCCATAATCCACCGTAAGTATTACAACTAGGGTTTTAAAATAGAATTCAAAAAAATATTACATTGAATGGATCTCCTTTATGTGGCTATGGTTTTAAGGTGACGATTTTTAAATGACCATAACTCCCTCAATATTGATCAAAATCTCTACTATGACGTCGATTATGAAATTTCACTACCACTCTGCTTTTAATAGCACTGGTCCTACTACAATCTTGTACACAAACATAGAGAAAAGTGTGCAACAAAAATTTATCCAAAGGGTTTTGAGTCACAACCTACAATAGTTATAACTCCCACATTACTACTTGAGATCTCTATTACGACCCCCATTTTTGAAATGCGATGGCCACTTTGCTTCTCCTAACAATGGTATGATTGTAATATGGGTGCTCTATGAAAAATGTCTTCTCTATAATACTTGTAGTCGTCATCGAAAACCCTAAAATAGTTTATTTTAAATCAATGATATTTTCACTTCATGGACTATAATTTGAGTAATTTTTTTTGAAATTACACATTTTTATGAGAGGAATTCATATCTTCAATTTGTTTCTTTAGATTTTGCACGTAAATCTTCAGAAATGGATCTAAGTAACATATCCCTACTTTTCCTCTTGAAAATTTTCAAAAAAGGCAAATTCTTCCCCTTGGGCTGAAGAAAGAGCTCCTACACCACTTGATCACAAGCAATATATCATAAATGATCAACACTTATTCTATAAAAACCCTCGAGGTAGGGAAACACCATATAATGATAATTTTATGAAAGGATCAATTCATTTTCACTTGCTTCTTCAAGGTGGCAACCTTCCGATGAGCTAACCTTCAATACAATATTATTCCAACATATCATTCATAAGGAGGACTCCATCCTTATTTGTAGCTAGCTAGGAAACCTTGTTCATAACCAAATGCTAACTACCTATTGACCTTTATTTATCGAGGCATCGTTGCATTTACTCAATTCTAACTACCTAATGGGACTTATTCAATAATCACTAACATCGTGGACCTAGACCACATTACATTAAATGGCCACCATACTTATCCTATTCTTAACTCTAATAAGCTTATAAGCTCTTATTACAGCCCTCGGGAGGATCCCACCAATTAAGGATACTTTTGTTGAACTTTCTCCAATGTAAAGTACTTGACATGTGTAAGAAATCGGATTGCTTTGACAACATGATAGAATTTCATAGCCTTTTTGCAAGTATGTCAAGCCATATGCTCAATGACTTGGTTACATTTGGCTAGTTGGATCTAAGTGTGTTGTATTATATTCAAGTAACAAAGGACTATAAGGTTGTAGAAGCTCAACATTGAACACTAGATGCATACCAAGGTAGATTGGCAAGTTGAACTTAGACGCATTATTGTTGCATTGCTTGGTGATAATACAAGGATTGTATCAAAGTAGTTTGAGATTTTGATGTGGATATTTGAATTTATATTTCTAAACATGAAACTAAACATTTTCCCCAAGTGAGAAGTTGTGAAAGATATCATGGTTATCATGTCACTATTTAATCTTGGTTTATGTATGTTGAGGAATTTCTTCAACATGGTGTTGAACATTCTAAATATAACTAGTGAAGGAGGTAGTTTTGACTACTTCTTTATGTGTAGAGCTAGTAGTGTCTTTAGTAGGAGGACCCAGTTACGTCAATGCCCATCAATGTTTAATATTGAAAGCTAAGTCATACCTCAAAGGGGCTACATTTTATCATGTTGTATTTTGCACAATTGTAGTTATGTTGCATGAATGCAAGGTTCTCATCCCAAGTGTGAGTATGCTTATGGCTATACATTTGAAGGAGGTGGATAAGATTTTTGTTAGCAACTTCAGTCTACCTATTAGTTTAGGGATGAAAAGTTGTGGATAAGTTTAGCCTTATGTCCAATGGGATCTAAATGGTTTTTTAGGAAATATAGATGAACTTAGGATCTATATCATTGATGATGGATGTAGGAAATCCAAAGATTACCTATATGTGTGTGAGAAAGAGTCTCGCGGTGTCTTTGCTCAAGTCGGCCTTGTGACAAGGGACCAATATTTCCATCTTTAAGAAGCAATCAATGACACAAAAATTACATCATGGCTATGGCATTTGGTTAAAATGCCTATTTGAAAATCCAAAAGTGCAAGGAATTGCCTTTATCATGTAAACTACAGAATAGAGGATACTTGAACAAGTGTGATGGTCTTATGTGTGATGCTAGGTTGTATAATCAACAAAATGAATTTCTATGTATGACTAATAAATTAAACAAAATTTATACTTGAAACTAAATAAATGTTTGATTTATGCTTTACTTCTAAAATGCAGAACAATCTACCTATGATGTGAGATCAATGCTCTGAGGTCACAACTCATAAATTCCATAATGTTGCCACAAGTGGGGCTATCTTAACAACACATTGCATATATCTAAAAATGCAAGAAGACATGATACTTTGTCCTCCAAGGATAGATAATGTATTATAAAGTGCATAACCTTGAAATACATATTTCATTCCCATACTTGAGCCATCTAATGTTGTAGGGTTGTGGGTGGGTTGCGTTATCATTTTAATTTGTCATACAACGATTGTAGAAACATGTTTCTTCTACATTGTCAACAAAGTAAAGAGGTTGTTGATGTACCCACATTTGATTGTGGAACAATCACTCTTGTTCTTCATTTAATTCAATGGTGCTTAGTGAGGGAGTTGAGTTTTTATGCACTATAGGACAACAACATAGGAGAATGCAAGCACATATGTGACAATCCACTTATCCTTGTTGCAACATTGTGCATATGAATCTACAACTTGTGATAAAATATATTTCCATAAATGGCATTCCTTATTATTGTGGTTGGAGTGAGTATCTCGCCACTTACTCATATAATTTTGCTTCTCTTATTTATGCTTACTTATTCAATCTTCTTTTGTTGGTATGGATTATTTTTCATATTGTGCAATGATGCATGGAATGTGATGAGACTACTTTTTCTTGGACTATTTTCCATACTTGATGGTGTTGCACTTATCACTAGAAGAGTTGGCATGTTGTTTGGATTTGTGTTTTTGCTAATTTGTTGTGTGAACTTGTGTGCATATGCAATTGTCTAAATGGTAATAAACTACAGTTTTTAGTTAATATACTAGTACAATCCATTATGGTACTTGAGCAATACATTTGTCTCCTCCTCATTAATGTACAAGCATGCGAGGTGGGTGTGGCACTCATTCTTGCACTTGCTAACATACTAGTCACACCATTGGCATATTTGATGCCACTTATTGTATTAGTCCTCTTGATGTCTTAGTAGGTAGTATGCATGATGCATTGCATTCATGAAGCCATCCCATGTACTAATGAGTTCAATGCACTCCTCACATTGCTCATTGTGAGATTATCACTAGGTTTTGACAATGAGTGACATTTTCATGGTCACAAGATTGATCTTTTATGTGTCCTTGATAGTTTCTACATCAAAATATGTATGCAAGGCACTAAACCACTCATTGAGTGCTTTAGTATCAATCTTACTTTGAATGATGGAATCTTGTTGATGATATTGACCTCAAATGGGTTGCACCCTCCAAATGAGCGTGACTTGTTGTTGGATGTACTAGGCGTAGTTTGGGGCACTATTCTCTTGAATGAATTTTCAAATTAGTTGGGATTTATTCATGCCACAATTGAAGAGATTTTCCAATCATGTTTTGCACAACACTAATGTTGAGTGTAGTAGGGTTGGTAGAATATCCTCCTAACATTCTTGTATATGTTAAGCATATAAAATGATGTGGAGTAGAATTGACCCCATGCCTTTAGTACTTCAAGTATGTTTAGACAAGCATTGAATTTTTCCCACTATCCATGGATCATGAAAATCATAGTATAAGAATATTCTACAAAATGTCTTCAAAGAATCAATCACCAAAGAATTGTCAATAGGTTTGAGTCATGTGAGTCTTGATACTAATGAGTAGTAAAAAATCTCCCTGATTTTGGATATTGATGAATTCCTTAGTAGTGTGAAAGGTCAAGCTATCATATCTAATATAATACTAATCACTTTCAACATTGAACTTTAGAGCTCTGATACCGATGATCCAAATCTAAGGTGGGATTGGTCACCTTGGACATGCAATCCCTTCAACTTGTAGAAAAAATTGTCGGGCCTACAATTTCTATTGCATTGAAGTTAGTCGAAACCATTGAGATGATTATGATCATAAGTGGAAACAAGGTGGTGCACTATTATAAACAACAACACAATCAAGTGAAAGCCATATGGAATTACAAAAGCATTAGATTAGTTATTAAGTATACTAAATGCCAAATAATGATTAAGTGTGCCACATTACATAAAGAAATAAAAAATAGTGACAAAGAGATAATGACCCAAACATATAAAAAGATCACACAAGGAAAGGCTCCATACATGTATTCATAGTGCAAAATAATGTGCTACCAAAAATTACACAAAATAGAGCAATGTAGGAGAATTATACAGCCTGAGTGGGCCTAATGGTTTAGAACATGTGTTTTTTCCTAAGAGGTCACAAGTTCAAATACAGAGGGGGTTAGGGTATGTATACCTCCATAGACTTTAGTATTCAAATCCCTACATGGAGGGGGCCTCATGACCCACAAACAAGGGGGTCTCATACACCAATTTGGTGTCTGGATTGGTCATGACCTTAAAATTAGATTATTATTATTATTGTTATTGTGGCACTGACCATGAGAACAATCGTGTTAGAGCTAATTCTCACTAAATGATCAATGCAAAATTGTATGACGATTTACATCTGAGGTGTTTACATACTTATACAAGTAAACATATAAGGTTGCCAATAATAGGCCATTATAAAGTTGACAACAATTTCTAAGTTGATCACTAAAGTTGGTACCAACTTGGTCAACTTTGATTACCTTGAAAAATGGGCATGTTGAGTGTCCCAATGGTGAGATGTTGCTAGCTAGGATGAAGAATTTGTAGGTGATGAATGTGGTTGAAGGGGTATCATAGGTTCCATATAGAAGTTATGTTGATGAGGACTCGCTATCACGTTGAACATTACGTGCAAGTCATGGTTGTGTTGCTCATGATGAGGAACATTGGAATTTCACAGATTATGGCATCCCCTCTCGCACATCCTAGCGATGGGATAAGGAGACACTTAACATGACATTCAAATTTTAGGTCATTAGAGATCATTTCACCATGAGCTGGCAGAGACGATGTTCCTTAAGGGCCCACATTTAGTTTAAATGCATGCAAAGTGCAATAATAATAAAAACAACATAACTAAACAAACATAGTATAACATGATTCATGACAACAATATTCCATGTTCCTAGTTAAGCATATTTGCACACACAACATACATAATACATGTAATTCCATAAGAGAAAATATAATTGAATTACAAATATATGTATAGAGATAAAACACTTATCTTTATCCAAAGATAATCTAAGAATTTTGCTACGTACTAGCAATTTTCCACCCAACCATAGCCATCCACTGCAAAAGCCATCCCAAGTGGTGTTATGAGGCCACTATGATGAAGGAACCAAACTACAAGCTTCTATGCACTCAACCCCACCCAATTGCTTTCATGGCTTAGACAATCTTGTCGCTACAAAGTAATCCAAGCATTCATATAGCCATTAAATAATGATGGCACTCTCTTCCATTACCCTACAAAACACAAGTAATAGGATTTTATTCCCTTCCAGTGCTGAATGTATTATAAAATAACATGGAAGATTAAAATTTGGCTTTTGAGAAGCCAATGAGTAGCAATAACATTTGGGTGTATGATTCCTAACTTGCCCAACCTTTATGCTTGTATAAAGCCTCTCTATCTCTTCCATAGGTTTGCAAAATCCTCTTTCAATACATTAATTTGTTTAATTTTCCATATTTGGTCAATGAGTAGTAATGGAGAATGTGACAATATGAGTGGAAAGGCACGAACTTGGAAATGAATGAAAAACAATGAGAGGAGTTAGAATAATCATTGGTTTTCCTTATGGCAAGAGAATGAAGTATTCTTATCATTCTTCTTTAATGATTTATAATGATTGTACTTAGCTCATGCTTCAATAACTACACAAGGAGACTCCCTCACCAACCTCTACATGCATTCAATGATTGGCTTTCTAAGTCAATGGAGGTGCATGGATTCATTTAAAGCACATGATGGAAAATAAACAAACTCATACATTGACACTTGGCAATAAAGATTAGTCTCCCATAACACTCCTTTCATCTTCCCCTCCAGTGGAATCATAGCCCCTTTGTGCTTTTCGCAACCATCTTTGACCATTATTTATTGTATTCCAACATTAATATTTACATAGATTTGAGTTCATAGCGACAAGCCTACCACATGGTCCATGGAAGTATATTTACAACGTCTACATGCCTATGTTGATGTATTTAACATCGAACAGGTACTTCCACATAGGCTTGGTGTCTAGTATGTGGAACTCGTCATTATTACCTCTCAGAACCTTAGGAAAATCACTTTATGAGTTAATAATTGAAGTGAATGATCTTTTAATTAATGTGAGGTTAATTAAGTTAAATACCTAAGTTTTGGCATTAGTAACTTAAGTGAGTTGATTAAATCCTAGCCATTAGATCTAAAGTGAAGGTGAGATCTAATCTCAAGCCTTGACCACTTTAGAGATCTAAGGTTTTGGATTTAGGGTTAACTCAACATAATAAAAGGCAACCTAAGTGAGAGGATGAGACACACAAAAAGTACATTGGAGCAAAGGACGACTCTTTGATCATGTGCTTGTGTCACACACAGGAAGAGTGAGTGAGATCTCATTGAGTGGGTGGAGAAGGAATTCCATCCAAGTGTGTAGGGGTTGGGGTCGAGGAAAAGAGAAAAGGGGCAGCAAGGGAGATAACAACCAAGTAGGTTAGTCTATTTGTTGGTATTGTATTTTCCTCAGATAGGTCATTATCCCAGGATGGGAGCCCAAGATTTTGTCTAATAAAATCAACTCAAAACTGGTTTTCCATTCGGGGTTTTTCCAGGAGTGTTTACTCAGAAATAGTTTGTGCAATGTGTATGGTTTCAGTTTTATGCTTCCATTATAATTTCGTTAACTAACTTAGTTTTACATTTATTTAATAAGTGATTTATTTGGAATAAATTGTTGGATGTTGGATTGAGAAAACTAACATGATATCATAGTTGTAGGTTCTAAAGGAAACTAGATTTGCATAGATCAAGAGATTTTGCAGCGTAGGAGATTGTTTGTCTTGTTGGTAAAATTCATAAATATAAAAAAAAGAAGACAACAACAATTTTTTTTTTCTTTTTTTTTACTACATGAATTTTTTATTTACTTTTCCTTACGCTAAAAAGAAGATAAATTAAAAAATATTTAAAAAGGCCATACAACGTACATCCGTTGCATGGATTGCATCCGTCGTACGCCATACAACTGCACGACTGTAGAGGTGTGACAATTGTGGGTGGATCGGACTGATGAAACTAACAACCGTGAAGAGGGATTGTGCTGCAACAAGGAGGAACCACCGGCTAGGAGCATCAATGTGGAGATGAAGGTGAAAAGGTCGAGTGGTGAAGAAAAATGTTGAATGAAGAGCCATGGGTTGTTGGTGAAGATCTGGACGCAGAGGTAGACATACGACTGGGAGAACCACTAAGGCAACAGTCTGTGTGGAGGCTAGGCTGCAAATTAGATCGTAAAGATCAGGGCTGAAGAGAGCACGCGGGCTGGGGAGAATAGACGACTATGTAACCGAAGGAAAGGTCAACAACCACAACCATCATCCCAGCCGCCACAACTGTTGTAGCCGCCAGTTGATAAAAAGGAGCCACGAAAGTGGGCGTAGGAGCATCTGCCAACTGCTGGAAAGAGGCTGCAGGGAGACAACAAGGGGCAGCATAGTCGTGGCGATAAGAGGTATCCAGGGGCAGCGGGAGCTGGGCACGTAGCGGCTGCGGCCGACAACCATCAGGAGAAGCTAACAGTCGCTAGCTGAGGTATGTTAAAGTTTTTACTTATACAACTAGTAGTTACGGTTTATTATTATTATTATTATAATTATTTAGTACATTAGCTGCATAAATAAGATCAATGAAAGAGAGACAATCACAGAAATAATAGAGAGACACAGATTATCTTGGGAAACCCTCATGGGGAAGAAAACCTTTCAAAAACTTCCTCAATATAGATAGACTAAAGACCGAACAAAAGATCCTCTTCTACTCCTTCACTAGGAAGAGTAGCGCACCACTTGACCAAGAAATACCAAGACACAGACCAAGAACCCTCCTTGACTTCACACTTAATTGCAGTAACAATTCCTCCAAGACTTGTGCACTT
Organism: Picea engelmannii; assembly: GCA_009831015.1. NCBI lineage: Eukaryota > Viridiplantae > Streptophyta > Pinopsida > Pinales > Pinaceae > Picea > Picea engelmannii. Next base: position 145,419 of record ML797522.1, read on the forward strand.
CTTCATAGCTCCAAAGCTAGTCTGGTGAGTGTCCAAATGAGGCACTGGCCTCTCTTATAAATAGTGGTCTATCCAGCCTATAATTAGGTCTGGACTGACCTGTCACTTTACCCTCTTAATTTAAAATTAACTGTCAAGGAACAATAGGGCTAAATTTTACTAAGGCACAATAGGGCCGAATTAAATATAATATAATAATATTATTCAACTCTCTCTCAGGTAGAATATTCTTTGAAGTTACAATATTTCAACACTCCCCCTTAACAAGAAGGGTATTCTACTGACAACATTAATAACAACTGATTGGACTCAATACATCAACAAGAGGAAGGGACATCGCCATCAACATCGGGAACATTGTTGGTCATATAAATAGGTCATCGAAATTTTTTCTCATCATCAACATCAGTAGAAATTGAACATCATCATCAGTTGCAACGCGGAGCTGGAGTAACATCATCATCATCAACAAAATGAAGCTGAAACATCAACATCAAAAACACAAGTTGGAACAACACCATCAACAACACAGAGCTAGAACAACATCATCAACTTCACGAAGTTGGAACATCAACATCAACAACATGGAGATGGAACAACATCATCAACAACATGAAGTTGGAACATCAACATAAATACGTGGAAACAAAACGAGGCAGGTGCATCAACAACAACATCTATGGTACTCTGACATACAGACCTTATCAAACCTTCGGGATCTGCCCAGGAATCATAAGATTCCCTAGGATATAAAATCCTAACAAGCTATCACGTGGTACTCTAACAGACCGTCCTTACCGAGCCTTTGGGATTTGCCCAGGAATCATAAGATTCTCTAGGATATAAAATCTTAACTGAGCTACCACTACTGACCACAACTGGCATATACATGCACAAGTACTATGACAGACCGTCCTTACCGGACCTTCGGGATCTGTCCAAGGTGTTGAAAAGTCAACAAGAAACATGTGTCTAATTTACTTTTCCCTTAAATAAATTGGACAATAAATATTAATCTATTATCTCATAATTACTTGAAATAATTAACTGAAATGACAAATCAGTTAACTATGGGAAATTCCAGTTTAAAGGTTGACTGGTAAGACATGGAGGTGACTTGAAGTTGTAACAGATTTATAAGTGTAGTTATGAGAGTTGTAAAGTAGTTTAACTCAGTTAAGTGAGTTAAGCCCAATTGTACTAGTTGTAACTAAACTTGCACTAGTGAGAGTTCAGTGAATTAATTATTAATTAATTCACAATTAGTGATCTCACATGCAACTGAAGATTTACCATTGTTAACTACATGCATGTCAGATCTAGTGGAGACCCAATTGAGATAACAGGTGAAAGGGACAGTTTGACTATCAGTTGTGATTTGAATGAAGTGCACTCATGCAATCACACATGCAGTGGATATGCTCATGATCATATGCAAACTAAGAAATTCGAACTCAATTGTGAGAATTCTAATTGCAGAGATTGTGCAGAGGAGGCAGGTTGTCTGGACACAAAAATTGGCACATGTATTTGCTGAATTTTTGTATGACAGTGTGAGACGATTGTACTGTACTGAGAGCTCTTGGATTAGAGTTTGTATGAGATTGTTTCATGATCCATGATATACATAATATATGATAGTGGAGTTTTTAGCTTTACGCTTTCCTGGAAAAACTTTTGTGTTACGTGTTCTTGATATTTCACTTTGTGATCGTGGTTTAAATTTCCGCAAGAATATTAGTAGAAGTGATTATGTATTTAACAGTGGCATATAATTGTTAGATCTGGAGAATCTCATGAAATACATTAATTGTATTGAAATTTATACATGGTATCAAAGCCACGGAGCCACGAAAGTGAGGTGCGACAATTGTAGTATTTTTGCAGGTCCCGTCTCTAGCAGGGTGCGAACCTTAGTACTGAAAAATTCACGCATTTCTAGGAGCAAAAATTCTCGCACCCTACTCAAAGGAGAGGTGCGAACTTCATTAAGATTCTCGCAAGCTGCTCAAAGGAGAGGTGCGAACCTCCCTCACCCCACTGTGCATTACAGTGCGAACTTCCTTGTGATTTTCGTAGGCTGTACACTGGTAGGGTGTGAACTTTCCTCAGGCTGCTCTCAGGTGGGGTGTGAACCTCCCAAGGCAAGAAGGATTGCAGCAATTGAGTTTGTGGTTGGATAAAATTCGAATTTGCAGGAGGACATTCTTGGTGCGATAGTTGATTCAAGATTGAAATTTCTTTCATTGGCTTGAGGTTGGAGTATGCACTCGAGGGCAGCTCGAACTACATTGCTTGGAAGGACGGGATGGAGGCAGTACTTGAAGACAATGGCTTGAAGGAATACATTGACAAAGATGTTCCTAAGCCGAATGCAACAGACACTGCAAATCTTGATGCATGGCAAAATAAAGTGGCAAAGGCAAGGAGGATTATGTTGGAGGGAGTACGAGACCACATTGTCTCAAGTCTCCATGGGAAAGCCACACCACATGCAATGTGGAAGGTTTTGACGGATCTGCTACAAAACAGTAGCGACCATAGGATATTGGTGCTCAAAGATAAACTCAGGAAGATCAAGATGGAGCAGGGCGACACCATTCCAAAATATCTCATGAAGTTTTTCTAGTGTCGGGATGAGCTTGGAAGTGTGGGAATAACAGTCGTTGCTGATGATTTGGTGAGCTTGGCTCTCCTAGGACTTCCCAAGAGTTGGCACAGTTATCAAGACTTTGTCAATGGAAGGGAAAAATTGCAAGATTGGGAACGACTATGGTCGGATCTAGTGCAAGAGCAATTCAGGCGGAACACTAGAGATAGATCTTCATCAAAGCGTGATGATGAAGAGGATTGTGCTTTGACTGCCAAGGCAAGGAAAGGGAAAGGGAAGAAATTCCATTCAAAATCCAAGTCTAAAGTCAAGAAGCTGGATTTGTCCAAAGTGAAGTGTTTTCTCTGTCACCAACATCGGCATCTCGCTACTAACTTTCCGCAGAAGAGGAAGAACAAGACATATGTTGGAGTTGCAACTGGTGAGGCTCTTGCCTCACAATTTGAACTTGAATTCTCTTTGATCGCATGCATGGCTTTAAGTGCATCGGGATCGGTGTGGTATTTGGATAGTGGTGCTTCCTACCACATGACGGGAGATAAAGAGTCTTTCAGTGACTTGGAGGAGAAAGATCTCAGAATGCATATAGAGATGGGCGACGATGGACAATACAGTGCAACTGGTATTGGTACCATTACCTTTCAGAGGGAGTCAGGTAAACCATTTCAATTGAAAAATGTTATGCATGTTCTATGTCTGAAGAAAAACCTGGTCTCAGTCGCAATGTTGGAGGACAGAGGCTATGACGTTGTTTTCAGTGATGGAAAAGCGCTCTTACGACATAAAGCAACGGGTCAAGTCAAGAAGATAGGGATTTGAGTTAAGAATCTCTACATGCTAGAGGTATATGAATGCATTGCCATGATGGGCAAGGCAAAAAAAGTGGTGAGTCGGGATGAGGGCGAATTATGGCACAGGCGATTGGGCCATCTTCATCATGGATCCTTGAAGATCATGCAGCAAATATCTATTGGACTTCCAATGGGAACGCTTGCTCAGTTAGATCAGTGCAAGGGTTGCACCATGGGGAAGTATGTAAAGTCCACCTTTCATGAAAAGGAGAACCGTGCTTCGGTAATCCTGGAGAGAATTCACACAGACGTGTGTGGACCATTCTCGGTTGCTTCAACAACAAAACATAGGTATTGTGTTATTTTTGTTGATGACTTTTCTCGTAAATGTTGCATATTCTTCATGCAGAAGAAGGATCAAACATTCTCAAAATTTTGTGAGTTTAAAGCATTGGTGGAGAAAGAGTCGGGGAAGCAAGTGAAAGCTCTAAAGAAAGATAATGGTGGAGAATACATCTCTAATGAATTCAAAGACTTCTTCAGCAGAGAAGGAATTCGAAGAGAACTCATAGCGCCTCATAACCCACAACAAAATGAATTCGCAAAGAGAAAGAACAGAACGATCGTGGATGCAGCACGAGCAATGTTGCATGATCAGGGCCTACCAATGCATTAGTGGGAAGAAGCATGCAATACTACGGTTTATGTGCAAAACCTTTGTCCTCATAGAATACTTGGCATGAGTACACTTGAAGAAGATTTCACTGGTAAGAAACCTGATGTTTCTCTTTTTAAAATTTTTGGCTCATCTATTTATGTGCATGTGACCAAGGATTCTAGGAAGAAGCTGGAACTGACTGTTAAAGTTGGGATATTTGTGGGGTACATAGAAACAACCCATAATTATCATGTGTATTTGTCGAATAGTAAGATGACTGTTATGCGACGGGATATAAAAATCGATGAGGGGAAAGCCATGCGGTTGTCACTTGACAGGGAGCTAGACTTGCATGCAGAAGAGGAACTATTACTTCCCAAAGATGAGTCTCAAGATGTGGATCAACCACATGAGGAGGTTCATGGAGTGGAGGAAACCACTCATGCAGAGCCATCCATCAGAAATGGTAGAAAGCGCACCACAGAAGCTGACAGATTGAGACTAGATGTTGCACAGAATGTAGGAGCCCCTACTTCACAACGCAGACATAGACAGACTCCTGATCGATTTGTTGGATACATGGCTCTCATGAGAAAATGTATTGTGACTGAACCATCTTCCTTTTAGGAAGCAATGCAGGATCCCACTTGGGTTGATGCTATGGTGGAGGAGTATGAATCCATTGTCAAAAACAGTGCATGGGAAATTGTCCCAAGACCAGTCGAAAAATCAGTGGTGGAGGGTAAGCTTTTAATCATTTTTATGTTGATGATTTAATACTGACTAGTGATGATCATCTGATACACTCATGCAAGGATGACCTTGCAAAGGAGTTTGAGATGAAGGATATGGGTCTTCTTCATTATTTCCTTGGATTGGAAATATGACAGCGAGATGGTGAACTTTTTGTGTCTCAAGGCAAGTATGCAAGGGAGATACTGGGTAAGTTTCACATGGAGAGTTGCAAACCCATGGATACTCCTCCAGGAAACTTGAGGAATGAGGATGCTAATTCTGGAGAGGTAGTGGATGCTACTATCTATCGATAGTTAGTGGGTTCGCTAATGTATTTAGTGAATACGAGACCAGACATTTTCTATGCGGTTAACCAGCTAAGTCAAGCGATGGTTAAGCCTATCAAACTATTTTGGAAGGCGGGTAAGCATGTCCTGAGATATCTGAAGGGCACATCTGAGTATGGATTATGGTACAAACAGACGAATGAGGTGAAGTTGCATGGTTTCACGGATGCAGATTGGGCGGGCATCCCAACGGACAGAAATAACACATCAAGGGGGATCTTTAGTTTCAGATCTATAGTTGTTTCTTGGTACAGCAGGAAACAAAGATCCATGGCACTTAGTTTAGTGGAAGCAGAAAACACGGCAGTGATTCAAGCTGCATGTGAGGCTATCTGGATGAGAAAGATCTTGGTTGGTTTGTTTGGTTCTTATTTAGATCCGACAATGATTCATTATGATAATCAGAGTTGCATTAAACTCTCGATTAATCATGTGTTTCATGATAGATCTAAGCATATAGATATACGGTATCATCATCTCAGAGATTGTGTGCAACAGAAGATCATGTTGCTTCAATACATTTCTACGGAAGATCGGGATGCAGACATTCTGACGAAGGCGCTCACCAGGAGAAAATTCAAATATCATAGAGACAGGATTGGGGTGAAGGATAATCCCTTTCTTGTTGAGAGGGAGTGTTGAAAAGTCAACAAGATACATGTGTCTAATTTACTTTTCCCTTAAATAAATTGGACAATAAATATTAATCTATTATCTCATAATTACTTGAAATAATTAACTGAAATGGAAAATAAGTTAACTATGGGAAATTCCAGTTCAAAAGTTGACTGGTAAGACATGGAGGTGACTTGAAGTTGTAACAGAGTTATAAGTGTAGTTATGAGAGTTGTAAAGTAGTTTAACTCAGTTAAGTGAGTTAAGCCCAGTTGTACTAGTTGTAACTAAACTTGCACTAGTGAGATTTCAGTGAATTAATTATTAATTAATTCACAATCAGTGATCTCACATGCAACTGAAGATTTACCATTGTTAACTACATGCATGTCAGATCTAGTGGAGACCCAATTAAGATAACAGGTGAAAGGGACAATTTGGCTATCAGTTTTGATTTGAGTGAAGTGCACTCATGCAATCACACATGCAGTGGATATGCTCATGAGCATGTGCAAACTAAGTAATTTGAATTCAATTGTGAGAATTCTAATTGCAGGAATTGTGGAGAGGAGGCGGGCTTTCTGGACACAGAAATTAGCACATGTATTTGTTGAATTTTTGTATGACAATGTGAGATGATTGTATTGTACTGAGAGCTCTTGGATTAGAGTTTTGTATGAGATTGTTTCATGATCCATGATATACATAATATATGATAGTGGGGTTTTTAGCTTTACGCTTTCCTGGAAAAACTTCTGTGTTATGTGTTCTTGATATTTCACTTTGTGATCGTGGTTTAAATTTCTGCAAGAATATTAGTAGAAGCGATTATGTATTTAACAGTGGCATGTAATTGTTAGATCAAGGGAATCGCAGGAAATACATTAATTGTATTGAAATTTCTACATGGTATCAAAGCCACGAAGCCACGGAAGTGAGGTGCGACAATTATAGTATTTTCGCAGGTCCCGTCTCTAGTAGGGTGCGAACCTTAGTACTGAAAACTTTGCACATTTCTAGGAGCAGAAATTCTCACACCCTACTCAAAGGAGAGGTGCGAAGTTCATTAAGATTCTCGCAGGCTGCTCAAAGGAGAGGTGTGAACCTCCCTCACCCCACTGTGCATTATAGTGCGAACTTCCTTGTGATTTTTGCTGGCTGTACACTTGTAGGGTGCGAACTTCCCTCAGGCTGCTCTCAGGTGGGGTGCGAACCTCCCAGGGCAAGAAGGATTGCAGCAGTTGAGTTTGTGGTTGGATAAAATTTGAATTTGCAGAAGGACTTTCTTGGTGCGACAGTTGATTCAAGATCGAAATGTCTTTCATTGGCTTGAGGTTGGAGTATGCACTCGAGGGCAGCTCAAACTACATTGCTTGGAAGGACAGGATGGAGGCAGTACTTGAAGACAATGGCTTGAAGGAATACATTGACAAAGATGTTCCTAAGCCGGATGCGACAGACACTGCAAATCTTGATGCATGGCAAAAGAAAGTGGCAAAGGCGAGGAGGATTCTGTTGGAGGGAGTACGAGACCACATTGTCTCAAGTCTCCATGGGAAAGCCACACCACATGCAATGTGGAAGGTTTTGACGGATCTGTTCCAACATAGTAGCGACCATAGGAAATTGGTGCTCAAAGATAAACTTAGGAAGATCAAGATGCAGAAGGGCGACACCATTCCAAAATATCTCACAAAGTTTGTCCAATGTCGGGATGAGCTTGGAAGTGTGGGAATAACAGTCGTTGTTGATGATTTGGTGAACTTGGCTCTCCTAGGACTTCCCAAGAGTTGGTACAGTTATCAAGACTCTGTCAATGGAAGGGAAAAATTGCCAGATTGGGAACGACTATGGTCGGATCTAGTGCAAAAGGAGTTCAGGCGGAACACCAGAGATGGATCTTCATCAAAGCATGATGATGAAGAGGATTGTGCTTTGACTGCCAAGGCAAAGAAAGGGAAAGGGAAGAAATTCCATTCAAAATCTGAGTCTAAAGTCAAGAAGTTGGATTTGTCCAAAGTGAAGTGTTTTCACTGTCACGAACATGGGCATCTCGCTACTAATTGTTCGCAGAAGAGGAAGAACAAGACGGTTTTTGGAGCTGCAACTGGTGAGGCTATTGTCTCACAATTTGAACTTGACTTCTCTTTGATCGCATGCATGGCTTCAAGTGCATTGGGATCGGTGTGGTATTTGGATAGTGGCCATTCCTACCACATAACGGGAGATAAAGAGTCTTTCAGTGACTTGGAGGAGAAAGATCTCAGAATGCATATAGAGATGGGCGACGATGGATGATACAGTGCAACTGGTATTGGTACCATTACTTTTCAGAGGGATTCATGTAAACCATTTCAATTGAAAAATGTTTTGCATGTTCCAGGTCTGAAGAAAAACCAGGTCTCAGTCGCAATGTTGGAGGACATAGGCTATGATGTTGTTTTCAATTATGAAAAAGCGCTCTTTTGACATAAAGCAACAAGTCAAGTCAAGAAGATAAGTATTCAAGTTAAGAATCTCTACATTCTAGTAGTAGATGACTGTGCTACCATGATGGGCAAGGCAGAAAAATTGGTGAGCTGGGATGAAGGCGAATTATGGCATAGGCGATTGGGCCATCTTCATCATGGAGACTTGAAGATCATGCATCAAATATCTACTGAACTTCCAATGAGAACACTTGCTCAGTTAGATCAATGCAAGGGTTGCACCATGGGAAAGTATGTAAAGTCCACCTTTCATGAAAAGGAGAACCGTGCTTCGGTAATCTTGGAGAGAATTCACACAGACGTGTGTGGACCGTTCTCAATTGCTTCAACAACAAAACATAGGTATTGTGTTATTTTTGTTGATGACTTTTCTCGTAAATGTTGGATATTCTTCATGTAGAAGAAGGATCAAACATTCTCAAAGTTTTGTGAGTTTAAAGCATTGGTGGAGAAAGAGTCGAGGAAGCAAGTGAAAGCTCAACGGAGCGATAATGGTGGAGAATACATCTCTAACGAATTCAAAGACTTCTTCAGTAGAGAAGGAATTCGAAAAGAACTCATAACGCCTCATAACCCACAACAAAATGGGGTCGCAGAGAGAAAGAACAGAACGATCGTGGGTGTAGCACTAGCGGTGTTGCATAATCAGGGCCTACCAATGCATTTGTGGGCAGAAGCATGCAATACTACAGTTTATGTGCAAAACCGTTGTCCTCATAGAATACTTGGCATGAGTACACCTGAAGAAGCTTTCACTGGTAAGAAACTTGATGTTTCTCATTTTAAAATTTTTGGTTCATTTGTTTATGTGCATGTGACCAAGGATTCCAGGAAGAAGCTGGAACTAACTGTGGAAGTTGGGATATATGTGGGATACACAGAAACACCCCATAATTATCATGTGTATTTTTCGAACACTAAGATGACTGTTATGCGACGGGATATAAAATTCGATGAGGGGAAAGCCATGCGGTTGTCGCTTGAGAGGGAGCTAGACTTTCATGCAGAAGAGGAACTGCTAGTTCCCAAATATGAGTCTCAAGATGTGCATCAACCACATGAGGAGGTTCATGGAGTGGAGGAAAACACTCATGCAGAGCCATCCATCAGAAATGGCAGAAAGCGCACCACGAAAGCTGAAAGATTGAGACTAGATGCTACACATAATGTAGGAGCCCCTACTTCACAGTGCATACATAGACAGTCTCCTGATCGATTTGCTGGATACATGGCTCTCATGAGCAAATGTATTGTGACTGAACCATCTTCCTTTCATGAAGCAGTGCAAGATCCCACTTGGGTTGATGCTATGGTGGAGGAGTATGACTCCATTGTCAAAAACAGTGCATGGGAAATTGTCCCAAGACCGGTCGACAAATCAGTGGTGGAGGGTAAGATTTTAATCATTTTTCTTTATGTTGATGATTCAATACTGACTGGTGATGAGCAACTGATACACTCATGCAAGGATGACCTTGAAAAGGAGTTCAAGATGAAGGATATGGGTCTTCTTCATTATTTCCTTGGATTGGAAATATGGCAACGAGATGGTGAACTTTTTGTGTCTCAAGGCAAGTATGCAAGGGAGATACTGAGTAAGTTTCACATGGAGGGCTGCAAACCCATGGATACTCCTCTTGCAGGAAACTGGAGGAAAGAGGATGTTACTTCTAGAGAGGTAGTGGATGCTACTGTCTATCGACAGTTAGTGGGTTCGCTAATGTATTTAGTGAATACGAGACCAGACATTTGCTATGCGGTTAACCAGCTAAGTCAAGCGATGGTTAAGCCTACCAAACTCTTTTGGAAGGTGGGTAAGCATGTCCTGAGATATCTGAAGATCACATCTGAGTATGGATTATGGTACAGACAGACGGATGAGGTGAAGTTGCATGGCTTCATGGATGCAGATTGAGCAGGCAACCCAACGGACAGAAAGAGCACATCAAGGGGGATCTTTAGTATTGGATCTACAGTTGTTTCTTGGTACAACAGGAAACAAAGATCCGTGGCACTTAGTTCAGCGGAAGCAGAATACATGGCAGCGAGTCAAAATGCATGTGACGCTATCTGGATGAGAAAGATCTTGGTTGGTTTGTTTGGTTCTCATTTAGATCCGACAGTGATTCATTGTGATAATCAGAGTTGCATTAAACTCTCGATTAATTATGTGTTTCATGATAGATCTAAGCATATAGATATCCAGTATCATCATCTAAGAGATTGTGTGCAGCGAAAGATCATATTGCTTTAATACATTCCTACGGAAGATCGGGATGCAAACATTCTGACGAAGGCGCTCACCAGGAGCAAATTCGAATATCATAGAGACATGATTGGGGTGAAGGAAATCTCTTTCTTGTTGAGAGGGAGTATTGAAAAGTCAACAAGAAACATGTGTCTAATTTACTTTTCCCTTAAATAAATTGGAAAATAAATATTAATCTATTATCTCATAATTACTTGAAATAATTAACTGAAATGGAAAATCAGTTAACTATGGGAAATTTGAGTTCAAAGGTTGACTGGTAAGACATGGAGGTGACTTGAAGTTGTAACAGAGTTATAAGTGTAGTTATGAGAGTTGTAAAGTAGTTTAACTCAGTTAAGTGAGTTAAGCCCAGTTGTACTAGTTGTAACTAAACTTGCACTAGTGAGAGTTCAGTGAATTAATTATTAATTAATTCACAATCAGTGATCTCACATGCAACTGAAGATTTACCATTGTTAACTACATGCATGTCAGATATAGTGGAGACCCAATTCAGATAACAGGTGAAAGGGACAGTTTTGCTATCAGTTGTGATTTGAGTGAAATGCACGCATGCAATCACACATGCAGTGGATATGCTCATGAGCATGTGCAAACTAAGTAATTTGAATTCTAATTGCAGGGATTGTGCAGAGGAGGCAGGCTGTCTGGACACAGAAATTGGCACATGTATTTGTTGAATTTTTGTATGACAGTGTGAGACGATTGTATTGTACTGAGAGCTCTTGGATTAGAGTTTTGTATGATATTGCTTCATGATACATGATATACATAATATATGATAGTGGGGTTTTTAGCTTTACACTTTCCCGGAAAAACTTATGTGTCATGTGTTCTTGATATTTCACTTTGTGATCATGGTTTAAATTTCTGCAAGAATATTAGTAGAAGCGATTATGTATTTAACATTGGCATATAATTGTTAGATCGGGAGAATCGCAGGAAATACATTAATTGTATTGAAATTTCTACATGGTATTAGAGCCACGTAAGTGAGGTGCAACAATTGTAGTATTTTCGTAGGTCCCGTCTCTAGCAGGGTGCGAACCTTAGTAATGAAAACTTTGCGCATCTCTAGGAGTAGAAATTATTGCACCCTACTCAAAGGAGAGGTGCAAACCTCCCTCACCCCACTGTGCATTACAGTGCGAACTTCCTTGTGATTTTTGCAAGCTGTACACTGGTAGGGTGCGAACTTCCCTCAGGCTGCTCTCAGGTGGGGTGCGAACTTCCCTCAGGCTGCTCTCAGGTGGGGTGTGAACCTCCCAGGGCAAGAAGGATTGCATCAGTTGAGTTTTTGGTTGGATAAAATTTGAATTTGCAGAAGGACTTTCTTGGTGAGACAGTTGATTCAAGATCGAAATGTCTTTCATTGGCTTGAGGTTGGAGTATGCACTCGAGGGCAGCTCGAAATACATTTCTTGGAAGGACAGGATGGAGGTAGTACTCGAAGACAATGGCTTGAAGGAATACATTGACAAAGATGTTCCTAAGACGGATGCGGTAGACACTACAAATCTTGATGCATGGCAAAAGAAAGTGGCAAAGGCGAAGAGGATTCTATTGGAGGGAGTACGAGACCACATTGTCTCAAGTCTCCATGGGAAAGCCACACCACATGCAATGTGGAAGGTTTTGATGGATATGTTCCAAAATAGTAGCGACCATAGGAAATTGGCGCTCAAATATAAACTCGGGAAGATTAAGATGGAGAAGGGCGAAAGCATTCCAAAATATCTCACGAAGTTTGTCCAATGTCGGGATGAGCTTGGAAGTGTGGGAATAGCAGTCGTTGTTGATGATTTGGTGAGCTTGGCTCTCCTAGGACTTCCCAAGAGTTGGTACAGTTATCAAGACTTTGTCAATGGAAGGGAAAAATTGCCAGATTGGGAACGACTATGGTCGGATCTAGTGCAAGAGGAGTTCAGGTGGAACACCAGAGATGGATCTTCATCAAAGCGTGATGATGAAGAGGATTGTGCTTTGACTGCCAAGGCAAGGAAAGGGAAAGGGAAGAAATTCCATTCAAAATCTAAGTCTAAAGTCAAGAAGTTGGATTTGTCCAAAGTGAAGTGTTTTCACTATCACGAACATGGGCATCTTGCTACTAACTGTCCGCAAAATAGGAAGAACAAGATGGTTGTTGGAGCTGCAATTGGTGAGGCTCTTGTCTCACAACTTGAACTTGACCTCTTTTTGATCGCATGCATGGCTTCAAGTGCATCAGGATTGGTGTGGTATTTGGATAGTGGCGCTTCCTACCACATGACGAGAGATAAAGAGTCTTTCAGTGACTTGGAGGAGAAAGATCTCATAATGCATATAGAGATGGGCGACAATGGATGATACAGTGCGACTGGTATTGGTACCATTACCTTTCAGAGGGAGTCAGGTAAACCATTTCAATTGAAAAATGTTATGGATGTTCTAGGTCTGAAGAAAAACCTGGTCTCAGTCGCAATGTTGGAGGACAGAGGCTATGGCATTGTTTTCAGTGATGGAAAAGCGCTCTTGCGACATAAAGCAACGGGTCAAGTCAAGAAGATAGGGATTCGAGTTAAGAATCTCTATATGCTAGAGGTAGATGACTGCGCTGCCATGATGGGCAAGGCAGAAAAAGTGGTGAGCCAGGATGAGGGCGAATTATGGCACAGGCGATTGGGCCATCTTCATCATGGAGCCTTGAAGATCATGCAACAAATATCTACTGGACTTCCAATGGGAACGCTTGCTCAGTTAGATCAGTGCAAGGGTTGCACCATGGGGAAGTATGTAAAGTCCACCTTTCATGAAACGGAGAACCGTGCTTTTGTAATCCTGGAGAGAATTCACACAGACGTGTGTGGACCATTCTCGGTTGCTTCAACAACAAAACAGAGGTATTATGTTATTTTTGTTGATGAATTTTCTCGTAAATGCTGGATATTCTTCATGCAGAAGAAGGATCAAACATTCTCAAAGTTTTGTGAGTTTAAAGCATTGGTGGAGAAAGAGTTGGGGAAGCAAGTGAAAGCTCTAAGGAGCGATAACGGTGGAGAATACATCTTTAACGAATTCAAAGACTTCTGCAGCAGAGAAGGAATTCGAAGAGAACTCACAGCGCCTCATAACCCACAACAAAATGGGGTCACAGAGAGAAAGAACAGAACGATTGTGGGTGCAGTACGAGCGATGTTGCATGATCAGGGTCTACCAATGCATTTGTGGGCAGAAGCATGCAATACTGCGATATATGTGCAAAACTGTTGTCCCCATAGAATACTTGGCATGAGTACACCTGAAGAAGCTTTCACGTGTAAGAAACCTAATGTTTCTCATTTTAAAAATTTTGGCTCGTCTGTTTATGTGCATATGACCAAGGTTTCCAGGAAGAAGCTGGAACCGACTGCTGAAGTTGGGATATTTTTGGGGTACATAAAAACACCCCATAATTATCGTGTGTATTTGTCGAACAATAAGATGAATGTTATGCGACGGGATATAAAATTCGATGAGGGGAAAGCCATGTGGTTGTCGCTTGAGAGGGAGCTAGACTTGCATGCAGAAGAGGAACTGTTGGTTTTCAAAGATGAGTCTCAAGATGTGGATCAACCACATGAGGAGGTTCATGGAGTGGAGGAAACCACTCATGCAGAGCCATCCATCAGAAATGATAGAAAGCGCACCACGAAAGCTAACAGATTGAGACTAGATGTTGCACATAATGTAGGAGCCCCTACTTCACAACGCAGATAGAGACAGTCTCCTGATAGATTTGCTGGATACATGCATCTCATGAGCAAATGTATTGTGACTGAACCATCTTCCTTTCAGGAAGCAGTGAAGGATCCCACTTGGGTTGATGCTATGGTGGAGGAGTATGACTCCATTGTCAAAAACAGTGCATGGGAATTGTCCCAAGACCAGTCGACAAATCAGTGGTGGAGGGTAAGCTTTTAATCATTTTTCTTTATGTTGATGATTTAATACTGACTAGTGATGAGCAGCTGATACAATCATGCAAGGATGACCTTGCAAAGGAGTTCAAGATGAAGGATATGGGTCTTCTTCATTATTTCCTTGGATTGGAAATATGGCAGCGAGATGGTGAACTTTTTGTGTCTTAAGGCAAGTATGCAAGGGAGATACTGGGTAAGTTTCACATGGAGGGCTGCAAACCCATGGATACTCCTCTTCCAGAAAATTGGAGGAAAGAGGATGCTACTTCTGGAGAGGTAGTGGATGCTATTGTCTATCGAGAGTTAGTGGGTTCGCTAATGTATTTAGTGAATACGAGACCGAACATTTGCTATGCAGTTAACCAACTAAGTCAAGCGATGGTTAAGCCTACCAAACTCTTTTGGAAGGCGGGTAAACATGTCCTGAGATATCTGAAGGGCACATCTGAGTATGGATTATGGTACAGACAGACGGATGAGGTGAAGTTGCATGGCTTCACGGATGCAGATTGGGGGAGCATCCCAACGGACAGAAAGAGCACATCAGGGGGGATCTTTAGTATCGGATCTACAACTGTTTCTTGGTACAACAATTAACAAAGATCCACGACACTTAGTTCAACAGAAGCAGAATACATGGCAGCGAGTCAAGCTGCATGTGAGGCTATCTGGATGAGAAAGATCTTGCTAGATCCGACAGTGATTCATTGTGGTAATCAGAGTTGCATTAAACTCTCGATTAATCCTGTGTTTCATGATAGATCTAAGCATATAGATATCCAGTATCATCATCTCAGAGATTGTGTGCAACAGAAGATCATGTTGCTTCAATACATGTGAGCTTCCTTTTGCAATTTGTGATGAGCTTTTCTTCTCCTGTCAAGAATAAGTCATCCACATATAGTAGCAATACAAATGACTCATCATTCATAACCTTGAAGTAAAGATTATAATCAACGTTACTCTTGGTAAAGCCCAAGCTTGTCAGAAAACTATCAATCATGCCATACCAAGCTCTTGGAGCTTGCTTCAACTTGTAGACATGAGTCTTCTTGTCCTGTACTTCGAAACCAAATTTTCACATCACATTGCACCAACCTGGTACACTTGCTCTGCTACAACTTAATCTGCACAATTATGTGCTAGCTCTATGTGTTTTCTGCAAAGCACTATCTGTCTCATTGCCTGAGAGTATGTCCTCTTCTCTCTTTGCAACTGTTCCTTCTAGAACTGAGGCTTTGCACCTACAATTGTTATTTCTGAAGCTGAGAATGACTGCTCTATTCTCACTATAGTTGTTGAACTCTGAGAGTAGATCCTCTATTCTATCATGGCAACAACTTCATCTGAAACTGAGAGTAGCTGATACTGAAGGTATCTTTTCTTCTTTCATGGAGGTAACTCAATCTTCGAATACAGGGACTACTCCCTCTTGAACCTCATATTGTATCAAAATCATGGTTGTTCTGACTGTCTTTATGAACACTGGAACTATTTCTTCGATTACTGGAGCAAGTGTCTCGTCATAGTCTTCTCCCTCTTTCTGGGAGAATCCTCTGGACAAAAATAAGGCTTTGTACATCTCTATACTATTATTTGCAACATGCTTGCTCTGTTAGATCAATCTTGGAAGTCACCACTGACTTCCCTTATGGTCTTAAGGAAAAATCCATATCCCAGTCCTTTTGACTGGCTTTCTCCTCTGTCATTCAAACAAGGGAATCTTCTCAGGAGATTTGTTGTCTCCTAGAGGCCACTGAAGCTACGATCTAGTCTTCTCAACTCATGGCATCTGTCTTCCAGTCCTGGAAGATGTCTCTTTTTCCTATATGATCCTTTATGAGATCAGGCTTACTCCGAGTCTTGATTTCTTCCAAGTCTACACAAACTTCATAGTCTCTGCAGGATATACTTGGTGTTGAATACCAAGTCTTAATATGAAAAGCTGAGTCAAACTTCAAACGAATTCTGCTTCCTATCAAGGTGGCTTCATTATCCATTGACCAAGTCTACTATGAGTTCTATTCTAATGTTTGGTCATCTTTGGAGCCTTCTGCTCCTTACAATCAATCTCCATATGAGATACTCTATATCTCAAAAGTAGCTTCTTCTTCATCTTCATTTGTACATGGATGTATACGGTCATGTATACAACTTGGATAGTCTGCTCCATGTCTCATCTAATATGTTCCCTCCTGTAACCGTCACTATAGCTTCCTCAGCGTTATCACCCGTGACCTTCCCAGAACAAGAACAACAAGGGAGAAACAATAGACAAGAATAATACTCTTTATAATAATAATAAAACAATTGCAAGAACAATCATCACAGTAGCTCCTTCATAGCTATCACTTGTGACCTGCCTGAAACAAGGGTTAAAAGTAAGAAATACAATAATAAGAAATGAGAGCAACACTCTTCTAGTGTTGTGATCAATCATTCCTCCATGGTAACCTGGAAACAAAACAAGAAGTTTCTCCTAGAGGAGATGCTAGTTATATCTGGTAAATGATTACAATAAGCATTTATCTCAATAGTGCTCACATGCTACCAAGTATTCAATAATAAAACTTTTCAAAGATTGCTATCACAACTGTAGTGTTTAGCACTTATCAAACTTGATATGTGTAAATTTGAATCTTTTCAATTTAATCAACCAAACCTGGAACCTGGAGTCTTGTCCTCAAGAATGAGTGTGTTGGTTTTCTTCGGAGTCTCCTTCACTCAATATGACAAGTACTTTCTTCAACCTGTGTTACACATCAAAATTACTCACTTCAATAGTGTCGCAAGTGTAGTCATTACAAGTGTTGTAAGTGTCGCATCTTGTTCACAAGTGTCACATCTTGACAACAAGTGTCGCAAACATCATACTGCCATCTTGCCTATGTTGTGCCTCTAATGACATCACAGGGACACTTAAGATACCCTCAAAGACTAGTTTTAGGAAGAGAAATCATTTTATGAAGAGTACAAAGCATTTGCCATGAAGAAAACCACTCAAAAATGATTTTTGGAAGGCAACACTCCCCTACCCACTGTCAGGGAGCGCCGACGCTCCTTAGCCTTCTTTGGGGGAGTGTTGAAATGCTCTGTGCACCCTTTTAGGGGAGCACTGCCCTTTCTGAGCGAATTTTGGTTTGTTGAGATAAATCAGAGAAGAATCCCCTCAATCTCTGAAGTTGGTTGGATTCGAATCTGAGGTCAAGGCATGATCTTAGAGAATATCCACAACTGAAGGAGAGGAATCCTCAACTTATCCCAAAGATCTCTCAAGTGGTTATGTCTCTCCAAGCTTATATAAGGAGGCCTTCTCATGGTGAAAAGTGATGGATAGATTGGAGATACCAAACTTATGATCTCATGAGTGGTATTGATATAGGGAGACATTGTGAAGTATCAAACTTATGATCTCATAAGGGAGATATCATTGAAGCATCAACATTCTGTGTGTGGATTATTTGAGCAAGGGTTTGGACAAAGAGAGCTTGGTGAAGCTGCTGCACCTACATCCATGGCTATAAGCATCTCACTTTGTTTTCATTAATATAAATCTATGCTTGGTCTGTTTCCTTTAAAGTTTGTGTACGTTTCATGAACTTGTTTCTTTCATAGATCCATTATGAAGCTAATCATGGTAGAGTAGGAAGTATCGCTGTTGTTGCTCATTATATTTCAGGACCTTCTGAAGAACTTGGAGATCAAGATCAGTCTGGATCGAGCAAGGACAAACGTCGGTAAAAAGGTATTTACCCTTCTTCCTTCTTCTTCTTTAAATAGTTTAGCTTCATGAAAAGGAAAGTCAGTGTCCACAATAGCACTTTTCTGTCTTGGTCATAGGGGTCTAGTATCCAAGAGAGAATCCACTTGTCTGCAGGGGGATTTCTCTGTAACAACCTGTCCTTTGTACTAAGACAATATGCTATCTTGATAAAAATATGAGTTAGGGAATAAACTCTATAATCTCAACTTTAATCAATCTAATACTTTGACTTTAATTTTGACCAATGGTTAGTATGATAACTTCAATAGATCAAAATGTAACCTGGATATTCATAAGATTACAATAATTCCATAACAAGTAGAGGCATATCAAAGTAATCAAACCTGGGGTGCATTGTTCCTCTGAATGTGTTGGATCTGAGATCCTTCTGGATCTACAATTGTTGTTTAGACAAAAGATCCTTTCTCCTGCAAATACCCTTTAGAATAATGATACAGTTTGAATATATGTAAATACATACCTCAGATATTATCAACAGGTAGTGCCACCATCCGGCAGCAATGACAATAAATAACAAACCTTTCAAACTTCAAAGGTGTTGCAACTTGTAATTTAAAGGTAGCCAGAGATTTTTTAGGGTAAGGTGCACTATGACAATAAAAATCAGTCCCAACAATTCATAAAAGCTTTCACTGCAACTCGTACTGTAGCTAGTGTTGGCACTGCAAATGGTGTTGCAATTGACATTAAGGAACTGAGACGAAGGAATTGACACTGCAACTGCAACTGGTACTTCAACTGCAACTGTAACTTAGGGTTTTATAAGGAAACCCTAATTTTTCAAACTTCAAATTTCAAAATTTCGATCCAGGTACTAGATGCGCTCTCCTAGGGAAAGCTCCTAGATGTGGTTACTTCCCCCAATGTTCTCCTTAAACAGAGAAAACATTGCACATAGGGTTTATGCAAAAACCATAATTCTACAGCAGTTGTAATACTGAAAATTGGATTTTGGAGAGGGTGCGTTGAGGCTATTCACTTCTTATAAACTGTGAGTTGGTCTCTTTCAGGCCTGCTCTAATTGCATGTTGAAGTTTTTACTTATACAACTAACAATTACAGTTCTTTTTATCATTATTATAATCATTTAGCACATTAGCTGCATAAATAAGATCAATGAAAGAGAGACAATCACAGAAACAATAGAGTCACACAGATTATCCTGGGAAACCCTCATGGGGGAGAAAACCCAACAAAAACTTCCTCAATATAGATAGACCAAAGAACGAACAGAAGATCCTCCTCTACTCCTTCACTAAGAAGAGTAGCACATAGGGTTTATGCAGAAAACCTAATTATGTAGCAGTTGTAATACTGAAAATTGGATTTTGGAGAGGGTGCGTTGAGGCTATTCACCTTATAAACTATGAGTTGGTCTCTTTCAGGCCTGCGCTAATTGCATGTTGAAGTTTTTACTTATACAACTAACAGTTACAGTTCTTTTTATTATTATTATAATCATTTAGCACATTAGCTGCATAAATAAGATCACTGAAAGAGAGACAATCACATAAACAATTGAGACACACAGATTATCCTGGGAAACCCTCATGGGGGAGAAAACCCAACAAAAACTTCCTCAATATAGATAGACCAAAGAACGAATAGAAGATCCTCCTCTACTCCTTCACTAGGTAGAGTAGCACACCACTTGATCAAGAAATACCAAGACACAGACCAAGAACCCTCCTTGATGTCACACTTAGCTGCAGTAACAGTTCCTCCAAGACTTGTGCACTTCTTCATAGCTGCAGAGCTAGTGTAGTGAGTGTCCAAATGAGGCACTTGCGTCTCTTATAAATAGTGGGTTGGCCAACCTATAATTAGGTTTGGGCCGACCTGCCACTTTACCCTCTTAATTTACAATTAGCTCTCAAGGCACAATAGGCCCGACTTTTACTAAGGCACAATAGGGCTTAATTAAATATAATATAATAATATTATTCAACTCTCTCTCAAAAATATTCTTTGAAGTTACAATATTTCAACAAGGTACATGAGCTGTTGTGGTTGCACATGTGTGTTGAGGACCGACATAAGGTAGAGGAGCTAGTACGAGGGCCAACAAAGGAGAGTCGTCAGGTGG
Source organism: Picea engelmannii (assembly GCA_009831015.1). NCBI lineage: Eukaryota > Viridiplantae > Streptophyta > Pinopsida > Pinales > Pinaceae > Picea > Picea engelmannii. The sequence continues at coordinate 165,745 of ML797522.1, forward strand.
GGAATAAAGGTTGCAGGCCGAGCCACCCAGCCGAATAACAAGATGCAAAAATAGTCAATTGCCATGAAGGGAAATAATAGTCAAGCAACCCAAAAGTTCGTTGGGAAGCCTAGAGAAGGGCCTGGGAAGCCCAAACAAAAAGCTCAGGTAGAACTTAGGTAGGTTAGAGAAGCCACTGGGTAGCTAGGAAAATGCTCAGACAACATTCAGGTAGACTACAGGAAGTCCTAGGCATCCACAGAAGGTTGCGGGTAGCCCCGGGCAGTAGGCAACAAAGAGTCCTGGTAGCAGATCCCAAGCAACATTTTTTTTCCCATTGAATTGCTATGTGAGCAATGGCAAACAACAAACAAGGAGCAACTAGCTTTGAAGGTTGATCAACTCAAAGGGAGTTATCCGTCAGGTTCATATGGGAAGGAGCAACCTTCCAAGTCTGTCAAGGAGTCATGGTATGTGATGACCATGCAAGATGCTTAGGAATAGGAGGCTTCTAGGAGCATATTTAAAGGCAACAAGTCTTCGAAGAAGGGTTTGAGCGAGATGGCATGGATAGATTTATATTCGAAGGGTGGATTTGAGAGCAGCCATGGTAGCAGATTTGGTAGCATAGACAGAGCCACCTCCAAGTGGTGGAAGTACCTTCCTCGCTAAGAGGGAGTGTTGATGTATTTAGCATCAGACATGTACTTCCACATAGGCTTGGTGTCTAGCATGTGGAAGTCGTCATTATTGCCTCTCATAACCTTAGGAAATTCATTTTATGAGTTAATAATTAAAGTGAATGACCTTTTAATTAATGTGAGGTTAATTAAGTTAAATGCCTAAGTTTTTGGCATTAGTTTCTTAAATGAGTTGATTAAATCCTAGATGTTAGATCTAAAGTGAAGGTGAGATATAATCTCCAACCGTGATCACTTTAGAGATCTAGGGTTTTGGATTTAGGGTTAACTCAACATAATAAAGACAACATAAGTGAGAGGACGAGACACACAAAAAGTACATTGGAGCAAAGGAGGATTGTTTGCTCATGTGCTTGTGTCACACACATGATGAGTGAGTGAGATCTCATTGAGTGGGTGGAGAGGGACTTCCATCCAAGTGTGTAGGGGTAGGGGCCGAGGAAAGGAGCAAAGGGGCAACGAGGGATATAGTAGCCACGTAGGCTAGGCTATTTGCTAGTATTGCATTTTCCTTATATGGGCCATTATGCTAGGATGGGAGCCCAAGATTTTATCTAATAAAATTAACTCAGATCTAATTTTCCCTTCCAGGTTTTTCCCGGGGTGTTTACCCAAAAATATTTTGTGCATTGTGTATGGTTTCAGTTTTATGCTTCCGCTGTAATTTTGTTAAGTAACTTAGCTGTGCATTTACTTAATAAGTAATTTATTCGAAAGAAGTTGTCGAGTGTTGGGTTGAAAAAACTAACAACCTAGCCATTAAGTAGTTGGGGATTGACTTTGAGCTTCGCACTACAAATCCATGCAAGCATAATTACAAAATTTACACATGGTGTTGTTTATTTTAGTTCACATCGTTCGACTCTTTATAACCAAACATTCACAATATATACATAATTTGATCCAATGCAATCTAGAACTAGGGTATTACATAGATGGAATCACGACGGATCTTGTTGTAAACACTCTCCTAGTTGCACTGTGAACTAAGAAGTGTCTATTGCAGATTATGATTCCACTAAGACATAGCTAAATAGAGAACAACTTGGCTATAATGCGTTCCAACCATAATGCTCTAGTAATTAAAAAGATTGAGGTGGTCTTTGACTTTGACAACAAGATTAACAATGTTGGATTCTACGAAATGAAAAATACACAAGGTATTATGTGATTGGAAAGATCAACAACATGGATAGCTAAAATGACAAGGTTGTGTTTGAAAAACTTTCTTTGAAGTGTTCACCATCAAGAACTTAAAAATAACATTGTAGACCTATATTGTCTAAGAAAATGTGAGTACAAATGAAAATTTGTTACAAAAATGTCAAAAGAGAGGCATAAGATAAATCTCATTCAAGAGGGATTTGAAGCTACTTAACTTCTACCCTACAATGATACTCTATATACACAAATCAATATTACATACAACAAACACCATAACATTGGCAAAATACATACGGTTTTTTATGTAACCAATAAACTTGGATTCATTCACAAGATCTAAAAACCATGCAAATACATGAGAATGGAAAATAACTCTATTTTATTCCTTCTCCACCCTAACTATTACAATGGAAGTCCATCCCCTTATAACTACTATTTTTCGATAACAACTAATTTTAGAAAAACAACTAATTTCAAGAAATTCTTGCATGACTCTAAAATTGACCAATAATTAAGAGCTAACTAGAGCGACAATATTTGTCAACTCACTTTCTAATTAAGTTCATAAACTAAGAGATAATTGATAATTAAAAATTTAAAAATTCCCGTAAAAACACTAAAACGCCAATTTGAGGCCTTATATAAAGGAATTTGGCCCCGGAAAAGTGTCAAATTGACATTCGATCTGAAGGTTCAGATTGACACGACAACGAACTCTTCGAGACACAACTCCGTGTAAAATTTCATTCCAAACGGATAACCGAGTCAAAAGTTATGACCCTTGAAAAATCCCTGCATAATCCCTGCATTAGTTTTGTTTCTTAAGCTTTTTGGATATAAATTGTGTATAAAATATTGAGACGTCGAATGCTTCGAGTGGACAAATAAAGCTCAAATAATAATAACAAAGAGTGTTTGGGTGGATATTTTAAGGATTACAAATTAAGGTTAGCGGTTGTGGAGAAAAGAGTGTTTGGCTGGATATTTTAAGGATTACAAATTAAGGTTAGCCGTTGTGGAGAAAAGAGTTTCAATAGTTGTGAAAAATGATTAAAATAGTAAATGAGCCATTGGGCATAAAAACTATTTAATGTTTAAGTTAAGATTGAAATTAAAAGAAAAGGTTGAAAATAAAACTTGTATATCCAAGTAACCAAAAAGATGGCTAAAAAGGAAGAAAATGGTAAAAAGGGGAAAAATGATGAATATAATTAGAGCGAGATACAAAGTAAAATTAAACCAAGAAATGAAAAGAAAGAGGAAATTAAATAATAATAATGGTAATAATAAAGATAATAATGATGATAATAATAAAAAATAAATAAACAAAATAAAATATTTAAAAAGAAGAAGGGCTAATGATCAATATGATGAATAACTAGTTTCCAAGATTGGCTAAGTTTGTAGCCATCTTCTTGATTAAAATTATTAGGATGTTTTTCAATTTCTAGTGCTTCTCCAATGATATGAGAGGAGTATTAGGGATATGAAGCTAGAATTTTAGTTTGGTCAAAGCAAATGAGATGAATAGATTTGTGGGAGTGTTCAATGATAGCTGACTTAGAGATACGATTATGGAAGGTATCAACTATATGTTCTTTGAGACAAACTTTAAATGATCTACCAGTTCAACCTATGTATGATTTGCCACAGGAGCATGGAATTTTGTAAACTCCTTGGCCAAGCATGAGATCAAATTTATCCTTAGTTGTTCTAAATAATTGTTTAAGGGTTTTGTGGGGTTTAAAGAGAATTTTAATATTCTTTTTGGTTAGAATCTTAGAGTTGTGATCTGCAATACCTTGGATATAGGGAAGAGAAATGAGAGCTAAGGGTGGGGAAGAGGAATGATAAATTTTAGATTTGGAATGGAGGACTGAATGAAAGGCCTTGTTAACTTGAGAAGTTGAATAACCATTGACCACAATGACATTAGTTAGGTGAGATTTTTCTTTCTCAAACAAATGAGGATAAAAAATTCGAATGGCTCGAGTAATGAGAGTTTTGAGAGCAACCGATTTCTGGGAAGGGTGATGGTGAGAATGGGCATGGAGGTATCGGTTGGTGTGAGTCTTTTTCCTATAAACTTGGTGGATGAGGGTGCCTTCAGGAAGGCGGGTGATGAGAACATCTAATAAGGGGAGAGAGTTTTCATTTTGGATTTCCATAGTAAATTTGATATGGGGCAAAATGCTGTTAAGATGGTTGAAGAAAGATGTTAGAGAGGGATGGCCACAAGGCCAAACAATGAAGATATTGTCAATAAATCGAAAATAACATTTGGGCTTAAGATGAAAACTATTTAAGTCCAAGACTTTGAAATGTTCCATAAAAATATTGACCACAACTCGGGATAAGGAGAACATACGTTCAATTCATAATAACAATAACAATCTAATTTTAAGGTCACGACCAAGCCAAACACCAAATTGATGTATGATAACCCCTTGTTTGTGAGACAAGAGACCCCCTCCGTGCACCGATTTCATTACTAAAATCTATAAAAATATACATAACCTACCCCCTCCAATTTAAACCTACAAAACTACACATGAAAATACATAATCTAAAAAAATACCATCCCATCCCAAAATACTTGTCCACTTAAAACCCTACTACCCCATTCTCATAAAATCCAATATCATTCTACCCATCCACTTAAAACCCTACTACCCCATTTTCATAGACGACACTTATCCGCATCGAATATCACTATACCTGTCCACTTAAAACCCTACCACCCCATTCTCATAGATCACATCCACAAAGGGCCCACGAGACTAGGCATAGTGAAACCATAAAGAAGGATAAAAAAAATGGGTCAAATATCCTTCTTGATAAGAAGGTATTTCAAAAGGGGTTAAAGCTAACTTTAACTCAAGAAGCCTATGATTCGGTGAAACTACCTTGAATGGAGATTCTCGGAAGGAATTCTGCTGTCATCTCAACGTTACACAACAGAAACAGGGCAGCGAATATTAATAAATCCTAGAGTTATACAGTTTTTTCCCCATAGATTCATCAATACCTCTACATAAAACATAAACAGATCACTGGTACATCTTCTTCTCTTGATTCAATTCACTGAAGGGCACTTGGTCTCCATCTCCTCTCCTGTGTGTTTGTAGGTGGAGGAACAGGCCAATGGAAACATGTACATCTCTGCCCGCCTTTGAGGCGTCGGAGTCCACCCAACAATTTCTGGCGGATAAACTGGTCGACCAAACACTTCCTATTTCCGAGCGATTCAGAGCGCTTTTCTCCCTTCGCAATCTCACAGGTTCCATTCCCCGGGAGGCCCTTATTTCAGGTAATTCTATCTCTCTTTCTCATTCCATTCCTTGACACAAACATATGTATCAAATTCTCACGCCACCTCTTTATGTAATTTTACACACAATAACTGACTAACCTCGAGAATTTCAGGGCTTGAATAGTTCAGTAGGTTTTTGGTACAAGGGATTGACTATGAACATTGAATGGTAATTCAATGCGTTTTTGTACAAGAGTTTGATTATGAAATTTGAAGGGCAATTCAGAATTTTAAAGAGAAAAAAGGGAATATTAATTTGCAGTAAGAGTTACAAGGTGATTGCATTTTACTCTTTCAGCAACCAACGATCCTTCAAATCTGTTGGCACACGAAGCAGCATTTGCACTGGGACAGATGCAAGATGCAGAAGCAGTTCCGGCTCTCCAAGCTATTTTGCTGGATTATTCGCGTCATCCTATAGTTCGTCATGAGGTACTGTTACTATCTTATTTGCAAGGCGTGTAATATTCATTCATAAGTTTTTCTTTTTTATTATAAGATTTTTTCCGATTATTACTGCATGGCAAGCATGATCTTCGACATTTGGGGAGTAATGGAATGTAGCCAGCTTACAATACTCTCGAAAGATCCCTTCGGCTGAGAAGCCATTGGTGGAGGTATTTATTATGCCAAATTCGTCCAAGATTTACACCTGGGCCGTCTCTCTTAGGGATTTGAACCTTGGCCGGGGATATAAAACACCCGGGCCTTACCAACTAACCAGGACCCAGATGACACATTCATAAGTTTTGATACGTTCTGTGTAAAGTCTTTAGAGTGTAGGGATAGGAACGGACATGGAATTATTTTTCCCTGAATTCTTTGCTCCGACAGTACCTGGACCACCTAACTGCTGAAGGGAATGGGGGGATATGACCTTTTCTGAATCCTCACCGAGGTTAGTTGGGGCATTTTGGGTTCCATGTTTTTTATTTTTTGCAGGCATGGGCTACTACTTACAGGGACAATAAACAATTTGACTGCGTTGTAGAATTTGGATGAACCAGGTCACGAGACTTAATAATATTAATCCATAATTGATCCAAGATTCAACATATTAATCACATATTCCCTTGTTGACTGTGATTTGGTATGATAATCTGAATAAAATTCATATGATGAGTTTACACTTGTATTTCTCTTACAGACGAGAGCGTTAAAGTTCATAACATTATTAACAAGATTTGGTGTCACATAAAACAAATTTCAGAGCATTTACTCTCAAATCAGTTGAAATTCTTACAGAGTTATATATCTAGTGGAAGACTAAAATTCTCCATACATTGCATAAAATGGCCGTAGAGCTTCTAAAACTGAAATGGAGATGAGATCGATTTTTTGGAATTAAATTAAAGATATCTTCAGCGTTTGATCTAATTACCAAGTTAAGCCACCTCAAGTATGCTACGTAGACTTTACTACCTTAGCATCACTGCATTCAACAATAACTCACGCATTTCAATGCTATTCAGATGGCAGTCATGACATATACAAAAAGTAAGGAAGGCCGGCAAAAACAACTACTGATTAAAAGGGTCGATGTGAAATATGCATGCTACAAATTACCTATAGTACAACTAAAAGTTTGGAAGGAGCAAAAATTCAGTGGAGAGAGACAAAAACAGGTCATAAATCTTTGACAGTAAATGCAAGTGCATAAATAAGTATTACTCACATCAAACTTTGATGATAAGGTTTTGTCAATGCTTTCATTCATGTTTATTCTCTCATAAATTTTTGTTTTATTCACATTCCGAGAAACGAAAATTAAATAATCAAACATGGTGTGCTCATGAAAGTTTGAATAACATTTATCACATGAAACGTCTCTATAACATGCTTTACTAGCAGAAAGATAAACATATACGTCTATATTGTAAGTTTTGAACAGTCATGTGGCAGTGTACAGTGAATTGCTTTAGTACAATAACTTAATGATATGTGTGGGCAGCTAGTACAAAGGGCTCACTATTTGAATAAGAAACTCGTAGAATGCTTCCTTGATAGTTTTGTTGACTAGTAGAAAATAAGGGCACATGGCCAAAAATGCACGTAGTTTCCGATACCTTCCAACAAGTGTCTATGATTAGACTTGTTTTCTTTCTTTGTATAGTAATTCATGAATTGTTATCTTATGAGCAATATGACATAACATGATTTCACTTGGGTATGTAACCCTAGCACCAAGACTGCTTACTTCTTAGGCCCTAGTTAGTTGACGAATTCACCAGTAGTATGTATAAGGAAGTTGAATACCAAAATGCATGCTTACTTGAATAGTGACGAGACTGAGTAAGATTTTGCGATCATCATAAAACTAGGGGTCACTTTAATGAAGCATCTCTATATCAAAAAAGAATGAAAGCTCAAACACTAGTAGTTGAGAAGACGTATGAAAAAAAAGATCCTAATAGGACACACAATAGAGCAATTCACACTCATGGTGAGCCTCAACCTTATTGTTGAAATTTTGTGCTTTCTCAGATTTAATGCAAAACAGAAATTTCACCTCTTTGACTAGAGGTTTCCTTGATCTTAACCCTGT